>VWZY01011200.1:670605-699732 GCA_013399075.1 Chloroceryle aenea
AGAGGGGGTTGCACTTGATGATCTCCAGAAGTCCCTTCCAACCTCTACCATTCTATGATTCTATGAACCAGACCTAAGCATATTCTTTAGCTCTCCCATGGGCACTGAGAGATACTGCTTTGACAAGGTTTCTTGAATAACTTCACAAGTTTTAGTACCAACAAGTCCTTCAAACAGACCTTTTGAACCTTGAAGACCTGCAACCTTTGTACATTACCAGGTCCATATAAAGTCTCATTCTCACAACCAGGACTTTGGATGGAAGCAGCTTGTTCATACTGTTCCACAGATGAATGTATCATGGTCTGGAATAAATCTACCAAATTGCTTTACCTGAATAAACAGGTGAGATTTTCAGCCAACTGTTATGCAAAGTCTTATTCTCCAGTTAGGTTTCCATTCCAACTAATCTGGATTACCTAAGGCTACTTTGGGATTTTGTGGCACAACTGAATAGCAACCGCCTTTAGCAGCCTTCCCATAAACTTCAAAGACGTTTTATCCAATAGGATAAAAAAGTTATTTGAGCTCAGATTCCTGAGGTGTGTGTGCGAGATTTGACATCATATTTTTAAAGAATTCTGTTAACTGCTAAGAGATGTATAGGTTATTTGAGCCCAGGAATGAAGCATGTGTGCTGCAGCAGTAATCATTGTGGCTAAATTTAGATTCAGCATTCCTTCGTTCTTCCCTTCCTCTGCGTGCTGATGCACGTGGGTGGACACACCCTAAGCCTTTTTTAAAAATCACAGGCACTTCCATTTTTGTAGAGGAAACAGCATCTTCTCTTTCAGACCTCAGTTAGACTTTAACTCATCCTTTTGCTATATGACAGTCTCCTGGCATTTTCAAATCTTTAGTATCCTCTGTTTAATAATGTTTTTGTTGTGTTGAGAGGATGCCTGGTTTTATTTCAAAACCAGAGATTGTTGAGTATAAAAGCTGCATATACTGCTGATACTGGCATGTGTCAACTCTTTAGGGTTTTACTGTTTCATTTTAGTAACATATTTATGGCAACTGATAACCCCTTGCTATTTAGGTATATTTGTTTTCTTTTTCCTAAGAACTTTTTTCATGGATTCTAGGTGAGAAATTAAAAATTTTTTATTTCCAGAGTGCTAATCCAGGTAATGGTTTATGACTATTTTCTCTACAGGCCTGCTGCTTTGTTTTTCTTTTTCATGGAACTTGGAAGTTCCACAAGCCGACAGACAGTAGTAGTATAGTACTGCCAGTTGTTGCAGTCACCAGGCTGTCTCTGACTCCTGCTCCTCAGAAGCATTTGTAATTAATTTCCCTAGAGAAGCAGTGGCTGATAGAGGTGATTGGATAAGTGCCTAAAGCAAAACACTGTTTTATTTAAAAGCAAATAATTTTTTGAGGAGTATGTTTGTTCTCCTATGGGATTTTCCTCTTCCTCTGACAATTCAGCTTGAGGCAGTTCCCCATAAAAAAAGCTCCTGGCATACAAATCTCCCTAAGCATTTCCAGAGTATTTAATTCTCTGTTGTCTGATCAATTCCTGTTTACAGAAGGAAAGTTTTTAGTTGCACCTCTCCCTTCATTTCTAGCTTTGAATATGAGGCAAATATGACATCCACTCAGTAGGGTGGTTGGTTATAGGACCTCAGGGCTTCTTCTGTTGTCCTTCCAGTCTTCACAGAGTTTTGATGGACCGTTTCTTCTTTCTAGTATCATCTTCCATAGCATGTAGTAAACAAGGAATATGTAGTTCAGATAGTAAGTAGTCCATCTTAGCATTCATGTTTTCTGATTAGCGCAGGATCTGATAATCACACTTGACAATTTCAGTCCAGTTTTGATTGTTTCTTAATGCGCTACCTTCAGAGGCACAGCAGATACAAAAGTTTTGCCACACAGTGCTGCAAGTATTGGAAGTATCACACCTTGTATTTTGACTTTGGAATGTCAACAAATGAAAGCCCCTCCTGTTTGCAACCTAGGACAGAAATTGAATCTTTACGTCTCGAAATAGGATGCTAACCTGTTTTTTTCCCTGTGTCATCATGTAGCCCTTTATATACTTGAGTATATAAAGTATTTATGCTGGTATCTTGGAGAATTTGGGTTTGAGTTTTATTTTTGCTCAGTGTTTGTTATCTCAGCTTGTCAAATCAAAACAGTTTTGGAACTCGATTTCTCACTTCTGATTCGGCCCCTACTTTTTCCTTGCTACCTTGCTAGGTTTGTGCACAGGAGGTGAATGAAGGATTATCTGTCTAATCATCACACTTTAATAAAGCAGACACATCCAAACAACCATGGTAGTAAGGACTGGAACTCTCTCAGTTTTATGTAAAATGTCTAAAATGGAGTTAACATTATTTCCTCAAGTACAGACTGTGTTCACGCTGGTGGGCCTGCCTTCAGCCCTTGGTGCACCCCACCCCAGGTATCTCACTCGGCAAGCACTGAATGACAAACAGCTCTAAATCATATGTCGTTCCTTTAAACTTCAGCTGAAGATTATGATCGACAGATTTATCTCTCACAAGGCACTCAAGATTAATTTTTAATAATGGGAACTTAACTTTTACTGAGATTTCTGTGGGAAAAAGTGACAAGCCCCACTGCCAATAGTATGACAAGGATGTGTGTCTCCAACTGATGTAGCTTTGACTGTATCTGTGATGTCACAGCACCAGCAAGAGCCCTGTTTAGATGAAGAGCAGCCAACACAAGCAAGGGAAGCTGGGAAGTTTGGAAAAGGAAGTGCTTTGAAAAGTTGGTTGAAGTCTTGTCTCTGCTTTCTAGAGAAGATCCAAATCCCAGTTTATTATTGCAAAGTCTGAGAGTTCTGCTAAACACTTCATTAATGTTGGACGAATTGATAACATCAGCTGTCAAAAATGTCTCTGCTTGATAGGAAATATCTTTCTTTCTTCTTGGTGTAGTGATCCATCACTTTCTGGATGAATTGCTTCATCAGAGCAGTAATGAATGTTCTGTGATGCACAGTGCAGTACAGGATAGGTTTTTATCCCCACTGTAACAGGTTAAATGCAGAGTCTGACTCTTTCAGTGTTTGGGGAATAGCTAGGCACCTCCTCACTTACTGCCAGCCAGTTTTATCTGAGTCAAATAATGGCACCCTTCGTTTATGACAACCAGTGGTCTACAAGGCCAAGTGCTTGGGCACACACAAGGACACAAAGGAAGCATTCACGACTCTCTGCATCTCCCTTGAATGCAGTAGCAGAAGCAGCCAATCCTACCTCACCTCTGAGGAGGTGTCCCTGCCCCTTGGCATTTCTGGCTTCTGCTCCTGTGAAGGGATCGTAGTTGTGCTGAAATCCTTTCCATTGTCTCTTGGGCAACTTCAGAGGATAGATTAAGTTGTTCCTCCTAGATTTCAAAGGAAATAGCTGATCAGGCTTCAGAAAAGACCACATGTGGATTTCTGAACTTCTGTGACACAGGAGCTCCTCCGGGACAATGCAGGCATCAAAGTTCAGGATGCAGCAGCTAAGAGCTGGAGACAGAGCCTCTTGGGTAAAGAGACTTGTCTGTAGGATAAATTTCCAGAGGAAATTGGAATATCATTAGAAATTGCTGGAGTGCTTTCCTTGGTGAAAAATTATTTCCATCATTAAGAGCGATGCTTAGAACACTAATAATGTTACATATTTGTCCCTTTCAAAAGAAGGAAGTTATTAAAGCAAAAAAAAAAGAACAAAAATCCAACCACAAAAACAGAAGAGTTTTGTCCTTACAAAAAGAGGCAGGCTAGACATTAGCAGAAGTCTACTGGAAATTTCACCATTTCTGTTGATCTTCCTTACACAATGTTCAGGGCAGCGGGTACCGCTGTGTCACTCACGGCTGTGGTTTTTGTTTGTTTATATCATCGGCGTGTCTACTTTGAAGCCAATAATTTGTAGAAAATGTCTGAAAAGCAAGCGTTTCTTGCCTTCAGTACATTTTTTTTTAAATGAAGCTTTATATGAAAGTAAGCCAGTATTTAGGTCCATACCAAGTAATGGCTTCTATGCAGAGTAGCAGACTTTAAAAATGTTACTTTAAAAGATGAAATGCAAAGCAATTTAGCAATTTCCTTTTTTTTTTTTTTCTTTCGCTGCGGTTGTTATGTTAAGAAAAGGTGAACAGGACAGATATCAGGAGGTGCTTCCTGTTTGTGCAAACAGATGTCAGGTTGGCATTAACCATATACATGAGATAACATTATCAAAATATCTTCACCACATGCATCACTTTCTAGAGGATTTTCGGAAAGCATTTTCTTTCATTTCTTTTGAAATTAATCTAACAACAATATGTGCACATGTGACAGCTACTTAAATGTTAGTTGTCCCTGTTAGTTGTCCACATTCTTAATTGTCCAGCTTTGGATATGAAGTGCTTTTACAAAGTATGCCATGGCAGGTATGTATATAGGAAGCAGGTAGAAAGAAAGAGAGGAAGGAAATTACGTGAAATGGCATAACTGGGGTATGAGCTGGCTGTACAATCAGAGACATGCCTAGATCAAGATACCTCTTCCTTGTTCTGTAGGAAAGGAGGATACTGTTTCCTTGCAAACAGTATTGTCCCAGACACCGTTTAAAAAAAAAAAAAAACAAACATCCAACCCAAAGCAAAAAAAAATACATCAAGGATGTGACCTCATCAGCACAAGCTCAGTATGTAAAGCCCTGGCAGCTGTCCAATATTGTCACCAATATGGCATTTCCTTACAACCCTTTCTGCAATGAAGAGCTGCTATTTTCCCATTCCCTTAAGCCAGTCTACTCTTAAATCTCATTCTTTGGCCATCTAAACTTGTGACTGGTTTGTTTTCTTCCTGGAACAGAAATTCCAATATCACCAGTGTTCTCTACTTCTAGTAGTGATTTATCAGAGTCTAACAAACTGTTCTCCTTGGTACATTTGTGTCCTATCAGACAGTAACAAAGAATTTACAATCAACTGGTTAACCCAGTCTTTGCACTGCTAAACAAAAGGAAACTGATTTTTTTAGTCAAAAAATGACAGCCTGGGAGTAGGAGAGGGGAAAGGCTTTCTAGGAGTTTGGCTACCTGTGCCGAAGGACAGCTCTGGTACAGTACAGCTCTTCAGCTTTGGAGCAGACTGATGTGAGAACGAATTGTGGTTAGAAGTACCTGTGAGAAGCCTTGTTGTGGCCTTGCCCGCTTTGACTGGCAGTTGCTTTTAAGTTCAGATCCTTGCCCTTGGTCCTTGCTGAGCTTTGTGAATATGCATGTGCAACCAGTATATCTCCCTCCCTCCTCCTGATCCACTGTCTTGACTTCTAGACTTGATCTTACACCTGCCTGGTGATCATGGTTACTGTCACTGGACCTGCTTTGCTCTCCCTGCTTGGATCCTGTGGGAACACAGCGTGTTTCAGTGAGGTCACTGCCTCTGCTTGCCTTCTTGTCACCCTTGCCTCTCATCCTGCCTTTCCTCTTGGAGCAGCAGCTGCACTTGCTGCTCCCTGACACCTAAGATTCAAGTCAAAGAAAAATGTCACCTAAGATAGATAATGTGAGTGCAAGACAGACTGAGTCTTCCAGTTGTGGAAACTGGCTCTCCGATGTAAGAGGTTTGATGCATCCTCCTTTCCTAGTCCTGATTGATGTTAAGTACCAGCCCTAAAACAATTACTATAAACTTAATTCTCTTTATAACAAACTGACAAACCAGAATCATGGAAGAACTACCTGGATTTCGTTAAATGGGTGAGACTGGCAGATGCTTGTCACCGAAGGTGCTGCTCAGGAAAGGAAGTTACATACTGGACCCTTGATCATTCCCCAGTTTAATTACTAGCTCCTTTTCTGCCTCTCTTTTGGACCATTCCAGAGAGTTCTTTTACCTGATACAAGGCTCCTGTGGAGGGTAAGGAGATGAGTGTGAGCTCCTCTGCACTGTTGAGTGCTCATATTTCTTAAATATTGTTTGCTGTGCTGATTCCCCAGTAAAGATAATCAGGTGGTTTAGAAGCATCACTGAAATAAATTCATCAGATTAGGTATCTGCACAGGAAATCTTCTTGACTTCTTGTAGAGTGCAAGTGTTTTAGCATGGTCAAAAGCCACTGCAATACAGAAATCATCGCAAACTTATGAAGGGGAGGTCTGCAAAAATACTTTCTGTGAGGCAAGGTGGACTACTGGTCTGGAAATACCCTGCTGTGCATTTTTAACTGAAATTTGTGACATTCATTCAATTTAAGACATTTCTTGCTGTTTGCTTTGGGTCAAATTAAAATTCATAGATCATTGTGTATTTCTGCTGCGATAGTTAAGGCTGTCTGAAAGACCATTCACACTGGAAATCCATCACCTTGGTCTCCATCTTCTCTCAGTCTAAGACATTAGCTGCACTTCCTAATTTTTCCTTATCTTTGCTCTGTGGGATTGGCCATAGTACAAGTCTCGTAGTTCCTGCTGCCATTCACTGAATCTCTATACTTTTGAGCCTGACTTTGTGCACATCCATCATGTAATTAGAGGCAAGCCTGTGAAACAATTTTCTTGCAGTTAAGGTAAAGAAGCGTAGTGCGCCTGCATTTGGTGCAGTTTGTAGAGTAATACAGGGATGAGAAGTGGACCATAATGTCAGGATTAACCCTGAACATCAGTGTTCCCATACCATTAAGAGTTTCAGCCTTTAATACTTACTGTTGGATGTTGGATGTTCTTACCATGTTAACCTAGGTAACTGCTGGGTTATGTTTGTCACAATTTCCAAAAGTAATTGAAATATTCTGAGGGCAGCTGAAAAAGATCTTTTCACAACTATTTTGATCTATTTCTACTAGTCAGTTATTTTTGGGAAAGCGTTAGCAGTCTTCACATGGAACTCCTCTGAATACATCAGTCCACATCTGTAGTTTATCAAGATACCTGCTGTAAACCTTCAAAACTAAATAGTTACCTTTGTAAGCAATCTGGCTTTTATTTATTTATTCAAAGTAAGGAATTCTCGGTGTGTTAAGATGTATTGCAAGTTTAGGATAAGGAAGTAGCCAAGTCTCTTTGTAATGTTAGGTGACGGGGCACAGGACAGGGAGGATGCAAAACCAGTCTGGACTAGGCAGCTCAGTCCTGATGCTGATGGCACAGCTGGAAAGATACGTTTATTGCAGTCTTCAGATGAATCGGAATACTGCTAAAGGAGTACGTTTACTCAAGATTTTATATTTCATATACATTACTCTGGATGAATTCTGCTGCTTCATAGGAAAGTATCATAGTCCTGTTGGCATTTTTCAATTCACCAATTTAATGGAATGACCTATGGAAGCATTATTTTCTCTTCCTCGGGTCTCTTCAAAAGAATAAAAGCAGGCAAAGCAGCATTAGGGCAGTGTTCTTCACAAACTATAGAGATTAGTAGACTTTCAGAAATTCAAATTTAATTAATTAAAACTCAACATAATTCTGAGGTAGGGAAAATTATAGATGGGGAAGCACAAGACGTAATTTTCCAAGACCACAGAGTAGTGCAGTGGTGTCAGGAGAAGGTCTTGAGATCCCTCTTTGGGTTTAGGCTACAAATCAGTTCTCCTTTTTGCTACTCTGTGCTGTTGGGGTAACGCAAGGCTTACGCAGAATCCTTTATGCACTACACAAAACAGGAAGGTAGATGCATAATCAGTTTTTAAAATAAAAATCAGTAACAGTGGAAACTATATGTTTTGAAACCCAGTGATGACCCCTAGCTATTGCACATCTTCACTGAGAAAAATGTAAAAGGGACTGGAACACTTCACCTGTTAGTGTTTCAAACCTTGTGGCTTCCCAAATGCTTTTTCAGGTGTGCTATTGCACTGCCCCCTGTGGTGTCTGGGCTGGTCGGGTCTCCTCTGCAGAGAAAGTAGGAAAATAAAGGAAAGGGCAGGAAAACTAAATAAACTTCTGTGTCTGTGTCCAGGAGCAGGTTTAGGTCTGCTGATCTGACTGAGCAGAGAGCATTTAATACTCAAGGGGTACATAAAGGCAGGAAAAGCCCTTGCTGAGAAAGAAAAGAAAAATCTCTCTTAAGAGGAAGGTCTTCTGAGAAACAACATTATAGAACTAAAATAGGACGACCAGAGGAAGGAAGTCCATGTCCTATATATACAGAAATGGGAGGAGGATCTTCTCCACAGTAACAGAGGGAGCAGGGGAGGAGGAAAAAGAAAACACAAACTGCAAAAGATGTTTTAACAAATTGCATAGAAAAGAGATATTTGGGATTTACTTTGGGATTTACTCTTGTTCCCTGCTTGCAGGGCCTGTGGTTTTGGTGTGATACAAAATCCCTTTAAAAAAATGTTTGTTTAAGCTAATAAAACGAGGGTTAATTATTGCTGGACAATTATAAAAACTCGTAGTTCAGTATTTGTACTTTCTATTCTAAAACTCTTACAAAATTTGAAGCTTGGTTGTTAAATGAAAGTTTCAGTTCTGTGATTTACACCATACATATGTTATTTCTGAGTATTTGTATTATTAGTGTGAAGTTACAAAATGTTTTGGCACTGGAACATGGCCAGATTTTGCAATGGTATTTAACAGGCAGAAATTAGGTGAGGTGGTCTGCGTGTCAGTAGCGGTCGCATTGGTGTCACAGAGCTAAACCCTTGCATGGAAATCACACGTATCCTGCAGGTTGGGCTTGTTCTGGATTTCCTGGTGTGCTTTTGCTGATACACTGAGAATCCATTTTTGCTTCCCTCCACCTTATTTCTTTTTCCCTGCTTATCTCCAGCAGCAGTCCGGCAAGTCACTTGCAGAACCTGCTATTGCATCTCTTTTCAGGCAAATCCCTATCAGGTCCTTTAGCCTCAGAACTCTAGCACTGTAGTAACCCAAATCTTTCACAGTGGATGTGAAACACTTAATTTACAGTGATACTTCTAACAACTAATAAAGCAGTAACCAGTCCCAACTTTGACTTCATAAGAGACTCCAGCAGTTCTTGTTGTTTAAAAGAAAGTATTTTACTCCAGTGTTTGCCTTTTGTATTACATGGGACGGATGAACTTTTTGTTTAAAAATATCTGTATTTCTTTTTGCAAAAAGACTGACAGCTGTGTCTGGTTTCAGGGTGGGATGATAAACTGGAATAGACTGTTTCCTCCTTTACGTCACAGACACAATGCAAATTATCAAGACCATCGCCCGTCTGAACAAGACACACCTCCACCTACCGAGGTTTCTGAAGAGCAGGTGAACATTTTTCTCTTTTAAAATGTCATTGAAAAACTGGTTAGGAATTACCTCTGCTAATTTTTATTATATGTTGAAACAGTTTCTTAAAAATTCTTTCTAGGAGCACAAATCAGTTTATCAGATAACGGTCACAGTACAGAGGCAGCAAATCAACATTACCATGCAAACCAAAGTTACAGATCAACCCAAGAGTTGCTTTTATGTGTAACAGCTTGAGTTGTGTATTTAAAAAATGAGACAGTTTCACTACTGGGAGTTATTAAAATCTGATAAAATAAATGTTTCAAAGAAGGAAGAATGACACAAATAGATTTCATTATTTGTCTTGGTAGATGTGCAAGTTCTCCTTCATAGCTTAAGATTCCATTTCATTCATGTAGCTTTTTGGAAGTAAGGATGTTTCACCAGCTGTCGACTGCAACACACACTTGGTCTAAAACTTGAATGTCTCCCTCAGTTATGTGGTTTACTGGTTGCACATACTGATGCCACAGAGAAGCTTGGCTTCTCTGTCAAGCATAGATTTAGACTTACTGTACAGATTTAGACTTTTAGACTTCTGTTGATAGTTTTATTCTCAAAAGAGAGGATGATTTACTAGGAAATTTAAGAATTTAAGATTAGTCTTCCTCCCGTATTCAGGATTTATTGTATGCAATCAAGTTGTCAGGTTGTAGCCTATCTGCAGTTTGCTGCAGTGGCCATTTTACAGCATAAGATCTCTGTTACCCTTGAACAAGAGTAGATTTCATGGGTGAGGTTTTTTTTCCTTTTTTTTTTTTTCTTTAGGTTGATAAATGAACACTTGGCTAGCACCATGCTGTCATTTCTGATTAATTTAACATGAGTTTGTCCCAAACAGAAATCTTTGCTATGGCTTCATTTCTGGTTTTGATTCTGTGTTAGATTATGTTAAAATCTTAATTGCACTGGTGGTTTTGATTGCAAACCTACTGGGCTACATCCAGAAAGGCTACAAAAGCCAACCAACAAAAGAAAAAAAAGCAAAGAAAAAAAAAAAAAAAGCCCTACACTAAAGAACAACTTCTAAGACTAAACCCAGAACTTTAGTTTTGGCTGGCCTGAAGCCTACTCACCGCCAGGTATGGGGTAGACTAAAAGATTTTCCTGCTGGGTTGGCTTGTTTATTTGTTTTATTGACAAATTCTGCTTATGGGAACTTTTATCGCTGGGCTGGAACTAATGAAAAAGTTATTAGTCTGACTTTTGCTGCAGTCTTACCCAAAGCCTTTAGGCCCAGATTTGTGAAAGCAATATATGCTTCTATTTTCTCATACACCAAAGTTGTAGAGCTCACCTGATGCTGTAATTTGTGGTGCTCTTTAGTTACCCTGCGAAGAAAAAAGTAATTTAGGCATCTTGGATTTCTCAGGACTGTACCAGGAAGTGCATGAGTTGTCTTAGAATGGCAGAAATGCAAGCTTTTCTTCTGTTCTTCAGATTAAAATGTGCAAGCACTTGCAATGCTTCTGGTACAAAAAAAAAAATCTCTGCATTTCTTGTGGGTTTTTTAGCACCATAAATTACCATTACCAGTATACATCTCTGCTTCCTGGAGCTGGATTCAGTTCCTGTGGTTAAAATATACTCAGATGAAAAGAGCTTTTTGTTCTTACAATCTGTTCCCTGTGATGCTTACTGGATATTTCTGTAAATAGGAGCATTGCAATTCCATCCGCCCCTTCTCAAGGTTAGAATTTATGGCAAATGCAGGAAAGACCTTTCTTCTGAAAGGTGTTTCTGTGGTTAGCTTTTCTTCCACTGCCTGCCCTTTTTCTCATAAAAAAACCACAACCTTACATAGAAATCAGACAGAAGAAGCTTTAGAAAGCTGCAGATTATGGAATCCAGTTTAAAGTTACACTACTGGTGCAGAGGTAATGAAAGTAACAATTCATTTCTCTCACTACAAGAAGGTGGTAGCCAATGTGGGGTTGTAAGGGGAGAAGAAGGGGGAAAGACACAAATATGATGAGTGTCATGTTTGATACTCTGACAACCAAGGTAGCAGTTTTCAAATGTTTTGTAATGGTGTATTTAGATGAAGAAAAGGAAGGCCCCCCACCTCCAGGCATACTTGGCAGTAGAGTATTTCTCAGAAAGCCACCAAAACAGAGAAGATTAAAAATACTGAAAGTTCTGGAGGTGTTTTAGAGAAAGGGGAGGTTGCTTTTAATAGCACCTTTCTTTGAAAAGGCATTTAAAGTACAAGCACACGTTGCTTTTGCACCCTGGGAAGATTCCTCCTGAGACATAAATGGCCTCTGCTGCGTTCCTTCTCAGCTTCGTGCTGCTTCACTGAACAGCAGTAGCTCTCACACAGCTCCTGCAGCCCAGGACTTCTAGGTTCAGGAGCTGTGGTGTCTGGTCACAAGGCCATCTGGAGCAGGATGGGGAATTCTTTATGCTGCCAGTGACCACAATTAAGTGGTCCCTGTCACAGAGTCACAGAATCACAGAATGGTTTGGGTTGGAAGGTACCTTTCAAGGTCATCTAGTCCACCCACCACCCTTGTTTTTCTGCTCTCTGGAAGATTAACTATAGAAGTGAATGATGTATATCGTGACTTTATCTAACTGGGAATTGTAGATTTTAAATGTACTTTATATTGGAATTTGACCAAAAATTAAATTGGGTTACACACACTTTGCTTTTTACATGTGGTAATTTAATCTTCTAGCACAAAACAAAAAGGTTACGTGTCGAGTGCATATTATAAAGAGGGATGGTCAAGTGGTTATTGATTAGCAAAAACATTGTCATAATGTGCCCTTTTCCAGGTAATTCTTCCGTCAGATGTCATTGACTTACACTGTTTTGAGAATATGTGGAATCCTTCCAAGAATTTTACCGAGCCCATTTAAGTATTGTACTGCCTCTGTTTTAGGGCTAACCTACAGGTTGATTTAAAAAAATACCTAGAATTAATAGTTTTGAGGGTTTTTAAGGCACTCTGGAGAATTAGGTCTTTTCAAGGAAAGTTGAGCTAAGAACATCTGGACAGGTTTTCATACCCGCTGTAAATTCTGTGTTTTGGTCAGTGTTGGGTTCTTGAGGTGCTGTTCTTGCCAAGAGCAGCAAGTCCAACAGTCAGGTTGTAGCTGTCACGTGTGGTGCCATACTCTCTATTTTACTCTTCTTTCAAAACTGCACTGGCTAGGGGAAAACAGGTGTGATATTTTCAGAAAATGACTAGTTTGGAATGAAGTACCAGAAAGCGGCCATCTCTGTGACAGTGTTTTCAAGCAGATACATCTCTGTAATGGTGCATGGCCATGCTTGCTCACGCTCTGGAAAAGCAAGCTTTTGAGCATTCTGATCAATGGAAGAGTGATCTCTGGTACACAATGTGCATACAGTGTGAATAAAGCTCTGGATTTAAAATCATGTTGTTTCTTTTCCAGGTTGCACGACTTATGGAAATGGGATTTTCCAGGGGAGATGCTCTAGAAGCTTTGAGGGCTTCAAATAATGACTTAAATGTAGCCACTAATTTTCTACTGCAGCACTGATGGTTTCCTGTGTAAAGGGACTTCACTGGATGGGTTTGTACACGTCTGAAAGAGGATCAAAGCCACCTGCTGGACAGACTGACGAAGGTCATTCCTGCAAGAGCATCAGAAAAGAGAAACTGGCTCTGTGTGACTGGTGACTCAAAGTGATGTTAACAAATGGTGTGAACTGTTCCCAAGCCTTCAGATCATTTGGTGATTTCTAGTCTGGTTATCCTTTTCAAAGTAACTTTAGTTTCTACGTATTACTGGATATCACCTAAATTTATTTTAAAAATAAGGTAGGTGGGGATTTTTTCCTGTAAAGCCTTGTTAGACATGTTATCAGACTTAAGGACTAGGAAAAGGAGCTCCAACAACCACAACAATACATTTCCCTATCAAGAAAAACCATATTCTCTTCATTTACCAGTCTAATTTCTCTAGCTTACATGTTACTATACAGTATTTGATTTTTGATTACAGAATCCCAGAATCACAGAATTGCTTAGGTTGGAAAAGACCTTCAAGATCATCGAGTCCAACCTCAACCTAACCCTACTACCCTAACTTTAACAGCCCACCACTAAACCATGTCCCCGAGTACCACATCCAAATGATTTTTAAACACATCAGGGATGGTGACTCATCCACTTCCCTGGGGAGCCTGTTCCAGTGCTTAACAACCCTTTCTGTAAAGTTTTTTCTGATCTCCAACCTAAACTTTCCCTGATGCAACTTGAGGCCATTTCCTCTTGTCCTGTCACCAGTGAGAAGAGACCAACCTCGCTCTTGAAACAACCTCCTTTCAGGTATTTGTAGAGAGCAATAACGTCTCCCCTCAGCCTCCTCTTCCCCAGGCTAAACATCCCCATAGGGTGTGTTTTCCAAACCCTTCCCCAGCCTCGTAGCCCTCCTTTGGACCCACTCCAGCACTTCAATGTCCTTTTTGTATTGAGGTGCNTCCCAGCATTTGGCCCTATTGCAACTCATACGATTAGCTCATCCTGAAACTCCTACAATTACAGTAATAAGAGGTTTGAAGACTGCTTCATTTTCAATGCAGTAAAGGGTTATGCGATTGATTATTATCATTCTTTGGGAGGTCTCATCAATGCCTGTACTATTTTATTTCTTTAATTCCTTTTCAAATAAAAGTTTTCTTTCAGCACCTAATACACAGATAGGATGAGAGAAAATTCATGTGCGTATTGCAGGCTGTGGTAAGTGGTAAGTGGTAAGTAGCCACTGTAAATGGAAATTTTTACAAACTGAGTCAATGCTCTTCAGATACAGGTCATGAAGGTACTCACTGGAAGCAATACAGGTGAATCAGATGATACAGTAAGATCAGAACTGAAATGATTTGAAGGACTTCTATGACTAATTCGGAGAGTTCTGTAACAATGGATATATGCTCAGTGTACAATGTACTGGTTTCATTTTTTTGAGCTGGCTACATACTGTCTTAAAAGAAAATGATAAAATGCTAACTTTTATATATATAGTTCTAATTTTCTACTGTCAGAGTTGTGGATGACCCTGCATTTGCTGAATCCTCACTGTATGAAGCAACTTAGTGTTGATCGCAGTTGCCCTTAAGTGCGGTTCAGGCGAACACGGGAGATAACAGGATGGTAATGCCAAGGCAGTACAATAGTGGCTTTGCAGTTCAGGTCGATAAATAAGTTGGCTTTGCTTGACTCTCAGGAGTGCTCAGTATCAGCACCTTTGGAGTTCCGGGAGGTGGGCTGGACAGAGGTGAGCATCTCTATAAAACCAAGCTGAAGTAATACAAGATTCCAAGCTGCAACTCCATAAAACCAATCTCCATATGTATCTCAAGCATTTAATGTATGTTTCTGTATGTGCTTGTGTTTGTATATCGTGTGTATATATGTCTACTTATATACACACAGGCATATTCAATACATACAGACATTTAGAATAAGATATAGGTCATCAGAAGCAGAACAGAGGCAATAGCAGGTGCAAAGGAGAGGAGGTGAAAGAATATAGGGGAGAGAGAAGGATGTTCTGGAAATCCAAATGAGCACTTGTCTACTGAAGTACAGAACTGTGCAGTCACACTTGGCCTGGAAAACATACTGGGAAATTACAGGATGAGATTTAGGAGACAGAGACACATTTCTTTTTCTTCTATAATTGACTGATAAAACTGAAAAAAGTCTTTCAGGCATGCAAATCCTTATCCAGAAATGACATCAAATTTGTGCAGCTTTTGGCATATGACAATTTTTAATAAAGTCATTGTTCTGTATGTATTTTTTAGTATATTCCAGTGGGTGAAATAAGGGGGTTTCGGACTGACACATCATGTGTTCTCCTGGGCTTTGATCAACGTCCTTCAGGGTTTGGCTTGCTTGGCAGGGTCTCCTTTTTAATTGAAAGGGGGCTTCTGTGCGAAGCTGAGTGGCTTTCTCTGCGTGTAGGCTAGGGACATTTCTCTACCCAGAGAACACTGGAAGCCTGCTGTCTTAGGAAGCAAAGGGCTAATGTGAAAAAAAAAAAAGCCCTACAATAATGCATATATGCAAACATTACATGTTTTTAAACAAGCAGAGTTGTTAATTTTGAAACATACAGATTATTGCTTCACAAATATTTTGTCAAAAGTAGCAATAAAGTCTAGAGAATTATCTCGGAAGTCGTATTTTGTCTGTAGGAAATAAAGGTCCTGATAGCCCAGGGTAAATTAAATACGACCTGTGCCCTTTCAGACAAGGACAGAGAGCATTTATTCCTTGGAATTTTAAAACAAGTTGAGTAGCATATGAGACATGCAAGTGGATACTCTCCAAGTGTATCTCCTGCTAATTATTAAATGTACAAGAGGTATCCAGATGTTGCAGTTGTGTGGGAAACCCTGTTTTGCTGGGCATTTCATAAAACCTGGTCAAACAGAAGGGGTAAAATTCAGCTCATGGAGACGTCAGTTGACAATTTCCCTTGACATCTGTGAGAACTATTTGTTCTCAAAATGCTTCCAAGGGTTGTGATTTCTAATTTAAAAAAAAAGAAGTGGTAAAAGGACGGTTCTTGGGTGCTGTTGAACTCAGTTCCTCTTTCGTACAAGAACCATAGAAGTAAGATTCACACATTAGAGCTGGAAAACAGCTCGTTTTCCACTTCATGGTGAAACTTACATGGAGCATTTTGGGGAATGCGAGAAGCATGTTCTTCACAGCCTACTCAGTGTTTGTCCAATACAGTGTTGAACATCTCATCACGTGGTTTCTGTTTTGTATGTGTCACAATGTTGTTTTTAGGCAGTGAGAGAATGGACAATACTTTTCTAGAGAGAGGATTTTAAGTCTCTATGACATTTGCACTGGTTTTAGTAAAGCCGAGATTTGGTATTTTAAAATAAAAGTAGTTGCTGCTGTTAGAATTTCTCTACTAGACTGGGAATGTTGTCTTTTGAAACAACATTGGTGCAATTTATTGGAAACTTTCCTAGACAGTGATGTATATACATATAACATATACCCACCTTGAGGTTTGAAATCTGCCTGATAAGCCACCAGGTTCTCAAGCCTGAACTTTTTGATAAAACACAGAATGACTGGGCTGCATACCTACCAAAACCATTTTCCTCTCCCAGAACAAGGGTTAGAGGTTGCCTGCTAGTTAGTGAGCACAGGGACTGTCGCAGGTGGTTTGTGTACCAGCCGGTGCTGTCTGGGGCTTGTGGGTGCCTTTGTGAATGGGTGATGGAGAAAATGTCCTGTTACTGCTGTCAGAAACAGAAGCAGCAGCAAGAAAAACATACTGCAAGGTACTGGGCAAAGGGCAACATTTTTCAGCTCTCCTGTTTGTGTCTGCACATATATGTGTACGTATACGCATAAATACATGTGTATGCATATGTATGAAAGGGTGAGTGGGAATATTTATGTATTGGTTTAACAAGCTACGAGTTTGTTGAAGGGAATTAAAAGCCTGTATTCAAAGACTCCCATCTCTCAAGCATGTGTATATTTGGAGCATATCTGCAGTTGCAAAGGCACCCAAATCTGAAAACTCTCAGACCTGCGACTCTCATGGTGGAGCAGAACTGCATCTGTTTGAAGATAAAAGAAATGCACAGTATTCATTTGAACTAGTAAGGGGTTTGATACCTAAGTGTGATTGATTTATTGTGTGTGTTCTTTCACAAGAAAAACCTGACAGAGACTAGCTTTCTTTAGCTGGCTAGCCGTAGCAGTAAGTATTGGATATAAATGACTATAAATACTCCTTTATTAGGCAAGCTCATGAACACACACTGTATGTATTTATATATGCACACATATATGCGTATTTTATCTCTATATATGCTTACCTAAACCATACTGGTTTGTGTTTGATCTTTAGAAAGATTACATTCCTCCTGTTTCCATATATAAAGAGATGTTTCGACCATAGAAGGTCCACTCAGCTGCAATCCAAAGAGGGTACACGCTACAATGAAAGGCAAGAAGTAGCTGATGGGAGCAGAGGATGGTACAGCCTGATGAGTGGGTGTGTGTGTGAGAATCTCAACGAAGGGGTAGTTCAGCTGCTGTCATTTTTTTCCAAAGGAGAGTTTTAAGAGGAAATTAAGAATTTAGCTGGGCTCACACATTTGCACAGGCCTGTTTCTAAACCTGAATGGTAGCATTGTAGAAAGAAGGAATATATGTACTTGAAAAATAGGTGGAAAATTTCAGGATCAGGACTGCACAGAAAGCAGGATTTGGCCTTTTGACCAGACATAAAGAAATAACATTAGCAAGATTAGAGATGAGGGAGGTGGAACTGAGCAAAAGACAGTTAAGAGGAAAGGAGCAAAGTGGAAGATAGGACGCAGAGGACAGAAAGAGGGAAGATGTCACACTGCACTTAGTTTAGCTTTGAAAGAATTCATAGAGATTCTGTGTGGAAAATGCAAATGCAGAATGTTGTGGTTAACTCTTCTACTGAAAATCCACTTTTTTCTTCAGAGGTGTCTGATACGGAAACCCCTCTTGTTTTATTTATCAGTTTTGCATGAGATGGTAGATGTAGCAAGAGGGAAAATTGTAATCCCAACTACTCGGCAGTGAAGCAAACCCTGGAGTTGTCACAGGATGTGACAAAGCAGACGTTCCTGGTTTTTACAGCACAGTCCTACCAGCATGACCCTTCTCCTGGCACCCCGTCCCATCTGTGGAGAGACCTGCTTCAGGAAGGGCACAGGTCCTCACCAGTCCCACAGCTTTACACCGAAGCTTATTCATAAATCCCCATGCTGTGAGCACACCGTCTTCCTGGGGAAACGAGTATCCCGTGGATCAAGAGCTTGTGCTTGCCCCTCACTGCTTCTGGGCAGCTGCTTTGCTTGCAAGGGGAGAGGCACGGAGGCACTTCTGAGAAGAAAACAGTTGCCCATGTCACCTGGCCCAAACAATCACACTGAGGCTTGTTACTTGGCCACGAGAAGCTTTTATTTTAAGTAGATATGTGCATTTTACATGACACTATTTTGTCGGCTTATAAAGATGGACGTCGCAACACGCGATAGCTTCAATTCAGGAGAATTTAAAGCATGGGCTGACGAGCTGTGTCCTGTGACACGGAGAGTTACTGACAGGTAAGATGTGACCACAACCAGGAGCTGTTGTCCCCAGCACTCCCCTGGAAATTTATGCTTTTAGCTAAAAGCATCAGTTTGAGAATCATCATTAAGGGAAAAGGGCAGTGCTGTTTGAGGTCTGTGTGCTTATGTGCCATTAGGATATGGTTTGTAAGACAGGCAGGTCATCTGCAGAGGTTGTATCTACTTTCTGCACTCCATTCGGTTGCATGAGCTAATCGCCATTTTGCAGAAGTTCAGGAGGCACCTGAAGTACAGGGTGTTAGAGAGGTTAGGTTTATGAGGGCAGGATGAGCTACGAGGGTCACAGTGTGAATTTGATGAGAAAATATCTTATTTTCACTGTGTACACATATAATCTGTATGACTCTATGCAGGTATGGTAGTATGACCCTGTATGACTCTATATAGGTATGGTAGTATGACCACAAAAAGCATACACGCTACCCTTAGATAAAAATACAGTTTTGCCTTCTCAGAAGACAGTTTGGCAATAGGCGACAGTCTGGTCTGAAGCAAGAAATCGTGGACTGGGTTGGGTTGGAAGGGGCCTTTGGCGGTCATGTAGTGCAGCCCTCCTGCAGTGAGCAGGGACATCTGCAACCAGAGCAGCTTGCTGAGAGCCCCATCCCTCCTGACCTTGAATGTTCCTAGGGACAGGGTTTTTACCACCTCTCTGGGCAGCCTGTGACACTGTTTCACCACCCTCCTTGGGGAAAAAAGTCTTCCTTGCACCTGGTCTAACAAGGAAAGCCATGAGGAATCCCACTGTCCTGGCATGCACTGGCCATACGGTTCATAACTATCCATACTTACACACCATGCTTATCAAACGCACTGCATTCCTGTGTGGCAGTACGTGCATGGAGGGAGTACCGGCTGCGTCTATTATTTGTACTTAGTTTTTTAGATTCGTGGTCTATTTTTAACCCCGAGCGGAGAGAGTCTCAGCTCCATCTTTCGGCGGGAACCGGCACTGCCCTTCCCTCCGCTGCGGAGCCGCCCCGCGCTGGCTGCTCGATGCCTCGCGCTCGCTGCGCGATGCCTCCTGCCGGCTGGACCTGTGAAAGGGACCGGTATCCCTCCGCCACGGTTATTCCTCCGCCGCGGGTATTCCTCCCCACCCGTGGTGGCAACCGTGGGGGACTCCCGAGGCTTTTTGCACGGCGGGCGGTGCCAGAGGCAGAGCAGGAGCGGAGCCGGTGGCAAAAGGAGGAACCATGATTCCTCGAGGGTTCTCCCGGGGGTGGGAAGCAGTCGTGGTGCTCGTTCACCACTCGGCGGTGACTGGGTGGTGGCCCTTGTGCCAGAAGCGAGCACCAGGTGGTTGGATGAAGTGTAGAAAAAGGGTTATTGTGCCACTAGACAAAATGCTCCACATGGTTTCTCTTCAACTTTAGTGAGACTCACCCTTCTGAAGCAAATGGGGAACACACAGCTGGTTCAGGCAATGGGGCAGTCCTGAGGATGTCCTTTAGGAGTTCCTAGGGTATTCTCAGGGTGTTCTTTGCCCAGGCTCTTCTGTCCCATTCTGCCCAAGTCCCTCCCGTCTCCATCTCTTGGGTTTCCCCTCAGCTCCTGCCATTTCCCCTGTGCGATGCCGTTTGGCAGCACTAGACACAACTGTTCACCCCTTTCCTTCTCTACAGGCTCCTACTGATTACAGGAGGATGAAATGTGGGGATACCGTTGTTAATACAACACTTTGGAGAAAAGCCGGGCCCGCAAAGAAGCAGACGAGGCTGTGTTTACACTCCCCTTTGCCTGAGAAGGCTTCACCACAGATTGGCCTTTGCCTCAGCTGTAGGCTTCAACCTAGCAAAACATCTCAATGCCATGGTCCTGAGAGGAAGGGTTGGCCACCACTGCAGACCTGTGCTCTGGTGTTCATGTGGAGGCTTACTGAGCCCAATAGCTGCATGCCAATGTTCTCCTGGAGCCCCCACCAGTTCTACGGGAATTTGAGTTACAAAGAGGACAGAGCCAAGCTCTTCTTAGCACAAGCAGGCGATGTTAAGAGCACCAGCCACTAGCTGTGGATGTGGAGGTTCAGACTGGACAGTGGGGAATATGTTTCCATCCCGAGGCTGTTGCAGTGTGGGAACTGTCAACTCAGTGGGAGGAGCCTCCTTGCCTGGGGTTTCCAAGCGCTGGCTAGATGAAGCCATGGCCAGCCCTACATCATTCCAGCCATGGTCCTGCTTTGGATGCTGGATGAGGTGATGCAGAGAGGTCCCTTCCAGTCAACACTTCTTTGACAAGTTAATAAGACAGCATAAATGTACAGCAGCCACCAGCCTAGCCAGGCTCCTTTAGAGTGTTCAGAACATTGATATCCTTATATTACTGCACACCAACTCTTCCTCATCCCTTTTAACATACTTTTTAGGACACAGGCTCTTTGCAGGCCTGAGTACCAAGGTAAGACCTGCTTCGAGGAGGGCTCAAATATCCTGAAAGGACCTACCGGAGTCCTTCTCCCACCTGAGTTATTTTAGGCATCACTCTTAAGTCAGCCTTCAGGATGATACAGTTACCTGCACCATGAGTCTGTAAGATCTCATTCGTGCGCATTTAAAACAGTAAAGGCTGCATGTGGCTATTGTTAATTCTCTAGCTATAAAGAAGGGTTATTACCTTAGAGAACGATTTGTATTAATCAAAAGTGTCCATTCATGAAACTTCTTCAGGATTACTTTTCAACAAAATAAAGCTGTATTTTTTTTCCTCTTCCCATCCCTGTGCACATCTCTGTCCCAGCCCCAAGCAGGAGCCTAGCCATCCCAAGAACTGTGAAATCCTACATGTGTTTTCTTTATCACAGTCCAGTGACTTCAGAAAGAGCTGAGGAGATCGCTGCTCCTGATGACTTTCTTCTCATCACACAGGCTCAGACATCAATGGGAACCTGACGTCTCAGGGCTCCTCCTCTCGTTCTGGCAGTAGTCGGGTGTAACCTGTCCTTAGCAAGGCTCTCAGACTTGTCAGGGTGCCAGGTTCAAGCAAAGGGTCGTCAAGGTCATATAAGGGCACCCTCAATCTTCATCCCCTTATCCCCTTTCCTCCACTCCCTTCAAGTTAAGAAGGGGTGGAAAAGTTCCCCCAACAAGTGGCGCCAGGGGGGGGTTGCAGGAGCTTCGAGACAAGGCAGCCCCAGCGTCCCCTTCCTGGCAGCAGTCTCGGGGCGACTGCAGTGTTGAGGAAGGAGAAGCCACCCGAGCAGCAGACATAGGCAGCAGCACTCCCAGGAGCTCTGCAAATTCACATCCTCACCCCTCTCCCTTGAAGAAGGGCTCTTCCATCAGCTCCCTCATGCCCTGCACTTACTGCTCTCTCTGTACAGCTCCCAGGTGCAAGAGTGGGATGCTGGGCAGGGGACAGCGGAGCTGCCATTTCTCAGTGTGGGGAAGGAGCTGTAGGAGACTTCCTGCACATCCCAGCCTTTTCCTGAAGTGCCCTGAGTGTGTGCTCCATGCTGGCTGCCCTAAGGGCTGCAGGGATGCTGCCCCAGCGCTCTAGGAAGGGGTCAGAGAGGCAGGGACATCCATGGTGGTTACCAGCAGCCACCACCCCCACAGGGGATGCAGGACAGGTGTGGGAGAGTGGCACAGTGAAGTGCTGGGGAACCCCCAGCTCTATTTGCCACCTGGAGCAGTTCCACAAGCCAGGGCCGGCATGAAAATGGGCCTCTCCATGCTCCAGGATGGTGGGTCCAGCAGTGCTGAGCACAGAGCCGGGTGTGTGGAGCCAGCTAAGGCTGTGTCCCAGCCAGGCTGGCATTGTGAGAGACCCTGGCTCCAGGCAGGGGAGCAGTGAGGCCTGACAGAGGTGCTGGTCAGGCTCTGCAGCTCAGCTGCAGGTCCTGCTGTTGGGGATGGTCCATAAGATGCAGGCCAGAGAGAAAGGGAGGGAATTGTGCCGCTAGACAGAGACAGAGCCAGGTGGCTGACTGTTGCTGTTGCTCTCAGAGGGGGTCTTGGCAGTGGAGGAGGTGGCCAGTGAGCCACTGTTTTTGAAGATGCGGAGCAGTCTCCGCTTGTATCCCCGGAAGGCAAAGAAGTAGATGATGGGGTCAATGCAGCAGTTGAGGTTCATGAAGGCCACGGTGACTTGCAGGGACATCTTGAAAGCTTGCTGCTCTCGGCAGGAAGGCTGGTAGAGGATCTTCCTGACCATGAACTGGACAATGTTGAGGTGATAGGGACTGAAGCAGAGCAGGACAGCCAGCAACACCACCAGGATGACAGTGAAGGCCCGTCGGTGGTGCCCATTTTTCACTGTTAGTGGGTTTTCCTTGGCTGTCTGGCAGAGCTTGAGGTTGATCCTCACATAGCACACCAAGATGATGCCCACAGGCAGGAAGAAGCCAAGCATGCAGGCCCCTAGAAGCAAATAAGGCAGCTTGGGAATCTCCTCAAAGTTGAAATACTCCATGCATGTTAGCTTGTCTCCCATCCTCCGCGTCATGGGCCGCAGAAGCAGCGGTGCTGTCTGCAGGAACACCAAGGACCAAATGAGGACACAGACTGCCCTGGCACGGCTCATCTTCCGGATTCTGCCAGGGTGCCTGGTCCGCACCACAGCGATGTAGCGGTCCACGCTTACGCAGGTCATGAAATAGATGCCCACATAGGTGTTCATGTAGAAAATGAAGGCTGTGACCCGGCAGAACCAGTCCCCAAAGGGCCAGTCAAACTCCAGGATGTAGTAGGCAATCCTGCCTGGCAGTGCCAGGGTGAAGAGGGCATCAGAGAGGGCCAGATTCACCAGGTAGAGGTCGGTGGAGTTGAGTTTCTTCTTCCTGCGCTGGAAGGTGATGCAGAGGGCCAGGATGTTCCCACAGGCACCAAATACCAGCAGGACAGTGTAGAAGAGGGAGAAGATGACTTTGGCAGAGAAGTGGTGGTTGTGCACGTTGCAGCTGCTTTGGTTGCTAGAGGTGAGGTTGGTGGGTGGAAACACGGCCTCCGCAACAGCCATTTCCGCGGTGCCGCGCAAGCTCTTGCCCTCTCCCTTGGAATAAGAACAGACACGCAACTTGCAGCTTATTGATAACAGGAGCAGCACCAGTAGGGCCCTCCCTCCTCCCGAAACAAACGGCCCATCCTCTAGTCCCTGCCACCCCCCTGGCAGCACACAGTGCGAGTCATTTGGAAAAATGCATCTCTTGTGATTTCGGTCTCGAGAAAGGCTGTGACTCACTGTCGTGTTCTTGTCACCAGCTCCTCTTATTTTTGTGTTTTTCAAGTCCAGTCAGTATCGGAAAGGATGGGGAGCTGGGAAGGGGGAATCGCCTGTCACACAAAGAAGGTCCCAGGCTGTTCTGGTGGCGGCGATGCCATTTATTCATCCCCGCGGGGGGAGAGGGGAGCTTCCCTGAGAAAATGCCCAGAGAGCGGTGTGGCGGGGCGGGGGCGNTTTTTGGGGTTTTTCTTTTTTCTCTCGTAGGGTTAGTAAAAATGCGTGTTCTTTCTGGGTGGTTGTTTTTTGAGGTGTGTGAGAGGCATGTGGCTGCAGTGGGGGTTATTTTCAGTGGCTGTGCTGGAGAAGACAAATGACTGTACGTGCACAACAATCTGTTCTGACATCTGAGCCAACTTTGGGTTTTACTCTGAAATTTCTACAAGGATGCAAAATGCAACTGAGCACTGAAAACAGCCTGGGCTCTGGTTCACATGCGGTCCTGAGGGTTCACCCCTGGACCAGCGGTGTATTCGGACCATGGCACCTTTCCCAATAAAGTCAAGACAAATCTCCAGTGGAGCTTATTGTGCCCGTGGCCAGTGCAAGCCACACTGTGCATGGTGCCCCATGCTGTGGTGAAGCCCAGATTTGCCTTTCATGCACCCATGGAGAGAGGCTATCCGGCACAGCTCCACGAGTCAGAGGCTACCCTGAGTGGAATGAGACAATTTGCCCTTAGTGGAAAAAGATTTTCTCTATTAGGATGATATAGTGTGTGGTGAATGCAGGGCAGAGCCCCTTGTCTCAGACGGAGCTCTCCAGACAGGCTCTGTCCCTGCAGGGCAGTGGAGACATCTGATTGACCCCAGGGGCCCACATGCAGGTATCTGCCAAGGCTGTGGTGTGGCTGGGGAGCCACTGCGAGCACAGCATCCCTGCCCATGGCACACTGCTGTGGAGACAGGCAACCATCTTGTCTTGCAGCAGGGAGGGAGTACTTTCCTCCCCAGCACTTCCCAAAATGCAGAAGCGCAGCTGCCCTGTGGCTGGCGGGATGGCCTTCCCCACAGCGGCAATTTACTGGAGATCACTGGGGCTTTCAAATCCCAAGAGGATTTTGTGCTCTTTTTAGTGATTTTAGGGTTTTTTTGGTGGTAGTGGTGATGGTGATGAAATTGCTTGTTTTCTTTTTTTTTTTCCCTTCCCCAAAACTCCTAACAAACTAGGAAATTCTTATCACGGGGCAGGGTGCTTCTGAAAAATACCGAAGCCACAAAATGTCAAGGTTAAGATTACCATTAAGTTAAACTTACATTTCCCTCCAAGCTAGTAAAGCTCAAAGGATTCTTTCATTCCGTAATATTTATAATGTTTTACATAATTAAACTCACTACTAATCTGTGTACTCATGTACAGTGAGTCATTTGTATAGAAATTACAGCGAGTGATATTGCCATGAATTACTACAAGTTGAATGTCCCTGGCAAGAGTAATAGTGACAGTTTGCTAACAATCATCTGTTAATGGAGCTACTTTTGTCACCTGGGGGTTTATAACACGTGAAGGGAAATGAGAGAATAACTGCTGAGCAATTTATTAAAAATATTCCTTAGTAAGATGGGTTTTTCTATGTTGACAGCTGTCAAGAGTTAAGCTAATCAAGCTTGTGTGGGGCTCAAAGTGTTCTTGAGCTGTTTCATCATGATGATGAAAATACCTGAAATATAACATTAGAAAAGTGTTATACCTACAGAAATCCTGAGCCCACACCAGCAAGCAGATCCAGGACTATCCTTTCATCTGCCCAATGCACTGCACAAAATACAGCTGGGGCTGAAATACATGCTGGTCACCCTGATGTCAGGGGTCACTGTGGTGAAGATGGTGAAAGAGATGAGACTTTTCCCACAGAAGGCTCCTGTCTGTCCTCATTATGCTCTCTCATGGGAGAGTCTTATCTCCACAGATTAACTCTGTCAAGGAAATAAATCTGGGATGAAGCTGGGCAAAATGCCATCACCTTCCAGCCAGGGGTCTGCAACACCTCAGGCCAGTCATCACCGGTGCTTGGTGGTGATGATGATGACAGGATGATGACAGACTGGATGACCGGCGATGTGAATTCATGCCTGGGACTTTCTCCATACAGTCAAATGCCCCACATAAAATCCCTCCTGTCTCTCAGGCTCTGTGCTCACACAACCACTAAAAACAGAGCTGCAGATCCCAGAAGGGGAATTCCATGTGAATAACCCAGCAGTGTCGGCCCCGCCGCCCACACCAACCCTGAGGACATGGGGCTTCTTGTGGGAGCCCATGGGAGAGAGAAGACATTGCTGTGCCAAAGTGGAGCCTGGATGAAGTGGGGCCTGGGGGGCTCAGCCCCTGAGCAGAAGGCGAGGTCCTTCCCCAGGGGCAGGCACAGACTAGGTCCTGGGAAGCTGGAGCAGGGAGATGCCCCAAGTGGTATCACCAGCCTCAAAAGCAGGCAGAGGAGCCCTACAGTCCAGGTAACAACCATATCCATGGACTTGGGAATAAAGAGGAGGGAAAACAATGCTCTCTGCCCTATTTTCTTTTTCTTTTTGCAATGCAGAAGAGAGGAAGTGGGTTCTTCTTTTGTGCAAAACATGCTCCTGCCCTGCGTGCAGCAGGTGCTGTGCTACAGGAGTGCAACCCAGCTCCACCCGTTTGCACAGCTCCGGAGGCCCCACTGAGCCCAGCAGTGCTGCACCACACCGCAGCACAGGCAACAGCCTCTTTTGGATGTGGCTGCAGGGTTGGGGGGGGATCCCCTTCCTAGCTAGTGGGGCCCTGCTCCCTGCCTCTGCAACACTGGGTTAGCTGAATAGGGACAGCCCCAGGCAGCATGGAGAAGCCCAATCCACCCAGGTTTGCAGACATCTCATTTAAGAGATACTACCTTTTACTGAACCCAGCGGTTGGATGAAATGTGGTGTGGGATTTGGGGTGTAAGGCTCACCTTCAAAGCAGGGCCCAGGTTTTCTTCTGCTGTGTCTGTGTTTGCACAAAGCCACTTTTCCTTGGGTGTGTCAGGGAGCAAGCGAAGGGTCCCACAGTCCAAGTACCCATCCCAGGGTGAGTGGGAGCTGCTGTCCCAGGGTAACTCTGCTGCCAGGGACCCATCTAGGGTGTGGGGGACACCTCCTGGAGGAGTCCTATGCAAAAAATCATCTTGGAAGGTCTCTTTCCTGACATGTGCATCGTGGTCGTTAACCACTGCTGGGTCCCTGTCAGGTAGCAGCTTCACACTGCTTGCTTGAGGGTCAGTGCCACCCTTCCCAGAGCCATCTGCTGGGTATTTCAATGTAGATGTGCTCCTTTGAGTTGCCACATCTGTCTCTCTCACATCATCCTCACAGAGGCCATCTCTCACTGCCACCCCGTGAAGGCTTCCCGCAGACCACTGTCCCTCCTGGAGGCCTTTTCACAGACTTTTCATCCCAGCCCAGTGGAAAAGCCGGATCGCAGCTTCATCGATCTCAGACCCTTCAGGCCATCAGCCGTGAGCCCAGCCATGGCAGCAGGAGTGACTGGCAAGGACAGCTCACAAAGAAGCAGCAGAGCCACACAAGGTAAGTGTTTGTCCTCACATGTGCTGGGAGAGCGGGCACCAGACTTGCTCCAGAGCTTATCTTTGGGTGCAAAGCCATACTCGGCAGTGCTGGGGCTGTTGTTTACACCTGGAGGGGTTTCCCACAGTTGAGAGATGATTTGGAGCTGGACTTTCTGAGGGCAAGGCAACATAACAAATGAGGTAACAACCCCTTCACAAGAGATGGCAGGAAGTTTGCACCTCTTTTTTTTCCATTGTATCATCACCTCTCCTTCTTTCCTTTCCCTGTTGACTTTGGTTATCTTTTCTCTCTTTTAGTGCAAAACATTTTCAGGAAGCTTTGTGTTTAGACACAGAAATATCAAATTCAGGTGGCTTTGGGTTCAATGCAAAAGGCAGGGATTTTCCACAGCTCAACCCCCAGATCTCAGGCCAACACTAGTCATCTGGTGGCAAAGCAGAAAATGGGAGAACATCTGATTTTAACATCCACCTGTCCATTCAATAACAGCAGCTATGTGGGGAGGGCAATGTTTGAGAGGCTCTAACTCAAGATGAAGGGAATTGTAGAAAAAGTGAAATCTGTACTGAGATTTGTACCGATTTGTGACGAAAATATCAAAAAAAAAAAAAAAATGACCGGCGTTTTGGTGCACTTGAAACCAAATCTGGACCTAAACCCAAGTGAATAATGGAGCAGCTGAAATCCAATTCTGCATGACATGACCTGATTTATTCTGCATGTGCAGCACCAGCTCTGGAAGTGAGGTCACAGAACCAAGTCACGACACAGTCAGAGGAGTGGCACAGCTCACTCCAATGTCCTAAGAGGTGGGACACAATGTGGCCACTCTGGGACCTGCTTCCTTCCATGTCCCCTTGCCTTCCGTCCCAAAATGTGGGCACAAAGCCCCGCGTGTGGGCCACGTAACCGCCACGGTTTCCATGTACCTTGATGTAGAGAGGGCGTAGGTGCACTGACAGAGGCAACTCTTAGTCACATAGTCTGGGCACCTTGGAAGGAGAAATACTGATGAAATTCACATTATGAAATAACTTCCTCCAGCAAGCATAAAAAAAGGCACTTGTTCCCACACTGCTCTGTGACTTAGAAGCTCCATCTTGATTTTGCAGGAATAAGATGAAAGTTTTCTTGGTATCTGATTTCTGTGGTTAAAAACAATGTTTAAACGTTTCTTAAAAGAAACACAATCATAAGGCAAGTTTGGAGAACTGAGGTCCTATTTTTAGCTGTTTTTACTTATGCCAAGGCCACATATGCTTTAGGCGCAGACATACACATTTGTAACATACAGCTATGACACAAACAAAAGCAACCAATGTAGAAGATGATCACAAAATGCAGAAATCAATGTTCATGATAGAGAAAGTGCTAAAAATGCAGCTTTATTCGGTCTGGATCTTCGTGATCTTGGGCAACAATTTATTTTGTCAGGACACCTTATTTTGTGACTTGTTAGTCTTTTTTTTTTTTCTTAATTTCTGTTTATTCTTTGCAGTCAGTGTTTAGGGCATGTTATGACTAGGTTTGACCATGTTTAACGTGTACCAGGTAAATCTATGACAAGTGTCAAAATCAGCACCCTCATGAGTATTTCTATGAGGTGCTCAGCACAGTGCTCCAATGCCTCACAGACACAGATAATGGTTGAGGAAGGAAAAGAGCTCTGAAGGTCATCTGCTCCAGCCCCCCTGCTCAAGGAGAACTACCTAGAGTCAATTGCCCAGGACCATGTCCAGATAGCTTGTGAATATCTCCAAGGATGGAGACTCTACCACCTTTCTGGGCAACCTGTGCCAGTGCTCAGTCACCCTCACAGTGACAAAGTATTTCCCGATGTTCAGAGGGAACCCTCTGTGTTTCAGTTTGTGCCCATTCCTCTGGTCCTGTCACTGGGCAGCACTGAGTAGAGCCCAGCTCCAACCTCTTTGCACGCTCCCTTCACATATTTATATACATTCATGAGCTACCCCTGAACATTCTCCCGGCTCAACAGACCCCGCGCTCT
>VWZY01011200.1:699858-711927 GCA_013399075.1 Chloroceryle aenea
TTTTTTTTTTTTCTTAATTTCTGTTTATTCTTTGCAGTCAGTGTTTAGGGCATGTTATGACTAGGTTTGACCATGTTTAACGTGTACCAGGTAAATCTATGACAAGTGTCAAAATCAGCACCCTCATGAGTATTTCTATGAGGTGCTCAGCACAGTGCTCCAATGCCTCACAGACACAGATAATGGTTGAGGAAGGAAAAGAGCTCTGAAGGTCATCTGCTCCAGCCCCCCTGCTCAAGGAGAACTACCTAGAGTCAATTGCCCAGGACCATGTCCAGATAGCTTGTGAATATCTCCAAGGATGGAGACTCTACCACCTTTCTGGGCAACCTGTGCCAGTGCTCAGTCACCCTCACAGTGACAAAGTATTTCCCGATGTTCAGAGGGAACCCTCTGTGTTTCAGTTTGTGCCCATTCCTCTGGTCCTGTCACTGGGCAGCACTGAGTAGAGCCCAGCTCCAACCTCTTTGCACGCTCCCTTCACATATTTATATACATTGATGAGCTCCCCCTGAACCTTCTCCAGGCTGAACAGTCCCAGCTGTCTCAGCTTTTCCTCACAGGAGGGAAGCTCCAATCCCTTCATTATCTTTGTGGCCCCTCAGCTGACTTTCTCCAGTATGTCTGTTGTACTGGAGAGCCCAGAAGTGGACCCAAGACTCCAGGTGTGGCCTCACCAGTGCTGATCAGGGAGTAAGGATCACCTTCCTCAATGTGCTGTCCACACTCATCCTAATGTAGCCCAAGACATCATTAGACTTCTTCACCACAAGGGCACATTTGTAGCTCATGTTCAACTTGGTGTCCGCCATGACTCACAGGTCCTTTCCTGCCAAGCTACTTTACAGCTGGCCAGCCCCCAGCATGTGCCTGGGATTGGTCCTCTCCATGTGCAGGATTTTGCACTTTCCTTTATTGAACTTGATGAGGTTCCNAGCTATACCGCTAGTTAGTGGTCTCCAACTAGGTTTTCTGCTTCTGATCACCACTCTCTGGGCCTGGCAATTCATCCAATTTTCAACCCACCTCAATCCCTCAGCATCCTCTGCCAATTTATCTATGCAACGCTTGTGTGCAAGCAAGTGGGGTGCCCTCAGAGAAATCACAGTGACAAGTGAATAGCTGGAGACCTCAGCACTTGAATTTTTTTTTTGAGCAGTTCATTGGTACTTGCTTAGAGACTGTAGCAGGCTGTAGTGACAGCCCCAAGCACTCAGCACCTCTGTGCGTTTCCACCTCCCCAGCCCCAAATCCTGTAGTTTCATGGCTTTTGGGAGAAGGTGGGTCCAGCTTGCTGTGGAATAAAAACCTTCCTTAATGAAACTTTCCTTAATAAAAGCCTCTCTCACCAGTGGTGGCCAGAAGGAGCTCTAGCTTTCATGTCTATCGCTGCCTAGACTTGGTGTGGGCAGAGCAAAGTGAGCAATCCTTTTGCACCACAACAATGATTCACCTACAGAACAATGCCCACGCAACGCTGAGCGCCGCACTGTCTCGAGGAGAAAGCAGTCGGCGATCACCCAGAGAAAAGGCTGTCACACACCCCTGCACATGGTGTCTGGGTGCGTGGGACCTGAGCTGAATTGATACAGACAGTCCTAATGATGGCATCTCTTCATTTATAAGACTAGGAACACAACTTTGGTGTTACTTTTGTTACTTCCTTCTTTTTATGCTGCTTAGGAGAGCAGGCGGGAGAAGGAAGACATGGCACTTCAAAGAGTTGTGATGCTTGCTGTGCCCCATCTCTTTGGGGAGATGAGGAGCACCACAAGCTGTTTGCTTCACAGCTGCTCCCTAGAGACCAAGGGAAAGCAGAGGTGGGGGTGCACAATGGTTCCTGCTGGGGTACATGTTTGACTGATCACAGGCTGCCCTCCTGGAGCTTCTAGCACATCACTCCCTCCCCAGGTCTGGGGTCCATCCAGGGACCCCAGCAATCTTGCTTGCAAGTGCAGCAGTATATGGATGAGGCCACCAGAGAACTGGGGACAACCACTACTATTTCTACTGAGCTGATATTTTTTGGGGACCTGCATCTTGGCCAGAGGGTGCAGGAATTTCTTGCAGTAAGAAAAAAAACAGTGGCCACCTCCTTGTAAGCACAACCCTCTGTAATGGTTGGGTCCCCTGGGACACTAGCACCTCTCTGCAAAACACAGCATTATTTTTTCACATATGAAAGGGAATGTCTCTCTTGAATTTTACTTTCAGAAATCATTAAGCTATTTTTAGGTGGAATTTTCTGGCAACACTCATCCTGAGGCAGTCTTTCAGCAAAATCAGCCCCAAACCCAAACCTTACCTGTCTGGCCAAAGCTGTACAGACCTGAAAGACATCGTACTATAGAAAGTACCACGGAGACCGCTGCCAGCCCAGCTCATGCAGTGCTCCAAATGTCACCTGTTCCCACTCCACAGCTAGCCCAAGCACAACCCCAACCCCTACTCACACACCCAGGGGCTCTTCCAGTGATGTGGTGGTGGATGGATGTAGGACACTCATGTGTATTGCAGACGTGAGGGAATCTGACATTCAAAAACAGCATCGAGACCCCAGGACACAAATGTGTGTGTATGTCTGTGGGCATCTACACGTATCTCCACATACCAGAGGCTTTCACCAGCAGCTGGGAAACTGTGAATGGAGGCTAGGCACTGCTGGAGCTGAATGATAAGTAGAGAGTAACATCTCAGGCTGAATCCTCCATTTTGCTTTGTGGTTTCCCCATGAAGGACCATGGTCATGTCAGCAAGATTTTGTTTGAGGATGTAAGAAAAAATTGCTGCTAGATAAAACCCTCAAAAATGCTGGAAGTCGCTGGGAGAAGGAAAGGGAGATGTTCTTGCACCATTCAGTCACCTAGTGGAATTCTGGTGAGCGTCTTGGCTTCCTTCCCCAGAAAAATGGTGCCAAACACCTGTGCAAGTGCTGTGTAGGGCCCAGCCCTGCATCTCTCCTACCCGTAGGTTCCTTCCTGGCAGAGCTTTTTCCCTGAAGTCCACTTGCAGTGGGAAATCTGTTTCACTGAACTCTCCACAGCTTCTGCTCCTTCTCTCCTTGCTGTGTGTTATGGTTCTGTGTGTCTGTGTAAGAAAATGTGCTGCTTAAATCCCAAACATTTAATCAGATTGAATTTTGGCGATGCTTTAAATGTCTGGATATTATTGAAGGCTTTATTTTGCAATTGGCAAGTTTTATGTTTTAGCGCTTACAAGTGAAACCAGACAGATCCATCTTAAAGCAAACCACCTTAAATGTCCATAGTTTTCAGAGTTTGTTGGCTAACTATTGATTTAATGTGCTTATTACATGCCTTTGCTTCTCCGGTCTTGTCTCCTGAGTCCAAGCTGCGGTTGGTCTCCTCCCTTACATGCCTGGGAATATAGTTAAAAAATTATTTCTTCTTAGAGGAAATTTGAAGTTCCAGTCACTTTTAACATATTCACAGAGACTGCAACATTTTAGCTGTTAATGCTTATTGAGTTTCTTGCTTCTAATGTAGTTACAGTTGATGCTTAATGCTTTGAATGATTTGTGATGATGGAGAGTTTGCTCTGACAGCATAATTGCAAGTGGAGAGACTTCTGAGCACTCCATAAAAACTAGAAAAAAAATGGTACAAGCTTTTGCATCTTTGGGAGAGTTTTTCATGCACAAAACAGAGAAAATTTACTTCAAATTGAAGGTGGTTTATATTAAAAAGCAAAAACAGATGTTAGCATAAGGGAAGAGCCTTCCAAGAAACAAGAAAACTACTCCATATACATAAGAATAGAGCTTGCTCAGCATCACATTGAGCCACCCCAGAAAGCCATGAGCCACAGTTTAACTGGGCCAACAGATGCCCTTGCCCAACCTCAGCAGAAAGGAAATTAAAATCAGCTTTTAACATTCCAAGTGAGAGTGCTGGTCATGGCTCACTTCAAGCCTCTTCTTACTGGGAAGCACAAGTGGGAAGCACTAGCACTTCCAGCGCAATGAGTCAGGGAAGTAGGGATAATTCTCCTCTGTCTACTGCCAAACTCACCCATTGCTTCCCACCCCAGTGTCTGCACAGCTTTTATCTCAGCTGTGAGACAGGGAGGAATGATTTGCATCTCACAGATAGGGGTCAGAGGCAGAGAATGAGGTGGTCTAGGTTACTTTCTTTCCTTCCTTTGCAGTTGTATGGCTTAGCATCACAGAGCTAGAACTCTTAAAGCAGGACCTTGCCTGTGAGCCATTCTGGAAACTTTTAGAGGCTGTTAAAGTTACGAACTTGTTATTCAGCAAATATTATGCTTGTGACAAAATACCATGTGGCTTAGTGTGTCGCGGAAAGAAGTTTCTGACTTCATTTCTTTTAAGGTTGATTGTTATGGTGGTTTTTTCTTTTTTCTTGGTTTGGCTCTCTGCCAGCATTAATTGTCTGCAGCAACCCGTGCAGCTTGGAGCTGGTAAAATGTGTAATCTCGAAACGTGCAGTCAGAGAGAAGCGTCTTGTTCTTCACGCCCCCTGATCAAAGTCCGACCTCAAAGTTGTCTAAAATCCTGATTACCTTGAAATCATTTTCAAATGGAGGAACAGGTCTCCATCATTACACAGCTGTTACAGCATTCTGCTGGTTCTTAGTACCATCACACAGAGCCCGGGTAGGTCACACCATCTACCACTGACAATCATCAATTGAACAGCAGTTCAGCTGTCTTGCTAAACGTGTCTTTAATTACTGTCTTCCTAAAGCTGTATGAATGTCCCTGCTTAGGAGGAGATGTGACTGCTCTGGCTGCAAATCGTTGGTGTCATGGGAATAACAAAGAATATTTCTAAAGGACAAGAAACAGATGGTATTTTTTTCAAGAGCTGAGGGAAATTTGAGGGATGCCAGTAATTTCCCATCTCTCCAGCATTGTAGTCATCTGATGACTTCAGTTGTCCTTGACCATTGATTACTAAACACACAGTTTCACATGGGATGACCTGTTTGCTGTAGCCTTATTAGTTTGTTTTTTTCTTAAATGCATTCGAGTAGTCTGGGACAATAGAGTCACCATTCTAATCTGATTTAAATGCCAGCTCCTAAGAAGGGTAAAATCAGTATTTACTAGAAACGAAGACAGTGTAGTTTCAATAGCTAGACTTTGATATTCCTCAGAAGGTGTAGATAAGGATGCACGCTGTCTCCCCACCCACACTTGGTTCACAAATTAATATGGCTATGGCTGGTAGACCAAATGCCTCTTGCTGTGAAAAAGCAGTTTCTGCCTTCCGCTCTTTCTCAGTACAGTGATCCATGCCCTCCTGGCCACCCCTGGCAGCAGGACACTTGCAGGTAGACGGTCCCACCACCATCCTGAAGGTGCCCAGGGCTCATAGTAGGAGCCTCTCACCACTTCCACCACTCAGCTCCCTCCACCTCACCACGTGTCACCAGTCAGAGCTGGGTTTCACTTCCAGGCTTCATACAGAGGGGTGACCCAGCAAACCCTCGCATCCGACCCATCGACATGGGTGGGTGTTTGCCTGCTGGCTTCATTCTGCTGTCTCAGTCTCCTGCACCCAAATAATTTTTAATTTCAGTGCTTGCATGGCTTTTATTTCATAGGCAGTCATTCCCTGTGTTTGTTTTGCATGGCTGATCCGTGAGTTAAAAACCATTTTGGGATTGGACTCAATGATCTTCAGAGATCCCTTCCAACCTCTACCATTCTATGATTCTATGATTTTATTGTGCAGTGCAAGCTGATGGTGGGATTAATGTTTATAACTGGGGACAGACTGCGGTGAGAAGGAGGGGGTGAGATGGTTGTATGCTCCAAAGCACGTTTTCTTCTTGAGATGCAAACATCTTCATCCTACTTGCCAAAATAGAGCCTATCTGTGGGGGGGACTCTACACAGCTGTCTGCTTCTGAAGGCTTGTGCACCATCACATGGGGCTCTTGTGAAAGGAGAAGGTCTTGTAAAATGTACCAGACTCAATAGCGAAAAAGTACTTACCACTGAGATGACCTAGTTTTTCATCAGAAACCAGTCTCAGGTAAGAGCAAGGTAACACATTAGGGCCCTTTGGTGAGGTCCACTGAACAAATGGTAATCATATTCAAATTCATGCATGGGTGTGGGCTCTTGTGGAAAGAAATATCCCTGAGCAGAGAGACCACACAGGGCAAGCAGAGACTGGGTCCATAATGAGGGTTAAATGGACATTACCTTGAGCCACTCAGCTCAAGAGGTGGCTAACCACATTTTTAGACCCATCTAAAAATTTGTTTAAAGATTATTTCCTCCAAGGAAATGTTTGCTAACCTGCCTCCATGCTGCCAGGTGCAATGTGCTGCCTGCCGGTGAGGAGCTGGGTGGCATGGGGCAATGCCGCCGTGGGGTGGGAGGAAGTGAGCATGTCAAGGTGCAAACCACCCCTCACCAGTGCTGCTGAACATTCTCTACCCTCATGAGGGTGCAGAGTGTTTGCAGGGCCTTGATGCTCAGCCCTGAGGAGGACAATGCAGGGGACAAACCCTGGCATAGTAGGGGTCATATGCTAATATCTCCAGGGCTTTCAGGAGGAGTGGGACCATGGACCCACTAAAGCTGGTCTCACTGTAAGATGCTCTGGCTATCTATGGAGGGAAAGTCACCTTGCTGTCACTTCTGTGTGCATCGTGCAGCAAGGGAGAAGTGTTGAACAATTTTGAATTTCTGATGGAGAGCATTTCTCTAGGCTTGAGATGAGGAGAGTGGTGTAGATCTGTCAGCAGGTCCTGGTGCAGGTTCACAGAGGTGGTGGAGGGAGGAAGTGGTTGTTCTCATCTCCAGATGATTTGATGCTGAACACCAATTGCAAAGCCTTGTACAAGATCTGTGACAGAGCTTGCCCTGTGTAGGCAAGGAGGAATAAGGAGTTAGGAGAACAAAAAAACCACTCAAGGAAAGAAAAGCAGCCCTGCTCAGTGCAAATCAAGCATGGTGACGGCCATGTCAGACACTTCTCCACGCTGCAGCCATTGTCCCTGGGACCACAGGGGCTGCTGAGGTGATGGGGAGTTGGCCTGGGTGGCAGGAGGCCACCTTGTCCTATAGGGAGGGTGTTGATAGGACAGAGGCACATGTGGGCTGCTGCATACTGGAGCTAGCTCCACACCTCAGGATGCCCAGACAGGAACTGGGCTGATGATCAGAGAGGGGGCATGGAGGAGGACAGGGGTGCTGGGCCCTCACCCACCTCCTCTCTGTAGTCAGGGATGCCAAAGAAATGTTCATTTACAGCAAGGAGATAGGAAAAGGGAGAGATGGCAAAAAATAGAATTTAATCCTATCCTTAATAACTTTCATCTTATTTTTAGGATACCCAGAGGTGGAATCTGCCACTTCTCACCATCCCTTGGGAGCAGGCTTATCAGGCACACGAAAGATGTCAGTAAGGGATTAAGTGCTAACTGTGATTAAGTACTGCATTAATTGCCACTTAGTAAAAGAATTAGTGGTTTGGGTTTNAGGGGGGTCCGGGCAGTGCGAGGGTTACAGGCAACCCCTTAGCAACCTGGGTTTTTACTACATTTTACAGGCAGGCGTTTTGACGAACAAGCACCTACGGGACCTCGTCTTTGAAAGGCTGTTCTGGGAAAGGTTCCTGGAAGCGAATGGAGCTAAAATAGGTTGTTAATATAAAGGAGGGAGGGAAAAATCAAAGGTTTGTTCTCTGAGAGCAAGGACTTCTTGAGTCACTTTGCTATACCTGATATACTACTCGTAGTCAGTATAATAATTAAATATTTCAGTAAAATTGACTTCTACTTAGTTAGAAATGCTCAAAAGCATTCAGATGGAAAATGCGTTTTTTTGAGCTTCTCAAGGCAGCTTTTGAAGGACGACTTCCACAGCACCCTATGCAAAACCTTCTCTGCCACAGCTCTTGAAAGCTGACTCCTTCCAAAGGCTTCAGTGCCAAGTGCAAAGCTTCAGTGGCACCTTCATGTTTCCTTACCTCCACTCAACAGCAAGGATGAGGGCAGGAATGAGGCCTCGGCCACAGTCAGGCTTTACTGGAGCCACTGCGCCAAAATCTTTGCTTTAAAATATTTCTTTCCTATTGCGTAGAAATTAAAGACATTTGAGTAAGAGAGGTGTTAAACTTACCCGAGGGAAATACTTACAACCAGGCAGTTGTTTATCTTTCTCCTAAAGCTTCCCCCATCTCTTAGCTGGATGCTTTCACTTGTGCCTGAAGTTCAGGTCTCAGCCTCTTTGGTGATGGAGGGTTCTCATTTACATGTCTCAAACGTTTCTGGCTAGAGAAAATTCAGAAGTAAGTAACCTTCATGGTTTTAGCCAGGTTTTGCTTTGAATCACTGGCTTATCTTAAAGCAGAACCGAGAAAAACCTTGGTGCTAACTCTCATGTTCTCGAACCTCGGACTGTCACACATCTTCACTTCTAGTGAAATTATTCAGAGATGATGACGGCAGCTAATGCTCCCGTTAGAAAGCAGATGAAACACCCTTGATCTCAGTGGTGAAACTGAGAACAGGACTTGTTTTTAGTGGCTACCCCCATATTTAGCTGGCGGAAATGCTGGTAGCAATCACCACCAACACCACTCAAACCCACTCTCGTTTTCCACGTCAGCACCCTCTGCTGAGCCGCTGCTACTGTGACACCGCTTTTGGGGGAAGACTTGGACCTAAAGCCCTCCATTAGACTAGGAAATGCCACATGGCAAGGAGGGCGGGGAGATTTTTGTCTGGTGGAAGGCACTGGGTGTATGGCACCACAGAGAAAAACCCGGTCAGGGTGGCAAGGCAGAGGCAGACACCAAAAAAGTCTTTACCCCTGAAAGCCAAGCTGCTGTGGGTCTGTGAGGTGGCCACTCTCAGGAATTCTTCCTGTGAAATTTCCCACAGAAAAGTGCATTTTTACTGTGCTGCAAAAGTTTGGCAGCACTGTTTTGCCTCAGTGCTGCCACTGCATGCAGGTATCATAACACTGGTGGGCAGTTTTGAGACAGGCCAATCCTTCCCCTTTGCAGCTCATAAAACCAGCGTGGTTTCTTTCATCATGCCACAAAAGGTCCAGCTGTTCCATTGTACAAATGAGTCTCACTTTTCCTAGAGAAAGTTTAATGCACCTGCAGGACCAGGTAGTCACCCAGTTCCTGGTTTCCAGCCACTTTCTCAGCTGCCAGGGCTTGCAGGAGATGGAGTGTAAGGTTCAGGGCCCTGCAGTGTAGTGTAGGAGGCTCAGCCAAGAGGATGCTGCTGTACAGATTATTTCCAAACCCTTGTGTCCCCCTTTTCTCCCAGTCTGAACCCCAGGGGCCAGCAGGCATTTCTATGTCCTCTAAGCATTATCTGCATGTTCACAAGCTCTGTAGGCACATTGTAACAACCTGTGTTTGTACAGCAGTCCCAGGCTTCTGCATCAGCCATCCAGCCGGTGATGTGATCCAGATGGTGAATGATGGGGGAGTGAATATTGCCTCCTGGCAAACAAAAAAGTGCTGGGGTGTGCACTCTGGTTTAATTTTTTGTTAGAGATAGTCCTTGTTATACAAAGCCAAGTGTGGGAGCTGGGAGGAAAGATGCCAATGGGAGTAAGGACACCACCAAGAGGGCAGCAGGACCCTGATTTATAGAGGACACCTGGGGGTGTTACGGTATTTAAAGGCGTCATCTGGCATTAGGGCCCATGTGGTGTGGGAGGGCTCCAGACCTCACAACCAGAGTCAACACTGATGCCTTTCCCAAGGCATGGAGATCTTCTTAGTAGACAGGGAACATAAAGCCAGGGGGGTGAAGGTGCCACCTCAAGCACAGGACCATGCTTTCCTCCTCTTGTAAAGAAATCTCCTCCAGAGGCTGCAGAGATTCAATAAGAAAACCTCAATAATAAACACTACAATTCATCAGACTGCAATTATCAAAAGCTAGTGCAGCTTTACTGCAGTTTATGTCCATTTAATAAAATCTGCTTTTCATCTCTCTCTGAAGGCACATGACCCTAGTGATTGAAAGCAGTCCAGGAGAAGCCTACCACTGTACGTATGGGACAAACTCTAGTGCAGGCAAGTTAGGTGCTGATTAGAGATGATTAGAGACCATAAACACTTAGAGAAAAAACAGGGCAAGCCAAGGTGCTGGAAAAGCCATTGCTCACAGGAGCCTTAGGAGAAGGTGAACTGCAAACTGATACAAAGCTCCATCCAGCACCAGCTGGCCATAGTGGGGCTCCTTCATGTACCATTTGATATAGAGGGAGGTCTGGGGACTAGTTCTTAAGCCAATGCTTAGGCAGAGCAGGGGTCATGATGCATTTCAGCTTTGTGTTGCTTCTGATGGCTCTGTTGACAATCAGTATGGTGAGATCAAAGCAAGGCAGAGACAAGAAGATGATCCATATCTGCATTTTTTGTTATTCTGGAGTTAAATGAAAATGTGGAAGACCTACATGTACCCGGGAAGCAGTGACTTTCAAGAAACTATGAAATGACAAGCCAGTTATAGAAAAATTGTATAGTAAGATTATTTTGGACATCCAAGGAAAAAAAAAGCTCCCACAAGTGCTGTCATTATAGATTACATACCAATTCCAAGAAATAAAAGCAATGGATCCATATACCTTTTAAATTTGGTGATCAAATGGTCAGGCTTTACTAACATTACCAACAGCATGTTGGGAAAGGCTGCTAGTAAGATCCATTCCAGCCTTGACTAACTTTTGATAAGTTAGCAAACAATGTTGATTGACAGAATTCAATTAATTAGAGGCAGGTTTTAAGGATCACAGATTTGCCTTCAACAGGGAAGTTAATCTTAGTTAATGCCTTAATTAATTGCAAAAATAAACCATCAGAAAGAAACAAAAGCTCCTCCCAGGAACCTCACAAACACTTTAAATTCTTCTGCTTGCAGCGATGTAAACGGCCTCAGTATTTAGGGCTTTTGGATCTACCCAGGAAAATTAAATTTTTGACATTTTGACAGACTAGATATTTTGAAATACAAAACTATGACAAGGACATTTCTTGAATGAAGTAATTGTGTTTGTGGGGGTGAGGTTCAGGATTTCTGGATTCACACACTTAACCTGAGATGCCTGCAAAGTAGGTGTCTTCATGTGAGAAGAAAATTTCAACTCTAATACTGAGACCCAGCCAGAGGAGCTGAAGGAAGACAAACTTTCTGGGGTTTCAAGTAGAGAAAAAAGTATGGAAAAGTTACAATCTGGTAGCCTGGACAGTGACTTTAAAAAGCATCAGAGTGACCAGAATCAAGTACTTGGTCTGCTCCAGACCTGGCTGTTTTATTTGGAAATACAACTTTTTAAAACACACACTTTTCTCTGAAAACACTACAAAGTAGAGCAAGTAATTACATGAGGCTCTCCCTGAAGCTCCAGAGAATTAATATAAAGGCTGCTTAGCTCTTGCCAACTTTCACTATTACAATTTTACTAGCACCATATGCAGCACTACCTTACCTGCTTGTTTCACTTAGTAAAGTCATTGTTTGTTTTTTTTTTGTTGTGTTTTTGTTTTGTTTCATTTTTGTTTTAAAGGAACATGTAATATCCACAAACAAAAGCTCCAGGGAGAGAGGGCCAGCTCGGTGGCCCATATGGTCTTAGTATAGAAGAAAACAGAGATGGAGCAAGTCTGTTTTCTCAGCAGTCCTGTCCTTTATACGAACATGTAAGAGTGGGCTCAGGAAAAAATGCTCTTTTGGGTGGTTTCTGTTGCTTTCTGTCATGCGAGAAACTGTGAACTTCAGGTGTTATTTTGAGCTCCTCTGTGGCCAAAAAGGAAAGGAGATGTGAGGTAGGGATAGGCCTTGCTCTGTTGGTTTTGAGACCATGGAAAGATTGAGGACAGTTTTCTGAGTAACCAGGAAAGGGTTTCTGCAGGACCTTCTGGAAAAAAATGGAAGAAGGAAGCTTAAAAAGGGACTGGGCACTTGGAAGGAATATAGGAACATTGCCAGAGTATGCAGGGCTGCAGTGAGGAAGGCCAAAGCATCTTGGAATTAAATTTGTCAAATAATGTAAAAAACAAGAAGGGCTTCTTCAAGTGCATCAGTAGCAAAAGGAAG
>VWZY01011200.1:732329-770312 GCA_013399075.1 Chloroceryle aenea
GGTCCCTGGTCCCTGGCAGGGAAGGAAAGAGCTGATGGCGAACTGATGTTCGTTTCGTGAATGATGGTCACGTTGCGGAAATAGGAAACTCCGGCCGCTTATCTCTCTTTCGAGCCCTTCTAAATACTTGAAGAGCTGGAGTAAGTAAGAGTCGCAGTGACAGGTCGTGCCGGGGGGTGTGTGTGAATCTTGGCAGGAGCCAGCGGCTGATGGCTGCAAGCAGATCTGAAATCAAGGCAAGCATGCACATTTTTCTTGCTGTGCCTTCTCGGTTACAAGAATCTGAAGTGTATGGGCTTTGAGGCCCCAGAGTCTCAAGTGAGGCTTAAACGTTTTTCAGGCCTATGTAGGTGACAGGCAAAGTTCACGGAACCAAATTACTTGTTCATAAGGATGTTGGCTGGTAAGAAGGTCTGTACCCTCTTAAAATTAGTCATTGCTTCTTTAGGTGAGCTTTAGAAGTTGTTTGCTGCTGCAGTAATGGAAATTATGCCAGACTGCTTTAAGACTTGAATGAGAAAGTTGAAGACATTTGTTGTTTTACTGCTGTTGAAAGTGTCTGTCTCACACTTTCTTATCTCTTAGCTTCTCTATTCCATGAAACACAGTTCCATGATTCTTCAGGGTAAGAGTCTGTTTAAAGTGTTTGCTTTTGGTAAACACCTTGTACTTACTCCCTTTACCCTGTTGCTGTCATGAATCAGTAGAGCAGGTAATAAGCCAAACGAGTAATGAAAGCATAGTTGATATAAATGTCCTTCCCCTTCTTTAAGTGTATTGTCCGATACAGATCAGCCAAATCTCGTACCTATCCCATAGCTGTGCAGTTTTTCACTCTTGTTTCCATGCTGCTTCTGTGGTAATAGTAACACATTTTGTGTATATTGTTTCATAGGATCATAGAAATGGTGTTCAGAAGTGACCTCAGGAGGTCACATCGTTCAACCTCAAAGCATGACTATTGCCAACACTAGATCAGCTCAGCTCTGCCTTTGTTTAAAGAGAGCCCTGAAAACATCCAGGCATGGAGCATCTGTCACCTCCCTGGGTGGCCTGTTACAGTGCTGCACTACCCTCTTAAGAATTTTTTTTTTCTTCCAATACAGGCCAAGACGTTCAAGCTCCAGTTGGTATTTTTCCCCAACATCTCTGAAAAACAGTGTTTGAATTATTCCTGGTTTAAGCTAAGATTGTGGCAGAAAGATTTTTATTTATTTAATTATTCAGTTGGTTAGTCATGGAAACCAGGTTGCCTATTCTTTTTTTTGTAACCAGCCTCAGGCACTTACGGGGTGATATTTCTCAGATGTCTTTATTTTTGTTGCTCATATCATGTGTACAAAACATTTTTCTCATTATCTTGAGAATTCAAATGTGAAGGGAGGTGCTAAGGTGATGTAAATCTACCACCAGTGGCTGGCTGAACATTTCAGCAGGTGTTTTATTGCAAAAATCTGTTTCTGAAATTATCCGTTTCTTATATTCGTCTACCTCGTGCCACTGAGACATGGGCATATGGAGAAGTCTAAATCACTCTTCACATCTCATTCTCTCCATGTACTCTGCAACCAAATGTAATCTGGTCCCTGGTGAAGGAGAAACAGTCCATGGTCATATATAACATTTACATAAGTAGATAAAGCTTAGCTTCCCTGGACCACCTCAATTTTGTACCTATTCCTGTGGAGATCTTGCAATTGACACAGTTGATTGTGATGTTAATAATAAAATCAGTAATTATTAATAAATAGAGTAATAAATTTATAACAAATGAATAATTAGCAATGAACAAATAATAATAAAATAATATTTGAAGAGATTAATAATTAATAAATAGAAATAATAAATTTTAATTGTCCTTTGCCTTGAGGATTTAGATCCTGAGACCACATCTCTGAATGGTACTATTTGCCTGTTACAATCTCCATGGATCTCCTGTCCTCCACTGGTGCAGTGAGATGGGATGGGTGTTTAGTGGGGTGCATGGCTATCAGGATGAGAATGATGACACTCATGACTTTCCCCCTTCCTCCAAGCTTTCTGCTAAGCTGCTCGGGCACGCTCAGGCTACTTTTCCTGTTTGTGGTCAGAATATCCTCAGAAATGCAATGTGATCTGTGCAGACTTAAATAGGAACTTGTGCCTGAACAGCAAGAATCCTTACTCAGTTTAAAAAAAATACTGATGGCTCCAAAGAGGACTTGCAGTTGTACAGAAAACTGTTTATCAAAGATGCTGACCTGCAGTAATGGTGCCATGGTCTAGCTGATGTCATGGTGTTGGGTCATAGGCTGGACTTGATGATCTTGGAGGTCTGTTCCAGCCTCAGAAATTCTGTGATTCTGTAATGCGTATACTTCTTATGGAAAAATGGAGCACCCAGGTAAATCTCCTCCTCCAATGAAAAATAGCTGATCTAAGGCCATGGTTCTGTGACCAGCTGAGGCAGGCTAATTCCATGCTGGTAAAAGTGAGAGATTTCATTCCTGTCTTCGAGTGGACAAAGTGTTCTTGTCCTCTGCATTTTCTCATCTGTGTCACTTGTTAAATCCCTTTTTTGAGCTTATTAACATGGCAGGAAACCATCCAACTTTTTGCCAGACGATTTTTTTGCTGCATTAGTGGCTTACAGAAGTACAACAAGCGTCACTACCCTGAGTTAAGCAGCAGGTCTGCATGGCTTAGGGCAAAGGAAAGAGAAGCAGTGAGGTGGGCGGGCACTTAGTGAGCTGACCTAACAGCTCCCAGCTGCAGGCCACACGTGGAGCTGCATCCTGACATGTGCATGGACAGTTACAGACCATCCTACCTGACTGAAGTATCTGAGCTACAGATACATGTGAACAATTCCATCTTTTTTTTTTTTTCCTCCAAAGTGTCCTGGTTTGGCTAAACTTGACTGAATTTTCATAGGGAGGAAAAGCTCTCCTGTTGATCCATGGTGAGAAAATAGATGGCTTGCTGTTGAAAGGGGGAGGTCTTGTTCCTGAAAGCATTCACCTTCCTTTTCGCTGTCTCCCGCTCTTGGCCGATTGGGACAGTAAAACAGTTCAACTTGCTGTGCTGCTACAAACTGCTCTTTAACATTTTTCTGGAGCAAGTCTTTTGCTGTTTCAGACAGTTGAATTGGTTTAGTGTGCAAGCAGGTGACTGACAGAAACACTGTAAGGTAAACAGTTGAAATATAATGGGACTGTGGGACTAGAATAAGGGAAGGGATTTTGAGACTGAGGGAAGAGTGAGACCTCTCCCTTTTTTGTACCAGCAAGCTACCCCAGTTAGTGTGTATAGACCAAACTTGTCTGAAACCACAGAAAACAGAGTTTCAGGGTCTTCCTTGAGAGTTGCTAGGGTTACTGGTAAACTTTCAGAGGAAGGTAAATGTGGATGTCATTGCCTTCTCTTTGGAAAGAGCTTCTGTTCAAACTTAAAATAGAGTTATCAGTCTGAATACATCATTTAAATGCTTGTAATTCAGTTTTTAGTTGCTACATAAATAAAATTGTGGAGCAGATTAATTATAGGAAGACATACTGATCTCATCCATACTTCTATTCATGTTCTTTTAAGACTTTTATTAAACAGAAGTTGTGGTGATGACTAATATGGCTCTAACTTGGTACATTAAACTAAAACACTGGCAACTGTGATAGCTGTATTATTCTTGTGCATGATTTCTTGCCATCTTGTAGTTTGGTTATGTTAGCCTTAAAGTGATTTTGTCTTGTGATCACTGTCTTTGTGATGATTAGATAGGGTTTTACTCGTGCTCTCGGTAGATACAGTTTGTATACAAGAGTCTACATTTCAAGATGTATAATAGCACAAATCTTAAATTTTCAGCTTTCCTTTACCTTATTCACACAAACCTTTATATATATATTTATATACATCAGAATTGAAGAAGTGCTTTAATGTAACTGCTGCTTATTTGCCCTCTTTCAGTCTGGAATCGAGCTGTTCGTGAACAGGCTTGACTCTGTAGAGTCCGTCCTTCCCTATGAATATACTGCGTAAGTAAATTATTGCTTATGTAATTTTAGTTGTCAGCTCTTCCAAAAAGATTAATTTATCTTAAAAATATTATCTACATTTTTCTATAGCAGTTTGCCAGTAAGGAATGTCTATTTATTCTGCTAACATAGGTTTACAAATACAGAACTTTCAACAAGCAGATGGATGGATACATTACTTCCTTCTCAGTTGTTTTGCTCATACTTTAGAGGTGGTGCGTGGATTCACATTGCCTCTTGTAGGTCAGATTACTGCTTTAGAGTAACTTAAGGTTAAAATGTGTGTGTATATATAATATGTACTCTTCTGCATTAGTTGTTACTTGATATATCAAAGTACTACCGCTGTCTTTAGTAGCTTATAGCCAGATGAGTTTAAGTGGTAATGAGGTATGGACTTCCCATCAATTATCATAATGAGGTGTTAAATGTTTCCTTGTACACATCATAGAAGTGCAGAATCAGTACTTGGTACAACCGTGTAATGTTGTTGCTTCAAAGAATATTTTGATTGTTAATATTGAAGAGGTTAAGCACTAGTTATGTCTACACTTTAATGAACACAAATGTGATATACTTGAAATTAAGCTGGAAAAACTTGGATGTGCTATTAAAAGTGTTGGTGAATAAAGCTTCAATAACCATTTTTTTTAATAGTGCTTGTTGTAAAGGAGCTGTCTATATGTATGTGTGTGCGTATATATATTTTATTATTTTTTGCTTTCATTATTCCCCACTGCCCAGCAATCTGGCCTGCATGCTTTTTTCTCAGAGCTGGCGTGAAACTATGTGAAGGTTTAATTCTTGGCTAAAATCCCTGTTTAAATAGGAAACTTCTAATTACTTAAGGAAGCTTTTATGCTACCATGTTTAATGTAAACTGAGTTCTAAAATAGCTTGTGGAGAGACTTGGTTGTTGGGTCACATTGAGTTGCTGGAGCAAGTTCAGGGAAGGGCAACCAAATTAATGAAGGGTCTGGAGAACAAGTCCTATGAGGAAAGGCTGAGGGAATCAGTTTTGTTGAGTTTGGAGAAGAGGACGATGAGAGGAGACCTTATCACTCTCCACAACGACCTGAAAGGAGGCTGTAGTGAGGTGGGTGCAGCCTCTGCTCTCAAGTGAATAACAACAGGACCAGAGGAAATGGCCTGAAGTCACACCAGGGGAGGTTTAGATTAGATGTTAGGAAGAATTTCTTTACTGAAAGAGTAGTGGGGTGCTGGAATGGGCTGCCCAGGGAGGTGGTGGAGTCACCATCCCTGGAGGTATTAAAAAACCGTGTAGATGAGCCACTTCAGGAGACTTGAGAGGGATGGTGAGGTGTGTGCTTGTTGTTTTTTTGTTTGATTGGTTGGGTTTTTTTGACAGCTGGATGCAGTCATCTTAGAGGTCTTTTCCAACCATGACAGTTCTGTGATTCTGTTTGTTTTGTTCCATTTTTTTAAAGAATGGGACTATGATTTTAACACTTGCTTTGAAGTTCAAGGAAGAAACTGTTGTCTGGAAGGAAAGCTGCATAGTTCCTTTACGTGTGATGAAAGTGTTGATTTGGGAACACTGAGGTTTAGTATTTGCAGAATATTTTATAAGTTTTGGTTTTTTTTCTACAATTCAGGTTTGACTTTTGTCAAGCGGAAGGAAAGAAGCGTCCCTCTGAAAACCTTGGCCAAGTACTGTTTGGAGAGAGGATAGAACCGTCTCCGTACAGGGTTTGTTCTCTGACAAGGGGTGTTCAGTAATATATGCATTCAAATGTCACTAAAGGAGATAACAATCTTGAGGATCCTCTTCACAAGGGTTTTATCTCAAAGATCTTCAAAATCTGATATCCCACATAATAGAAATCTCTCATTTTAACCTGATTGTAACTCTGCATTTACATCATGAAGGAGTAGCCTGAAATGCTCTGGAGGTTGTCTTCTCTCTTTGGAACCTGCCAGAATCTGATTCTTGTTCCCCAGCTGTCCTTTTCTTAGAGGGAGTCAAGTACTCTTTATTTCTGGGAACCCAGTGTGAATATACTGCAGCTGTAAAATCAAACCATTCGAAATGGCATTAGCCAGCTTGTCTTTTGTGGTGACTGAAGCTCTCGCCCACTCTCCTGTGTGTAGCAGAGAGAAAGTTATCGATTGAATCTGCCTGGGACAGCATTGCTGCTGGGAGGTCAAATGACTTGTCTGGTAAATCATTGCAGAAAGCAGATTTTAATAAGGAACAAGGAGCTCTTAGTATAGGGCACCTGCAGTGAGCACAGGAAGGTTCTGTAACACACCAATTAAAAAATCCCTCCCCTAGAGGATAAATAAACATAGTCTTGATAATTTGTTAGGTGCTTTTACTATAATAGTGTGGACAATTATAAATGCACAGGGGAAACTTGTTATGTACTGAAATGACACAGTTTGTCACAACTTTTTTGCTCATATGTCTTTCATTTTTCTTAGTTCACATTCAACAAGAAGGAGACATGTAAATCTGTTTGCACAAAAACATACGATACCAGAAAACCAGAGGATAAACAGAAATTAGACTTCTTGAAAAAAAGTATGCTACTGAATTATCAACATCACTGGTGAGTCAATCTCAAAATACATACATTAGTTAATCTAGTATGTTTGTGATAATTAATTTAGTTATCATTTTGTATTTGCAAGTTAATACAGATTGAACGCTAGGTATTTCCACTGAGTCTGTTCCCCTTCTGTTCTTGCAAAAGATGTTGTATTTGTTGTCTTCCTAAAAAATGTCCTTCACTTGAAGGATAAACATCAGGTATAATGGAAAGAAATCTGTTGCCAAATAAAGCTTTGTGGGAGTTTTGTTCTGCATCAGGTGATAGGATCAATGATTCTGAAAGAGTTTTATGCAAACGTGTTACTCTTGTAGTATATGCAAGTGAAAGGTGGCCAGTGAAAAATTAATTAATAATTTTGAGTAACTTGTAAACACTTGGTCCTATCCTATTCTCCACATCCCTCTGTAATGATCTGAGTCATCTTGGAACATGCCGAGGCCCTGTTTGTGCTTGGACATGGAGGTGCTCTTCCGATGGGCGTTACGGGTGGGACGAGCGCGCTGAATCTCGCACAGACTGTCGGTTAGGGTGTAGCCGTGCTCTGCGGCCACAGTCCAGGAGCTGCAGGGTGTTTATTATCAGGCTTCATTGTGACATTAGAAATATCCAGCCCTGTAATCAGTGTTTGTTTAGTGTGTTGTATGGTGGTGTGCTGTGCTAAGGGCAGCCTTTGGGTGCAAGGGTAGAAGCAACAACTAGGGCATGAATTGTCAGAGCTCCTGTGGCACGTGTTTGCAAGTAATAAATGAGCATAATCAACCAGTGTTGCCATATGATTCCAAATATGTGCTCCCTGCTTCATGGAAACAAATGTTTAGATCTTCATCGGATTAAAAGTTTCTGGATATATTAGCAAAAAGGCAGGTGAAATGTTGAATCTTGCCACTGTTATTAAATGTTTTCCTGTAATACCACGTTTCACTTTTTCAGTTTTGAAACAGCCACCTGTGCTGGAAAGGCAATGAGTGCATTTTCTCCTGCTCTGACAAACTGATAATGGGATATCCCTATTTAGGGATAGACTGTGGCTTGCTAATGTAAATCTTTGTGGGAACCTCTTGAAAATTAGTGTAGTTACAAGTTGATAGGTGAGATCAGAAGGGCTCACAGGCAATAGCCATATGTTCATGTAGGTGAACCAGGATGCAATAAAGAAACCCTGAAAGGTGCAGGTACTTTTGTGGGGATTCAAAAATTTATATGCCTAATGCTGAAATAACTAGAGCTTCAAATGGGCTGGATTTGGTTATATTCCTACTGCATATATTTGTAATATTTGCACCACTCTGAATGTCACTCATGCATGTTAGTCTGGCATAAAGTTTCAGCTTTAAAATTTTGTGTATGTTTTGATGTATAAATGAAAAATAGTTACCCGGAGCTATGAACCTGTCACTCATTGGGAAAAAAAATTAGTATTTTTGGTTTTAGGAAAGCCTCAAACCTAAGCTGATAGAAACTGAAACAGAAGAACTGTGTAAAACTGATTACACAGAAAAGTAATTGAGACTTTTTTCCTGCTTATATTGTTCTACAAATATAATTGAAGTATATTCTTTAGCCTGTACAGATAACTTGATAATGCTGTTCAGGTTTTAGTAAGATGTAGTTCTGGTTTTCAGTGTGGAAATTTCCCTTTAAATTTAAGTACCTCTTATATTCTTAATTCTTTAAATAGCTTTTTTTATTATTATTAATTTTTATTTTTTTTTACCTAGGCCCCCTGCCCTAGAACTTTAGAACCATTAGCATGAAAAATCCCTGTTTATATCTGTATGGCAATGATAGTCTTCCTCAGCCACAGCTTCCCAAAGTGGGAGTGGATGTGATGAATGATGCATGGTCCAGGGGTATGTTGTACAGGGATCAGCAAGGTAGCATAAGTGAGGATTTAATAGAGGTTTATTATCCAGCTTCAATTTATCTTACACTTCCTGTGGAACACAGATGGTGTAAAGTACTTTTAAGGTTTTAAAAGCCACTTAATAAGATTAGGAATTGACATACTGAATTGGACTCAACAGCTACACTGATACCTTGGCTGACAACGTTCATCACCAGATGTTCTTGACAGACATGTAAGAACACTGTTGTACAGCTATTTGCCCCATGTGTATATAATCTCTTCAAGGCATTCGGATTTTGAAGTTCAACTGTGAAAAATCATTCACTTCTTAAACTATCAATTTGTTCCAGCCGTGCTGCTTGGAGGCAGCTCAGTATGTCTTTGCTGCAGAAGATGCAAGGGAAAGCCTTTACCCCAAACACGCTCACTTGTGATGCGTTAATGCTTTACCTGTTTTTGTTTATGAAGTTAAAAAACTAACAAAAGAAAGAAGAATCTCTAGCATATATTATGGAGGTAAAATTTCAAATATGGTCCAAGTGTAATAAATCTGCATATGGAATAGCTCCTAATCAGCTACTTAATTGTACCCTGTAGTAGCACAGTGAAGTGAGTAGGATTTGGTTGATGCTGCCACTTGTGACTGTGATTGTCTTTGGAATCTCCCCAGAGTCTGGAAAGTGTGGTTTTGGAGGGCCTGTCTTCACCTTTTCCATTGTGTTAGTATGAGCCAAGAAGGTTGCTACTTAGATCTGCCTGGTAGCTGATGGTAGGGGTGTCCCAGATCTCTTTATGTCGTGTGAACAAAGGCAGCACCTACTGCTCTTTTCACTCCCATCTGTTGATGTGCTTTAAAAAGTAGTGCTACTTGAGAGACTTGCAGTATGCACCAGAGTAAATTTTGCTTTTGTTTTTGTTGTCTGAAGTCATAATTCTTGTGTTTAATTAGGTATTGAAAGTACCTAATTAACAGAGGTATTATCAAGTATCTGTTAAGATGAACAGCCTAATGGTTATAATGATGAGACAATTAATTATAAAGGATATTCAGTAGCTTGGTAAGTTTTACAAAAACATGTGTGTTAACTTTCAGTGGAGTGTTGTCTTTTTTTTTTTGTCTAATAATACATAAAAAGCAGCATTTGTGTCATGTCTTCTTCATGTGTGAAGTTTATTAATAGACCTTTAAAAACATAGTTTTAGGGAAATTACTGTTGCCTACAGCTACTCGATTTTAAGTTATCTTTGAATTACTTTCTCTTTGGATTTATCAACCAGATAGAACAGTTCATAATATAAAAAAACAGGATTGGTTTGGTTTCTTTTTAGTAGTTCCTTTTACAAAGTGACAGGTCACCATGTCGAGTTATCCTTATGTTTAAAAGTATATTTTTGTTTTGACATTTGCACTGTTTGTAGCATGTTGGATGCTGTTTGTATCTTACAGCCTTACAGTTTTTTTGCAACTCCTCAACAGAGGTGTGGGATTCCTCCACAAATTTTTGATTAAAACTGAACTGTAAACCTACTGGGCTCAGGACTTTTTAGGTAATATGAGTATAAATCTTGTGAAGCAATAATATAAAAGCAGTAGGTAGACAATAGAGAGAAGTTTGAAAGTGATTACTTTCCCAGATGTGTGGTGGGTTACAATTTTTTGCTCATGTAAACCATCTACTTAAAATATTTCATACTCCCAGGGTACTACAACTGAGGTCAATAGTCATGAATTCACTTAAACAGAAAAAAATATTAACTTGCACTTTAGCTTTAATGCGAAATAAGAATTTTAAAAGTGCCATGAAAAATACATTTTGCAGTGGAAGAACAGTGAGGAAGCTGAGAACTGATAATGTGTGTGTAGGCAAATTGTTTTTCTTTTGTGTTTTGTCTTAAACTTGAAATGATCACGTTCATTTTAGCTGGTTTAGTGGATGATTTGGGCCATTTTTAAAGACAGAATAATGACATGTTAAATTTTTATGAATTTGGATTGGGAGAGTTTTATGTATTGGGCTATATTTGTAAGGGGACGTCGGAAGCTATTGCAGTGAATAGAATGTTTTGGTGGTCACAGAGTAAGCCTTCTATTTCTAAGCCACTTTCTGAAGAAATATATGATTTATCATTAAAAAGAAAAAGTTTCAGTTGCAGAGCTACATGCTTCTGTCTCCTTTGGAAATTGGATTGGCAGTCAGTGCAGTTCCCTAAGTTAAGATCTGAAAGAAGTATTATGCTCGTAGTTATTGCGATAATGCACGTAGCAAAGTTAGATTAATATTAATCTTGGTTTGTTCTCATTACACTGTGTATTTTAAAAGGTGGTGAAATGTCACTATGCTATTTACAGGATTGTGGACAACATGCCTGTGACCTGGTGTTACGATGTCGAAGATGGCCAGAGGTTCTGCAATCCTGGTTTTCCCATTGGCTGTTACATTACAGAAGATGGCCGTCCGAAAGATGCCTGTGTTATTAATGTATGCTTATTTTTTTAACATCTCCTTTCTTCTAATTTAAAAACTGGCATTTCCTCTGTCATGTTGCTATGGTGAGTCCTCACTATCTGAAGAACCCTTGTTGACTAAAACTAGGTGATTTGATATCTCTGTAAGTACCACAATTTGTAACCCTCATCTAAGCCTAAAAACTCTGTCCGTTTTGTTTTTTTTTTCCATGATGCAGAAGGGCTCTAAAAGATGGAGAGAAGAGAACAATGTGCATAGCATTTAGTACATGTGAAGGAGAAAAAAAACAAGTCATCCTTCATTACCTAAAAAGCCTTAACCATTTGAAGACTTGGACTTTACATTCTAGTGGGGTAGAAGTGTTTTAATAGAAACGGATTTGCATAGACATGTCTGTACTTTTGAACAGAAATTAATACTTCTTGAAGGACTGGTTTCCCTAAAGCTGTGTGGGCTAGTGTAAGAGGGCAGAATCTAAGATTTCCCAGTGAACAAAGCTTCTCCCGTGAAAGACAGATCTATTGGGTTAACTGGTGGGGGTCCAGATAAATGCACTTCAAGCATTATGGAGATAAGAATGCAACTGAATGTCCAAGCTATCTTTAGGTTACTGCAGACCTCTTCCATAGAGAAGTCTCTCAGAACCTGCAGTAGGTTTTTGGTTTTATCCAAATGATTGTTTTTACTTAATGGATCTTACCAAAGAGAACAGTCTCTGCAGTTTCTAATTCTCTTTCCTTGCCTCCATAACAGATTGGTTTCAGAGGTTCCATACGAATGGATGCATTTATGATCAACTGTGTAATCTGGCAATATTCTTTTAATCTTGTCTAAATGCTTGTTTTTAATGAAAGGAAAACAACCTTTGAAGGAGTAGCTGAAGGACTGCAGATCACTTCGTTTATTTAACTATTCTTATAACTAGGGCGCTTTGTAGAAACGGTTGGGGATAGAACCCTGAAGAAGTACTAACTGAACTTTAGACATAACTCTTGTGACATCTTTGACAAAATTCCAAGCTGATGTCTCCCTTCACCTGAGATCTATATTCAGTGTTCTTGGCTGCTGCTTGCAGTTCATTGGTTTCAAAGGTGGCTCTGTCACAGAGAGCAATTATTTCCATTGTTTTTCTTGGAAGGTTGTGTTTAATTGATGAAAAATATAATCGTTGTTTTAAAATAGCTGATGTTTATGAATCACTTCTGATATGAAAGTTGCCACGTACTTAGCTATTCAGTTTGCTACTTCAATTAAATAAAATGGGACATCTTCAGCTACTGAAATATTTTCATAAATACATTTGTATTTGTAAATACATTTTATATTTAAATACATTTTAGTACTTTTCAACTGTAGTAAGACAGTTCTTAGCATTAACTTTTCAAATTTGTCTTTTTAATGCAAGGCTTCAATGCAAGGACTTTACTGTGTTCATATTCCTAGAATCCTGCATTCATTTTGCAGAACTTCTTGACAGAAAAGGTGTACTCTGTAAAATTCTGTTATGTAAGGCTTTTAAATGTCTTTTTTGATTGTTTAACATCATCTTTTATCATCTCAGTCAGAATTCCACGAGAAAGATACTTTTTATATCTTCAACCACGTTGACATAAACATATATTACCATATTGTGGAAAATGAAGCTCTGGGAGCAAGACTAGTTGCTGCTAAACTTGAACCAAAAAGGTTAGTACTCCAAAGTAACTGGTCATCAAACAGTCTTGGGTCCATCCCAAGAGAATTGCTTTGATTTGGGGACCTGTTGCTAGTCAGAAATGTTTTCACATATGTGATCTGTTGATTGATGTAATGTGACGTAGGACAATCTTAATAGAATTGTGTTCTGAACTCCTAGATCTCAGTGCAGTGTATCCTATCTGGGCCAATAAAAGATTAAAAAATAAAACCTCAAAGTGCTGTGCGTTCAGCGAAGACAACCCTCATTTTCCTACTGGGGGACACTTTGTCTTGTGACTGAATAGGCATCAGTGCTTGATGCAGGACTAACTGGAGTGCAGCATTTGATGTCTTCATCAATCAGAATTTCAGTGGATTGATTTCACAAATATACACATCAGTTTTTCTGGTCTCTGGGTGACTTTTGCACAACTGATTTCTCTTACTATTTCTCAGCATCTTGTCTTCCTTTTGTATCTTTGGTATAACTGTGCTTGTTGCATTGTTGATCAAGAGTTATGGTGAAAGTACTTTTTTTTCTGACAGAAGTTAGTAGTTCTGTTGAGTGTTTTGCAGGTTCTAGAGACTGTGCTATCTACAGTTTTCTTTTTATAAGAGACAGCTTCTGTTTAAAAAGTTCAAGTATCAAAAAGTCCTGTGTTTATGATACATTCCTTACGAGTTCTAAAATTTATGAGACACTAAGAATAATTTTTACTTACAACGTAAGAATTCTGTATGAAACCAATGCTTTTGTAAGATTAATTAATTCTTTCTTAAGTGTTGTCAGTGAAGCGGCTTTTATTCTGTGTTTTTTCTTTCCACAGTTACAAGCACACTCATCCAGACAACCCTGATTGCTCAGGAGTACCTATGGATATCAGTAACAAGGCTAATGGAGAAGTCAAAATTGCTTACACATACTCTGTTTCTTTTCAAGTGAGTACTAAGCTTTCTTTGGTAGTTACCTCTTAGAATCATTCATTAATACTTTGCATGATAAAGATGGACAACTAAAATTATCTCAGAATAGGAATTTTGTGGGTTTAAAACTTCATCTGAACTGGGATTTCAGAGATGGCTTGGGATTTCACCACATGCTTGACAGTTTTGCATACCACCCCACATACACTGGTTATGAAATGCATGTGGTTTTTAAAAGAATCACACTTTCCATGTTTACCTAGGTTGTCTGGTAGGTTATTTTAAAATTATTTTTAAATCTAAGCTCTTAAGTCTGAGAAACAAAGTGTTTGACAAATTACTAGTGTAGGTAGGTTGAAGCCGATAATTTTCTTCTCTCCTGCTGCAAAATATTTCTTCTCTCCAAGGTGTTCCTCCCATGGAAATATGCAAAAGAGTAGGAAGATGATGTTCTTTGTTCCTCTGTTACAGAGGAGCAGTTAATTAGGCAACTGCAGGGAGCAGCAATACTAGAATATGTCTCATTCTGGTGACAAGCAAGATATATTTTTTTTTTTAATACATTTAATGAAGTTTGCTGGGCAAACTGTTTCCCAAACTTTCTCATTCTTTCCCAAACTGTTTCACTACTAGTCTTAAGACCTCAAAATGCAAGTGACTCACTAAAAAGAGTGCAGGTTACAACTAATTGCATATGCAATGGAGGGACAGCTCACACACAGCAGTTCATATTTTCAACCTCAATAATTCTGTAATCCTTCTGGATATGTAGGAGTCTACTCCATACTTTTTTTTTTGTTTTTTGTGGACTTTAATCGAAATCGTGGTGATTAATAGATTAAAAAAGAGCAATAAGGCAGTTTTCGTTTAACCATTTCCTTGTTCTCATTACAAGGTCAGTGGTGTCTTTCAGAAAGATAGGCCACTGTTGTATCTTTCTTAATTACAGACTTAAAGCTTGCTGTAGGATTCAGTTCAACTGTGGCGAAATGGAGACTAAGCAGTGGACCTTCAAAGTTAGTTGGAGGGTAGTGTTGAGTCCAGGGTGTGGGATCTACTGGCACTGTCACAAGAAGTGCATGGTAAAGCACTTACAATATTATTATATCTTAAAATATCATTACAGTGCCACAGTTTTTCAGTCATGAACCCCTTATAAGAGATAAAACCTGTTATAACAGTGATTGTAGGAATGACCATGATCATTCTTTACTCCAGTAATGTACTAGATTACATGCTGAAGTTAAAAATGCAATAAATAGTATAAGAAAAATATTCAGAGGGAATTATACTATGTATGTCTTAACTGATATAATTTCTCAAAATAGAATTATGATGTTGAAATTAATTTGTATACTGAAAAGCCGGTACTTCTGGAAACCTATGAGGAATTACTAATTAAGAATGACCTTAGTTTCATGCTATTATTATATTTTTTCTCTCTTAAAAAAATGACAAGCCCAGCTCTGTGTGTGTGTGTTACTGTCCTGTGCACAATGTTACATCCCTTGGAAGTTGTCCTCTGAAATTATCATTGGTCTGGTAGATCACATCATCTCAGGAAGACAAAAAAAAAGGCAGTTAGTTGTGGGGAAAAATGCAGTTCTGTTCTGGAGTGGTCGATACTAGTTTAGACACTTGTTTTATTACCTCAGTGAGCTGGTGTTTGATCTTGGCTATGTTTTTTAACTTACTGGTTTTCATGTTTTCCAAGCCTGTCTTTACTGGAAAGCACTCTTGTTCTCTTACGTTATAAATTACTGAAATGACATCCTCCCAGAACAACACCTAGCCATTTTTCCTAGTTAATTTGTGCTTTATTTAATAGCAATTTTCAAGTCGCTCAGCAGTGTTGATTGCTTGTTTTCATGTTAACTGTTCAAAATTAAACACAGAAATGCTCTTTTTTAAGTGTTTCTGATAAATGAACCTTCAGTCTGAATAAGTATAATCCATTGAAATGCCTGAAGAAGTAATTTGTTTCCCACTACTAACAATGTGTGTCCTGTAGCTGTCTCCCCATCCGTCTTGCAGTGTAAGCTGAATGTAGCTGGACTGGATTGGTAGTTGGTACAGGCACAAGTTTGTATGAGAGAAAAAGATAATTTGGACAGAGCACTGACTAGAAAGTGGAATATTATGTTGGAGACTGTATAGCAGAGCTTAGTTTCTCAGTGTCTGTGGTGTTGATTTACATGTGCTAAAAAATGCATGTTCTTTTATTATTCTGCTCATCATTTGAATTCCAGATGAATTAATGTAATTCTTTAAGTCTGGAAGCACAATTCATTTGATAGGCATCTTTGTCTTAGGAAGACATGGGTGCTTGATATTATTCAGAAAATACTTTGGTTTAGATTCTGTGGTCAAATCTTAGGTTTGCTTTAGGTAGCTAAACTATTGCCTGTAAGGCAGGCAACATGAAATTTCCAATTTGTGGTAAGATTTAGGATTGCTTTGCATGAACATCAGCATGTCAGTTTACAAGATGAATACTGACTGTATCTGAAACTGATGTGTTTACTCTTTCAGGAAGAAAAAAGTATTAGGTGGGCATCAAGATGGGATTATATTTTGGAATCCATGCCTCACACTCACATTCAATGGTTTAGGTGAGAAGAAAGTTTGTCTTCGAGTGTACTGTACTCTGTTGGGTTTGTGTGGCAGGGGTTTGGTAGCAGGGGAGGGACTACAGGGGTGGCTCCTGTGATAAGCTGCTGGAAGCTTTCCTGGCTCCACATTGGACTTGCTGCTGGCCAAGGCCGATCCAATCAGCAATGGTGGTAGTGCCTCTGTGATAACATTTAAGAGGGGGAAAAAAAAACTTGCTGAGGAACAGCAGCCAGAAGAGGGGAGAGAGACCATGTGAGAGAAACAACCCTGCAGACACCAAGGCCAGTGAAGAAGGAGGAGGTGTTCCAAGAGCTGGAGCAGAGATTCCCCTGCAGTCTGTGGTGAAGACTATGGTGAGGCAGGCTGTTTCCCTGCTGCCCATGGAGGTTAATGGTGGAGCAGATAAACATATGCAGCCCATGCAGGATCCCACACTGGAGCAGGTGGCTGGAGCCAACAAAGGCTGTGACCCTGTGCTGGAGCAATCTGTTCGTGAAGGATTACACCCTGTGGAATGGACCCTTTGCTGGAGCAGTTCATGAAGAACTGCAGCCTGTGGGAAGGACTCATGTTGGAGAAGTTCATGGAGGACTGCCTCTTGTGTGAGGGAGCCCATGCTGAAGTAGGGGAAGAATGTGAGGAGTTCTCCCCCTTAGGAGGATGGAGCAGCAGAGACCATGTGGAATGAACTGACCACAACCCCCATTCCCTGTCCCTTTGCGCTGCTGGCCAGGAGGAGATAGAGAAAACTTGGAGTGAAGTTGGGCCCAGGAAAAAGGGAGGGTCCCGAGGAAAGATGTTTTTAAGATTTGGTTTTATTTCTCATTATCCTACTCTGATTTGATTGGTAACAAATTAACTTCATTTTTTTGCTCATGTTGAGTCTGTTCTGCTTGTGACCATAATAGGTGACTGATCCTTCCTTGTCCTGGTCTTGACCTGCAAGCCTTCCATCCTCCTCCCTATCCCACCAGATGCTCAGTTAACTGGTGCTTAGTTGCCAGCCAGGCCTAAACCACAACATGCACTGAAGTGTTTATGTTGCAATTTGAATGATTGGTTTAAATTTTTTTTTTCTTCAGTATTATGAATTCCTTGGTGATTGTCCTCTTTCTGTCTGGAATGGTAGCCATGATTATGTTGAGGACACTACATAAAGACATTGCAAGATACAATCAGATGGATTCCACTGTAAGTCTAAAATGTACCTCCTAAAATATATTTGGAATGTAGTTTTTTCAGCTAAATGTATTTCTGTAACCGGCTAACTGGCAATCCACTGTATAAAAATAGGTGTGTTTCCTTTACAGGAAGATGCTCAAGAAGAATTTGGCTGGAAACTGGTTCATGGTGATATTTTCAGGCCCCCAAGAAAAGGAATGCTGTTGTCTGTTTTTCTAGGCTCTGGCACACAGATCTTAATAATGACGTTTGTTACCCTGTGTAAGTAATAAAGTGAGGAGGAGTTCATTGAGTACAGATGATTTTTCACTGCTAATTGCATGGTACTGGTAAAAACAGCAGTATAGGTTTTGTCTAGAAATTTCTTTCACATCTTAAATGTTAGCAACAGCTGAGCTGATAGAGTACACAGGCAACTTAGCATACAGGGATTTTAGGATAACTGATGTACTTGCATTAAATCAAATGTACGTGTAATTACATTCTAAAATTGTGCATCTCTGCTTCGTAGTTTTTGCTTGCCTGGGATTTTTGTCACCTGCTAACCGGGGAGCTCTAATGACCTGTGCTGTAGTTTTGTGGGTGCTGCTTGGAACTCCAGCCGGTTACGTTGCTGCCAGATTCTACAAATGTGAGTAGAGGTTATTAAAAATGACGAGGCTTAAGTTTGTTAAATTATCATCACAGATCTGGTTTTTATTTTGCAGGACTGTTTGTAGTTTCCCTCAAAGCAAGTAGGAGAAATGTACTTAACAACAGCAAGCACATCTAGAACGCTGACATGGTTACATTGGTTTTGATGTGATCATGCCTAAAGACCCTGAATTGCTCTTGTTACTGTGTACTTACGGAATTGGGAAGCAAATTCCATTTTGCTAGTGCTAAGCTCATTACATTGGACAGTTTTGTATTTCTCTTTCCTATAGATGGAGGAGGGTAGTGTTAACTTGCTGTTGGTTGGTTGGGGGGGTGAGTTATTTTTTATTCTTACCCTCATCCCCTTGCATGCCTGAGATTTGTCACCTTTCTTTAGCTGGTTCCTAGGTCGTTGGGAGAACGCTGCTTGTCAGACTGTGTCAGGCACACAGGAGGAAGGATTAGTAGATGTTCTGTAGTTGCAGAAGTCAACCCAGTGGTGTTCAGGCACGTGACAGTAGTTGATACTGTTTTCTTCACTGATCCCTGCTACCTGTTGTTTCAAGTCCTGCCTACCAGCCTCAAATGGTTGGTGCATGTACCCTCAGGTTTATTTTAAGATAGAGTATGCCATTCTGCATGCAGCTTGTTTTAATTACCTCACTCAAGGTAAGAGTCTTACCTTGAATGAGCTGGATCTTTTGGGCTATTTTAGTTCTGAACATAACAGGGCTAGAGGAGTGTATTCTGAACTTCAGCCTGGCAGTAGGCACTGGAGTTCTTTCTTCAAAACATCTGGTAATTTTCATGTGGTACAAACCACTGGGGAAAGGGGGGTTGTATTTTATAAGGAGTTTTTCAAAATGGTAGTGATGTGATAATGAGCAATTCCCTTTCCTAATCTTCAAGCCAGTTAGACTTAAATGAAAGGAGACTTTAGTAGGAGAGTATAAACGAGGACAGAATGATTCCTTATATCATGCTGTATATTGTGTATTTTGAAGGATATTTTGAAGTGTGTTGATGATAAATTGAATCCTGTGTCTATGCTGGAGATGTTGCTAATAATAATTGCATCTCATATTATACTTGTTGGAAATCATTTAGTTTAATATTTGCATACTGTGTTTAACTACTAAGACAGTGATCTAGAGATATGCTTGTTATAACACAAGGTGGTCAATACCCTGTACAGAGCATGTAAACAGGAATATTTCTCCTTATGGTATGTAAAACAAACTTTTGGTTTATGCAACTGAAATGGATAGCCGGTTTTAAAAATGTGTCTCTCAACATTGCATTTTGAAAAGTGAAACACGAGTTGTAATTAAATTGTTAATCTTAATTACCAGTGCCATGTTCTACCAAGATATTATGAAGAAATATAAGCTTAATTAAAATCATTCTAACCATAATCACTTCTGACTCCTGAAGTAAAGAAGCATGTCACGGCAGTGTTCAGATGAAATTGTCAGCTTCACTCAATTCCAGCAAGATATTTTCATTTGAAAGGATGCTGGCTAGAATTTTTATCAGTATAGTGCAAATTCATAAAGATTTTCTTAATGAAACTATCTTTGGTCTTTTGGTATCACCACTGCTTAATGCTATTAAGAGAACATCACTACTTCTCTAAGTGTGATAGGCCTGACGTTTTCGTAAGATTCATAGACGAGAATTACTTTGAGAAAACTGTTAAGCTTGCTTTTCACATGTTTATCTTTTTTTTTTCCTATTGAAACCTTCAGTCAAGTGCTAGAAAGCTTAAACTTCTTAATCACTTCAAGTTTAAAATATTTTTTTTTAAAGCCATAAAAGTACTGTAAATCTTCTTCCTCTTTTTAGCAGATGAGGTGGTCAGAGACTGTTTTTAGGTAAATACTTTTCCTGACCTTGATCTGAGGCTTTTCTTTGCTTTGAAGCTCTGCTATTAAGCAATATGATGAAGGATTTCAGTTCTGTTACTGAAGATTTGGTTTACTGTTTTAAACTTGGGCATGATGGCCCAATAACTGAGTACTTGCAAACAAAGTATAACAGGGAAATGGACTGGAAAATTAATAGTTGTGAGCTTAATGCATATTTTGATGACTGTCAAATGTTTTAATACAGCATTTGGAGGTGAGAAATGGAAAACAAACGTCCTGCTGACATCATTCCTTTGTCCTGGGTAAGTAGAGAATATTACTATGATTAAAAGAATTAAATTGCTTCTCTGACATGCATAGCTAATTTTTTATTTCAGTTATACAAGTAAATCTTATTACATCGTCCTTTCATTCTGGAAGCCACAAGAATATCATGGTGCTTTTGACAAAGATAAATATGTTAATGGCATATCATCCTTAGAAATTTTTTTTTAGCAAGGATTTGTTTACTCTTGCCACACGAAAAAGGTTGATTAAGAAAGAGCATTATGACGGTAGTAAGTTTTAGACAGGCCCATTTTTTCATTGCTTGCTCTCTAGGCTGTTTCTCTGACCCCTCTGTAGTTGGTCTTATATGGTGTCATATACTGTATAACCACTGTGATAAATTTTTCTACTTAATCACAGCAAGTAGTCTTACCCTGAAGTGTAGTTAAGACAAGCATATATTTAAGTTGCTTAGTTGGTACATCAGCTCCTGCTGGAGTTCAATCCCACTAGATTGACAAAGAATTGCTTGTTCAACCTCTTCATTTACATGTTTTGTGTGTGTCGGTTGGTTTTAAGAGTGATATACACTACAATAGTAATAAAATGCTATTTTTTTGATAACATTATTGAATATTGAGGAGTATTTCTGTGCTTTAAGTGTGTTTTATATTTTTCAGAATTGTATTTGCAGACTTTTTTATCATGAACCTCATTCTCTGGGGAGAAGGCTCTTCAGCAGCTATTCCGTTTGGTACTTTGGTTGCTATTTTGGCGCTCTGGTTTTGCATATCTGTACCGCTGACCTTTATTGGTGCCTATTTTGGCTTTAAGAAAAATGTAAGTGTTCTTGTGAAGCTGTTCTCTGTGTGTATATGCATACCTACAGAGATACATATTTTTCACTGTACAGACTATGACTGAGGTTGCATCTAAACTAGTTGCGTTGTCAGCTCCAGTTCTGTTTAGTTACTTTAGAGCTGCGTTGGACATCCAGTCTTGGGATTCCAAGGCTGTGATATTCAGTTAGTGGTGATACTTCTCTATAACAATTGGCAGTATCATTGTATTTAACTGAGTTGACTGCTCTGGATAAAGCAGTGGTTTGAGCATTTTTATTTTAATTAGCATCTCTTTCCTTACTAAATAATTACATGACCCAGCCAAGCATAAGGGAAAGCAACTTAATGCACACCTGGTTTTCCCCCATGTTTTTTATTGCTGTCTGCCCTCTATGCTGATGCTATTCTATGATGAAATTGGTAGAGTTCTTGTGAAATCTCTTTGCATAAGTGTTCTGTAAATGGTTATCACTGCTTGGCAGACATTAATAGGGATTTACTCCTGAGATGATCAATTTTACTTAGTCATGTGAGGGCTCTTTGTGACACTGGTAACCATACCTTCTTAAAAAATAAAGCCAATTATTCTCTTTTTACTTAAAAAGTGATTTACTGTGCCCCACAAACATAGAGATCTAAACGTTCAGTTTGGTTTTTTTCCTGTATAGGAAGCCAGAGTTCCAGCTCTCTGTAGCCCTCATGGAATACATTCAGACAATATTTAAGTATCTTACAAGGCACTTCTTAAGTTGGTTTTAGTCAGCCCATTTTTCTTAACCAGAATTCAGTGGGTTTTTTTTCTGATAACCAAGCTGAAATTTCTGCAAACACCTGCATTGTGCAAGGCAGCTCCTTTAAGAAATGAGGACTTGATAAACTATAAAGCTCTGTGACAGATGTCACAGATACATTAAAAACAAATCAGAAAGCAAAAGTACCTAAGCAAGTATCTATTGATGGTTGGACTTAATGATCTTAAAGGTCTCTTCCAATCTAGATGATTCTATTCTCTTTATATAGTCTTTATGAAAGCGAAAAGATGTCAAAGTATGCATTTATCTGCCTTAAATTTTTTTCTCCCACCATGCTGATCTTACGTGCATCTTTAATTAGAATTTAATTGCCAGCTTGAATCCTCTCAGGTTGTAAGTTTACCTTAATGTGATTCTTGGAGTCAATCTTTGAAGACAACATATGGGGATTTTTAGAAGGGAAAGCAAGAGTCTGCACCACTGCTACCCCACAGCTGAACAAAAATCAGCTCGGGCTCTGTAACAAATCATAGATAGGTAATCATAAAAAGGGAAGTCCAAAGTATGTGTTGCTATGTTTTCAAAGAGCTGTCTTCCGGCTTGTTTGTCTAGCAAATTTTGGTAGCGAAGCAGATGTCAAGAGTAGCTGGGTATGCACACACTCAAAACAAATGGTAGTCTTTTGCCACCATTCATTTCAAAAAGAAAGCCAAAAGGTAGTGCTGTAGTTTGTAATTTCATTTATTTAGCAAAATTTTTTGTTTCCATTTAAAGGCTATTGAACACCCTGTTCGCACAAATCAAATTCCTCGTCAGATTCCTGAGCAATCATTCTACACAAAGCCCTTACCTGGCATTATCATGGGAGGGATTCTACCTTTTGGATGTATCTTCATACAGTTGTTCTTTATTCTCAATAGTATTTGGTAAGTTAACTATAGTCTTTTTGAATTTTCTCTGTCATAAAAGGTGGTAATCTCTTTCTGAAAGTGGGTGTTTTTTTTCCAAGATGCTTTGACTGATTTTTGGTGATGAAGGATTACCAGAATATTGGTTCAATAAAAATTTTAATGTTAACAAATTTTTAATTTTTCGTGGTTTAGAAGATACTCGGTTCCTGTTTTGTTTGTTGAGGTGTGTAGAGAAATGGCTGTGATATGCTTAGCAAATTACAGCTGAACAATGGCATTCAAATAGCAAGTTTTCTCATGCTACTTCTCTGACTTCACATCAAAGTGGCTCTGAAGCCGACATACGGCATATAACTTGAGACTAGTAAGTGTATTAAAATTGACTTGAGGGTTTTTTTGTAGCAGTTGTTGGGCTAGAAAAGTATTACTATTTGGGAGGGGGAACAACAACAACAAAAAAACAGCAACATTTTGCAAAATCTTTATAAAGGCACCAGAGAATAACTCTTTTCAAAAATAAAGCACCAAAGACTAGTCCAGTGTAAGTGAATTCTGATGTGAGCTCATAGCATACTGACAAACTAATCTACTGTGAGGGATTTATATTCCTCTGGCACAATTTAGTTATTGGATCTTGTTAAACTGTTTTTGAACCTTGAATAGGTGCCTCTACCCAACATAGACAGCTACAGCATTTGACATTTCTTGTTATTTTGCAGCTCTGCCTCTTTGATTGAAATGTGAGGTGAAATCCAAGTTATGCTGAAGTCAGTGGAAGAGGTTACACTGACTTCACTAGAACAGTAATTTTACTCATTATGTCCAGTCAGTTCTTTCCCTAAAATCCCAGCCAGGCTCATGCTTTGGGCTTTGCTCTCACTGTTTTCAGACAGAGCTGCCCAGGCTCCTGTTCTGCAGTTAGGAAACAAACTAGCTAATTGTGTGGCCACACAACTGTTAGTACCTCAGTAGGGAGTGGAATACTTTAAGATGAAGATGCTATTGCTGCATGTGAAGAAATATTATTAGCACAATGTCCATATGATTTTTTTTTACACTCCCTTTTCTAGGTCTCACCAGATGTATTACATGTTTGGCTTCCTGTTTCTGGTATTCATTATTTTGGTAATCACATGTTCTGAGGCCACAATATTGCTCTGCTACTTCCATCTATGTGCAGAGGTAAGAAATATTATTCCATATTCACACTTGATGCTCTTTTAAGGATGCTTCAAAAAAATTTTAAGGCTTTCATAATTGGCAATAAGTATTCCAGAATTCAACATAAGCACCGTTACTAGATGTTATTAAACCATGTCTTAAAAAAGTGAAACCAAAGTGAAGCAGGCTACTTCTGGCAAGACTTGTAACAAATACTAAAACACTGCAGCGACTACTGCTAAGTCAGATATCTCATCTTTAGAGCCTAACTCCATGATTTCTGAAAATGCCAAACTATAATCCATTAACTTTGTTCTATCGAAGTGGATGTGTCCAACCTTGGGGAAAAAAAAAACAACTTATCTGTAGCTGGCAACAGTAGGTCTGGCTTGCTTCAAGTTTTAGATTTTGCCTATTTGATACCGATCTTCAGGTTTGAATGGTCTAGTTAAAGCAGTATTGATTATATGTAGATAACTCACTTTTAGATAACGTGATAACAGAAAAAGTAGCTCTGCATTCAGTGATAGGGCCAGTGCACCAGCGGTGTACAGAATATTAACTCCTATGTGCTTGTTTCTCTTGTCCCACCCCTTCTAGGACTATCACTGGCAGTGGCGTTCATTTCTCACTAGTGGTTTCACCGCCGTTTATTTCCTTATATATGCAATACATTATTTTTTTTCTAAACTGCAAATCACAGGAACAGCTAGCACTATTTTATATTTTGGTTATACCATGATTATGGTCTTGATCTTCTTCCTTTTCACAGGTAAGTACATTGAACCTTCATTTTAAATTTTGAATCTACTTCTAGCTTCACACAGTAGAATTCTTGATAAAACTTACTATTGATGCAGGATTATTAAATTTATATATGTCTTTGATTTTTTTTAATCCAGGTAGTTGTGTTGCATTTTGCAACTCTGTGATCACAAATTTTAGTGAAAGAGACGAAGTGAGCATGAGGCAAAACTACTGCTAATTTGAGGTGTGGCCTAGAATTAGGTCTGCAGTGTGACACCTTTAGATGTGTTAAATACTTGTACAGGGTTCATTCCCATGGCAGTCGGGTGACAAATTCAATTTTTAAAACTAGTTACTTCAGATCACAATCAAATATAAAGTTACAGTGTCAATTGAGGAAAAAATGCAGCTTTTGTGGAGTAGGAGGAAGGAAGAAAACAGAGTAAAAGTTGACAAGAGCATACTTGTATTTTTTTAATTTTTTTTTTACCTTCTTGAAGTGGCATGGGAGGCAGACAATTTCCTAACCATTTTTGGGTGCACTCTTGTCAGAATCTTGTCATCATTTATTGTGAGCTTTCAGAAAAGCACCTTTCTTAGGTGCTGCATTTCAGTTTCTTCTTCAGTAAGTTGAGATGAGGTCACAGAAATCTTCTTTTGTCACCTATAGTACAGGAAGGAATCTTCAGTCAGACACATGTCCTTTATTTGGAGTGTGGGAATGATGGTGCAAATGCAGTCAGTCTCCTTTCCAACTCTCATGCAAGAAGGCAGCAACTGCCAACTCCTCAAAATCTTAAAAATATTAAATTCTGTTCCAGCAGAATGTAATCTGTCTGTCGACTCTACAGAGTCGTATTTTTGAAACTATTTTGAACTGATCAACGCTTTAAATAATTTCAGGCTTCACAATTGTGATGAAGTTTAATGATTTCTAAGGCTTTGATATGTATTTACGCATTTACAGCTATACGGGCTAAATTTTGAGGTCTCCTAGAACACAAAGGGCTTGTCATCAGAGTTGTTAGAATTTTCATTTCCACTTAACATAAGGAGAACAACGACAACAAAAATAATCCAGTGGGAAAAGAACTGACAATTGGGAATGGTGTTCATTTTGTATAACAGAATATTAATTTCAAAGACATCACTTCAGCTTGGGAAATATTGAAGCTTTTTTTTTTTGTGTGCCACGACTGAATGCAGATGATGATAAGCAGGAGCAAGAGCCTGCAAGGAGTTTCTTGGGTCATTGCCTGTTAAAAGGAAGGAATGGGACTTAAGGATGTTATGTAATCTCTTTGAAAAATGATCAAGCTGTGTTCCAAAGCAGTTAGTTTTATCTTCCATCCTTGTTTTTAACTCAGTCTAATGTGTTTTGGCATTGCTTGCAGATATTGTGTAATTTACACATCATCTCTACTTTATTTATAATTTGTGTAGGGGTTAGCCAGTCATTCTGAATGCATGGATCAGAGATTCTGCCTCCCTTTCTCCCTCGGTCGTATTTCTTACCCTGCCTTTCTCTTAACCTTTATTTCTAATCTGGGTTTACCGATCGTCTCCTTGAACTGAAGACCTCAAGACTGGAGTTCTGTTAATTAGGAACGGATGCGTGCTGCTCTGTGTAGATCCATTTTACATGCAGTGCAAACTTACAAAATAGCATGAAAAAAATAATTAGGCCTTACATAAGTGTAAGGTCAATTCCTGTAATGCAGGTAGCTTTTTCAGTAGACACTCAGCCTGTCTGCCTTTAGTAGTAAACAGTTTTGGCCAAAACCAGGACTGTGTTACACTGTCTCCTTTGATCAGTTTGTTTACATTGGATGCATGCAGTAATTCTGGAGTGCAAGATAAAGAGGCTGGAGTTCAAGATAAAGAGGCTTTAAGGCTTTACACTACATTTTCTATGCTGAGACTTGGATTAACGAAGGTACCCATATAATGTCCATCTTTTGCCCTTATTCTTTCAAGTCAGTCACATCACATGACATTGTCTAGAGGCATTAAGATGTGTCCATTTCATCCCCTTTTCCTTTGCTCAGTCACATGTTTGCTTGCCGTTGACTAGTTGGCTGTGCAGTGCCTGCCAGCAGATTTGGAGCATCCTTCTCAGGGTAGGATCACAAGCATGCAGAGAAGAGGTCTCTTACTTCCAGAACCCTTCAGGTGCTTTCTGTGCAAGTCATTTGTATGGAACTGGGACAGTGCAGATATGAGTTACACTGCTTGACTTAAACTGAGCTTTCAGCGTTTGTATGCCTTTGGTTTTTGAAACTTTCAGTTTCTGTATTAAAATTAGGGGAGACTATATGGGAAGTTAACCAAACAGTCAGAACTTTGAAACATCATTTGCTTGATGATTTTTTTTCATCTACTTCCCACAAGATTAAATGCAAATTAGCCTTTAATTTGATGCAACAGTCCTCTTTCTTAAGATTTAAGAATAATTTTGTCTGTTTAGGTTGGAATGCTTTCCAAGGTGGGTATGTTCAGTTGTCTGAGATTCACTAAGGTGCTTTGAGATAAGGTTTATGCAGAAAAAGTTAAGAGGCAAGGTAGAGGGACACGCGGTTCTTCTCCAGTTTCTTGAACAAAAAAGCATATTAGCAAAATAGCAAAAACTGCTCCTAAAGGCAACTGACTTCCTGTGTCAGGATGATAAAGAAGCTAAAAAGAGAAAACCATAATTGTTGTATCAAAACTGTTCTGCTGCTACTTACTCATCTGTTAAGAATCGTCAGTATCGGGAAGGGTTTTGACGGTGCCCTGCTGCTCTGTCAGTGTAACACATGCTTCAGGCACTCGCATCCGTACTGCATTCCAGGTCATTGGTCAGACTCAGCAGGCAGAGTACCGGGAGCTACATGACAAATCTTTGATTCACAGCTGGGACCACAACTACGTATCATAGTAAATGAGTCAGTTAAACATCAGTAGTTTAGCAAGCGTGAAGGGAAAAAAAAAAAAATTACAGTGATATCATTCATGGCTGCTTCCAAGCTTGTGTAGTGAATGAGTTACCACATAGTCTTTATCATGCCTCTGATCAGATCTAAAATACAGGCTATTTTTTTTTTTCTTTAAAGAGCTCACTTGACTCTTGCATAACTTGAGGCTATGATTTTAGAAGAGGTGCTGGGGCAAAAATCAGATAATCTTCAGGGTTATCTTCCTGTGCTAGTTTTTGTGTGAAATGGAGGTTCCCATAACAGGTGTTCTGAGCTGCTGTTGAGTCCATTATCGTTCTGACTGAGGCTGCATTTTGAATTAACACAGATTAGCAAAGCCCAACTGTGTTAACTATTTTGCATTCCAAGTATGTTATTTTAAAACTTCTGTTGGAGTTTCACAAAGAGGAAGAGTGCAGCTATTTTTCTTCAGCTAAAAGGCTTATAAGTTATCAGGGAAGCAGTCTTTGTCCTTACATTTCAGTTTAAGTTTGCTTACACCTTTCGGCTGCCTTAAGGAATTTCAGAAGTATTTATTTTTGAGGTATGTAACACACGTTTTCAGTAGGAAATACACATTGTGGAGTAACTACACTGGGGTTTGAAATGTATATTAACTTGACTTACACAGAAATAAAGGTAGTGCTCTAATTTTCCAAGACCTTAAATTATAAATAAGGGATGGGAACTCATTTTGACACTGTCAGTCTAATTGGTATATTTAATATAATAACATTGTGACCGGCTGAGCCTATCATGTAAAGTGCATGGTCCTAGTCACTGAAGGTGGCTGAGCTAGAACAGTGTGAAGGAGTTGTACTGGGTACTAAGGAGACAACAAAGCACAAATATGTAGGAAGAGAAATGATGCAGAAAAATCTTAAAACAAGAGTCTTCCATGTGATCAGCTCTATGATTGTGGAAATAATTAGGTATTTTATTTAGTATTTTATGACTGTAAGGACCAGGTACTTTCTGTAACTTTTCATTATCTGATCTGATGGATGTACTGATGACTGAAGATATCAGAACATACCTATGTCCTGATTTACAGGCCACAGGTAGAAATTCATGTCTCGTGTGTCAGTTCTCCTAACATGTTCGTTTTTTTGTGGTTTGTTTTGTCGTCTTCTTGTGTTTTTTAGGAACAATTGGATTCTTTGCATGCTTTTGGTTTGTAACCAAAATATACAGCGTGGTCAAAGTTGACTGAAGAAACCAATGTAAAGAATTAACACAGAAGAGGTTTAATCTTCATTAACTTAAAGACCTGACCTGGTTGATGAACTTGAGCTTTATCAGAAGTACTGGCTTCCTGTTCTTTGAGAATTATACCGAATATGCAGCTGCCCCACACACTTTTTCCACTAACACGTTTGTATTGTGACTTAACAACCTGTTTTCATGCAGATGGTAATGAAGGTCAGAGTTAGGATATTTATGCATTTGTAAATATAACTATACTTTAAAAGAAATTCTAATGGCAGAGTAGAAGTGGCTGTATTACACAACTTAATGATACTTCTGATCAAAGTACAATTGTAAATAGGTTTTTCTAGCTTGGTAGGTGGGATGAATTATTTTTCTTTGAGGGAAATGAGAACTTTTTATTATTCTAACTTTGAAGGAAGACTCTTAAGAAGTGTTGCCTTTAGTTTGGATGTGATTATTTTATTTTATTTTTTAATTTTTTACTGGTGTTACGTCCATAAATACTCTGATTTCTGTGAGTTCATTAGATTTGGTGTTCTTGGCCTTTTAAACTATGTGCCTCTGAGTCCTTGAATTTATAAATTCATAATCTAATAAATATTGTAAAAATGTCTTTGGCGGCTTATTACATATGATAAGTTCATAAAGCATTGTAAATACAGTTATGTTGAAGACAGATGCTTAAAAATTGCATAGAGTATTTTATGGCATTTTCTATGGATTAATGCATAGTGACACACCCTTAGATCTGCAAGAAATGTTATTTGTGCTACATGGCTATAACACGGAAATGTGATTGTGGCGCATGAGAATTAAATTAGACCCACATTGAACAGAGGCCCTCGGCGGCATTAATCCGGTCCTTAATCCAGATAGGTTTTTCAGACACTGCTATGGAATGGTCAGGGTGTTGAGATGATCTTACAGCGCAGGAGTCAGCATTCTCCGCTGATCTGGCTTCTAAAAGATCTCAATGATACATACTCTAAACAGCAACTATTGCTGACTGTACTTAACAGAGCTTAAAAAATAAAAGAAAGTTGCTATTTTTGCCTTAAGAGACTAATGTCAATTTTTGATGACCAGCATTTGATTTTTTTTTTTTTTGAAAATGCAGTATTTTGTTCCTGTCTTGGTCGGTAATTTTAGAGTGGAAATGCAGTTTGGCTTTTGGCATGTTTTCACAAGCCTGAAAAAATTGTTTCCAGTTAAACTTCACCTACCAATTGCCTTTCGTAAGGTTGGGGTTTTTTATTCTTACCAGTTTACTTTCTAAAAGACCTTAACCTGATGATGCTTGAATATTGAACCCAATAAAAACACCTTTGGTTAAGGTAACCTCCTAAATGTTGGCATGTAAAAAGGCTTCAGGTGACAGTTCCTCGGTTGCTCTGCCTGTCCCCAGCCACAGCTCTGTTCAGATGTTGTGGACAGGTTTGTTCTTGTGCCCCTCCCCACCCGCAGTCACTAGGAAACGCTGATTTCAGATAAACCTTCCATGGCTTATGTTCAAAACAGGAAAGGGTAAGTGTCGTAAGCATTTTTTTTTACTAATGCAGTAAAACTGTACAGTGGCTCTTGATTTAAATTTTAAAGAGTGTAAAATTGAATATTCTTAATATCCCTGGTTCTGTGATCACATACTGTCAGCACAGTCACCCCTCAGAACCAGCAGTAGTTGTTAAGCAAGCGGAACACCTAGCTTGAGAAACACAAATGGGTTGTCTGTTACTGAAATATGAAGACAGTAGGTGCTCAAGAATTTCATTGTAGTGATAGGAAGACAGATTTTTGTGATGTATTTACAACTGCTGTTTAAAAATCAGGAGAATGCCTGTCCCGTATGGGATGGTGAGAAGAGGTAGGTGAGCTGTCTGGCTGTTGGATTCCGAGGTGGAGGAAAGCTAACCAGAGTTTCTCTGATTGCCTAGAAAATGCTTGATGTGGGTATGCAGTCCTGTGCTGGGTGTTACCTCTATTTTCTTCGGGGAGAGTAAGTCTGGAAGAGAAGTGCGGCGGAGGGGGCAGAACAGGATGGAATTCAGGCAGGCATCTGAGGAGTTCAGAGTTACTAATCTGCATAACTCATTTGAAGGGGAAGAAAACACAATTCCTTTCTGAACTGACGTGTGCATTTAAAATGCAGTTTGTGGATGAGAAACAGAGTTTTACTAATGCTGCCAAAGGCAAAAATACCAGCTTCTGAATGAAGAAAGTAGGCTGGACAAGAGCTGGACTTGAAGCAGGGTAGGAGAGGAGTGAGAAGTGTCAAAAGGGAGTGGTTTTGGTGTGCCTGACTTGGGTCAGCAGAGTGTGGGATTGTGGCCAAGGATTTCCACAAAGCTTTGTGGGGTTGCCGTAGCCAATCCCGAGTACACGAGCAGTGTCACAGTAAGCAAAAACTGAGGTTGCTTTGTGAATTATTGTTACTCAGCTGATGGAGATCTTGAGTTTCACAGGCAAGGAATAAGTTGCACATCATCTTGTAATGGTAACTAGTATGGTAAATCCGGAACAGCTAGTGGAATTTTGTGCATTCGTTGGTTGACAGAACATTGTCTTGAATATATTTTTTCTTTTTCCTTTTTTTTTTTTTCTTTGCATTGAATGTTACTGATGTTTTGGGTTCTAATTCCTTCTCCCAGGAATGTGTGAGCTGGAACTTTAATAAGCTTAGCTGGTGCGGGACACACAGGACCATGACTTTATGCCATGAATTTACATGCTATCCTCTTTCTCTGCCTTACCAGTTTGGACCACTGCTTCATTTCTGGGGACAACTGTATCTACAGCTCTGAAAGCACATTACAGCTAAGTAGTTTCTTTAGGGAAAGAAGATTACTTGTGCGGAGACGTTCTAGTCTTCTCCCAGATACACCTTTTTCTACAATTCACCTCTAATTTAATTTTTTATTTTCAGTATCCCGCTGTTTCTCCTTGTGCCAGATGGTAAATAGCGATCTACTGATTTATGTGTCTCCACATATCTGACTTTTGCAATATTTCTCCTATTACCTCATATATTGGCTTTGGGTACATGAGTGTACACAAGGGTATGACACTTCAGACTAAATCTTCAGAGACTACCAAGAGACTTAATTTATTGGTTGATTATTGTGTAGCTACCATCATGCACTTCCTTCTCATTTAAAACATCTGGAACTCACTGTGGGTGAGATGAGAGTAGTTAACTGCTCGTAAATCGGATCTGCCAGAAGATCACAAACGAAATCCGTCACGTGTGGGTGACAGCACACTCTTGCCACTTCACAGGATTCCAGCACTTTCAGTGAAAATGCCATTTTACTTCCTTCCCTCGGAGGTATTTAGCAGCACCTGCTGGCCACAGCGCATTTCAGCTTAGAAAGTGCAGGAGCAGCGTGGAGGGGGTGAGGATAGGAAGGTGTTACCGGAGTACTCTACTGGAGGGGCTTCCTTGACATCATATCTTTAAATATGCATGCTCATTTCGAAGTTTCTGGAAGTAGGCAACCAAAAGTCAAGGCAAAGAACAGTAATGGTAATTATACAAATTATCACCGAGGATGCTTAAAAACATCTTCTGTGTCTAGCCCCCCATCATGGGGCTAGCAAGGGTTCTTAGAATAAGCTCTAGTTCAGGTCTAGGGGTTCCAGTTCTCACTTGGGCACCCACCTCTGATGCCTTCAAACCGTTTTTCTAAGTTAACTAAGAAGGGGATGCTTCACAGGAGGCCCCTCAGAGTGTTCTGAAGGGCTGTCCGGCCTGCGTGGTGAGAGAGGCCTGAGGCTGTGTCCTAGCTTCATACTTTCAGTACTATCACATCCTCATTTTTCAACAGTTCAGCACAATCATTGCTTTGCTGCTGGTGGTATGAGATTTACTTTGGCTTGTGTGAGGGTTTTTTGTGGTGCTGAAGGGGGGAGTTTAGTTGTTGGTTTGTTCTGAGGTTTTTCACATTAATCATGCTAAGTTGGGTAGACAGTAGATTTATTTTTAATTCTCCGTTTGGGGGACATTACTATGGTAGAGAAAACAATCTTCCTGATATTGTTCCCAACCGTCTATGACTATCTGTTGATTTGTTCACAATTACCTATTCAGTTGAGGTATGAAAATCACAGAGTAAACTGACTCAGCTACAGATAGTTCAAGGAAAACGTAGAGCGCATGCCGACCTCCTACCAGGGCAGGCACACGCACGTACCCAGTCCAGCCTCTGCTTGCGGTCAGCATAGCCAAAGATGAGTGCACTTCTAGTTCACAGGAGGTTGGTGAAGGCAGGCGGGACGCCTTCTGCTCCCATCTGTTGCCTGCACTAGGATGGAGTCGCTCTGGGATATTGCTGAGGAGTTTGTGGGCTGGGAGGGGGCCCGTTCTCTCCCTTTGTGCCCAAAGGATACAAGAAGCAATAGGGTTATGGCATTTCTTCAGTCTTCCTTAGGAGCTACAAAATGGAGGAATCAGGAGGTCAGATCTGCTTCCCACTTTTTCCTGCTGGTTCCCACAAGGAGTCCTAACCACTCTTCCCTGGGAAACAGCTTGTCTCTGCCCGTTGCAGCAAAGCTAGTGAGACGGCTGAGAAGAAATGGATGTTTTGTCCTGTCGCCCTTTTCCTGCTGTCTCCAGGCCATAGCGACAGCAGCAGAGCTAAATCACACAATTATGCATGTCCTCCTGCTGCACGATGGCAGATCAGTGCAGCCCCGAGGCAGGTGGAGGGCAAGGCAAAGGGAAGAAGCAGGTGGCCTTAAATTTACTGTTTATCCCAGAAAGCAGGGTGACCATAGTAACTCTGGAAAAAAATTGCACAGAGGAAGAAAGAGGCTTCCTTCCCTTTGAGAAGGACAATATCCAGACCCAGGAGGGAAAAGCCCAAACAAAGGATCGATTAATGTACCAAGAAAATGCTGGTTTATTAAACCTAAGTCTTTTCTGTCAGTCTGTTACCAGTTTCAAGTGGGGGTTTTTCTTGAAGATTCGACACCTTAGAGCCAAACCAGAATTTCTGAAGAGAGCAAGACAGGCAGATTAGGAATGTGACTTTAAATCCCCAGAGATTATTTTAGGGTTAATACATCTATCTTTCTGTCTTCCAAAATGGTTTTATTGACAGAGGTTTGTGAAGACCATTCCTGCACAGAATGGGACAGAACTTACAATCTCAGTATTTGGTTGGAGAGGACACTGTCTCCTGTCCCACTCATCCCTGACACTTCAGGGGATTGCTGGTGAAATCACCCTAGCAAGCCATCTCCCGTGTCATGTGCTGCAGAAATACACTTCTGTGTGCTGTAAGATGAGTCCCAGTGCACAATGTCCGAACAAATATCCAGCAGCATCCCCTACAGACAGAGGCAGTTCTGTGCAGCTCCGGAGGACAATCTGATCTGTCTGGAATGAAAGGGAAAAGAAACTGGGATGATTTCAAAATTTAAGATGATGCAAAGTTTCAATCGTATTAAAATTTTATTGGTGCAAAGATTTATTAAATGTTTTCTGTTGGGGGTTGGTAAATTTATTGACGTCAAGGAATTCTGCATTTCTGGAAGTGCATGATGCAGAAGCTGAAGTGAAAGAAGTTTGTTCATGTTAATAGGATCAAAAAACATAGAACAGAATATAAGAAGAAAAATACTGTCATAACTCAGCTTGGGCAAGACCGCGGTGCAGTACTGACCCTGCAGTACCTCCAGTCCTGGGCACACAGTTACACAGGTATGTGGCCTCCTTGAGTTACAGATCCTTGAAGACAGTAAAGAGTCTGAGATCACCCCCTCTGCTTTTCTGTGAGGCTGTGATATGATAGCATTTCCCAGGACCCTTCTGGTCTTCTCTGTCTCCCAGCCCCTCCTAGAGCGCAACTGCAGCAAACTTCCCACTCCCATCATCTCCACCAGCACAGAGAGGGCCTCGTGGACTTGGCGCTTCCTCAGACTCACAAAGCCCATCACGCTGGGCTTCATGCTTGCACTAGGTGTCGTGTAGAAACACACTGTTTATTTGTGTCCCACACTACATCTACATCATTGTCTCTAAATTGGAGAGACATGGATTTGACAGACAGACCACTCTGTCTGACACAGCTTATCTGACACAGATAAGCACTTGGCTGGATAGTTGCACTCAAAAGAACTGTGGTCAACAGCTCAATGTCCGATGGAGGCCAGTGACGAATGGTGTTCCTCAGGGGTTAGTACTGTGACTGGTGCTGTTTAACATCTTTGTCAGCCACAGGGACAGCAGGATCGAGTGCGCCCTCAGCAAGTCTGCCAATGACACCAAGCTGAGTGGTGAGGTTGACACACTGGAGGGAAGGGATGCGACCCAGAGGGACCTTGACAGGTTGGAGATGTGGGTCAATGTGAACCTCATGAAGTTCAACAAGGCCAAGCGCAAGGTGCTGCTCCAGGGCAATCCCAAGCACAAATACAGGCTGAGCAGTAAGTGGATTGAAAGCAGCCCTGCAGAGGATGTGGGGCTGTTGGTGAATGAAAAGCTGAGTATGAGCCAGCAATGTGTGCTCATAGCCCAGAAAGCCAGTTGCATCCAGGGGTACATCAAAAGAAGGGTGGCCAGCAGGTCAAGGGAGGTGATTCTGCTCCTCTGCTTTCATAAGACCCCAGCTGGAGTACTGTGTTTAGCTTGAGTCCTCAGAACAGGAAAGATGCAGACCTGCTCGAGCAGTTCCACAGGAGGGCCATAAAACTGGTGAAGGGTCTAGAGAACAAGTCGTACAAAGGAGCAGCTGAGTGGAGAGAGAACCAAGTCACATACACCAGGTAGCTGCATGCCTGGAAGCATGAAACTCAGCATTGGGAGAGGTGGCAACCATCACTAAATTGTTCTGGTGTTACCTGTATGCCTGGAGGAATGTAAAATGGGCCAGAGGCCTCGTGGTCCCAGTCCCCCATTTCCTTTGGCCTTAATAAAAGGAGCCACTACCTCCACCCATGAAGGTGTGAATTGACAGACTTTGTGGCATTAACATAACTGGTAAGACTGTCTATGTCTATAGTCATCCCCACCTGCATGTATGTCATGTAAAAAATTCAAGTATAAATATCACCNTGTGGGTCAATGTGAACCTCATGAAGTTCAACAAGGCCAAGCGCAAGGTGCTGCTCCAGGGCAATCCCAAGCACAAATACAGGCTGAGCAGTAAGTGGATTGAAAGCAGCCCTGCAGAGGATGTGGGGCTGTTGGTGAATGAAAAGCTGAGTATGAGCCAGCAATGTGTGCTCATAGCCCAGAAAGCCAGTTGCATCCAGGGGTACATCAAAAGAAGGGTGGCCAGCAGGTCAAGGGAGGTGATTCTGCTCCTCTGCTTTCATAAGACCCCAGCTGGAGTACTGTGTTTAGCTTGAGTCCTCAGAACAGGAAAGATGCAGACCTGCTCGAGCAGTTCCACAGGAGGGCCATAAAACTGGTGAAGGGTCTAGAGAACAAGTCGTACAAAGGAGCAGCTGAGTGGAGAGAGAACCAAGTCACATACACCAGGTAGCTGCATGCCTGGAAGCATGAAACTCAGCATTGGGAGAGGTGGCAACCATCACTAAATTGTTCTGGTGTTACCTGTATGCCTGGAGGAATGTAAAATGGGCCAGAGGCCTCGTGGTCCCAGTCCCCCATTTCCTTTGGCCTTAATAAAAGGAGCCACTACCTCCACCCATGAAGGTGTGAATTGACAGACTTTGTGGCATTAACATAACTGGTAAGACTGTCTATGTCTATAGTCATCCCCACCTGCATGTATGTCATGTAAAAAATTCAAGTATAAATATCACCCCAATTTCAGCCCAGAAATCGGAACAGGATCTACTCAGAACCATACCGACGACCGGATGGATTGACGAATTTGCTCCTTCTCCATCTCCGCCTTGGGACACCTTGTGGGTAAGATTATTTACCTCAGTGTAACACTGAGCAAAATAGTTTTTTTTCCCCTGGGTGTATTTTACATTTCTCCTCAGGTGCATTTCTGTGCTTCTCTGAGTCTATTATTGGTGGTTCTTTGTTTTGGTCTGTTTTTTTCTTCCTTTTACATCACGACTGTACTATCTTTTGCTGCACTGTATTTCTGTGTGACGGGCTTGTCTATTTGCCGGGCGGCCAGGCCTACAGCGGGCCAGTTGTTNCATCACTAAATTGTTCTGGTGTTACCTGTATGCCTGGAGGAATGTAAAATGGGCCAGAGGCCTCGTGGTCCCAGTCCCCCATTTCCTTTGGCCTTAATAAAAGGAGCCACTACCTCCACCCATGAAGGTGTGAATTGACAGACTTTGTGGCATTAACATAACTGGTAAGACTGTCTATGTCTATAGTCATCCCCACCTGCATGTATGTCATGTAAAAAATTCAAGTATAAATATCACCCCAATTTCAGCCCAGAAATCGGAACAGGATCTACTCAGAACCATACCGACGACCGGATGGATTGACGAATTTGCTCCTTCTCCATCTCCGCCTTGGGACACCTTGTGGGTAAGATTATTTACCTCAGTGTAACACTGAGCAAAATAGTTTTTTTTCCCCTGGGTGTATTTTACATTTCTCCTCAGGTGCATTTCTGTGCTTCTCTGAGTCTATTATTGGTGGTTCTTTGTTTTGGTCTGTTTTTTTCTTCCTTTTACATCACGACTGTACTATCTTTTGCTGCACTGTATTTCTGTGTGACGGGCTTGTCTATTTGCCGGGCGGCCAGGCCTACAGCGGGCCAGTTGTTATTGTTGCTGTTGTTGGCGTGTGTGGCGTACGGTGCGTTGTTGTTACATTAATGACAAATCTTTAGTGTACCTGCGGCTTTTAATTTATCATGGGCAATTCAAAATAACCTGTAAATGTTGCTGTAACTAAGCGATTACTATTTGTCTCCTGATTTGTGTTTGTCACATATTCGGTGCAGGCCTCACAAGACCAGATTTATTTCCCCATTTTTCGCAACACTGAGGGAGCAGGGGTTGTTTAGCCTGGAGAAAAGGAGGCTTGGGGGAGACCTCTGCAGCTACCTGCAAGGAGGTTGTAGCAAGGTAGGGGGTCAGTCTGTCCTCCCACATAACAAGCACTAAGACAAGAGGAAATAGCCTCAAGTCACACCAGGGGAGGTTTAGTTTGGATATTAAGAAAAATTTCTTTTCTGAAAGGGTTGTAGAGGACTGGAACAGGCTGCCCAGGGAAGTGGTGGAGTCACCATCCCTGGAGGTGATTAAAAGATGTGTAGATGTGGTGCTGAGGGACATGGTTTAGTGGTGACCTGGCAGTGATGAATTAGTTGGATGTAATGATCTTTTCCAACCAAAATGACTCATGAGGATGATCAGGGGGCTGGAGCACGTTCCCTGTGAGGACAGGCTG
>VWZY01011200.1:770442-784112 GCA_013399075.1 Chloroceryle aenea
AAAAAGGGGCCTACAGAAAAGTTGGGTAGGGAGTCTATTAGAGAGTGTAGTGATAGGACAAGGGGCAATGGTTTTAACCTGAAAGAGGGTAGATTTACATGAAATATGAGGAAGGAGTTCTTCACTGTGAGGGTGGTGAGACAGTGGGACAGGTTGCCCAGGGAAGCTGTGAGAATGCTCTATCCCTGGAAGTGCTCAAGACCAGGTTTGATGGTGCTTGTGTGAGGTGTCCTAGACCATGGCAGGGGGTTGGAACTAGATGACCTTTAAGGTCCCTTCCAGCCCAAACCATTCTGTGATTCAGAGGCTGAGCTAATACTTACAAAGCACCCAAGGCCAGCAGATCATAGAATCATAGAATGGTAGGGGTTGGAAAGGACCTCTGGAGATCGAGTCCAACCCCCCTGCCATCAAAGGAACACCCAGGGCAGGCCACACTACAGATCCTGACTACACCCATGGCCAGTGTTGGCCATAGCTCTCTGCAAGGCACCAAGCACAGCAGCTGGCAGGGGTACAGTTGGCCACCCTATCTTCAGAGAAGCCAGGCTTCCCACATGCAGTATAGCCCAGAGGGCCTGGTATGGACATGTTCCAGACCTTCAGATTTATTTGTGCAGGTGTAAACATGTATTTCTTCCTTTTATCAGCTACAATACAGTAGCTGTGTACTGATGAGTGGAGGCATGGGAAGAAACACTTGTTTGCTGACACATCTTGCCAGCAGTGGCAACATCTGCAACAGGGGTAAAACAGATTGGATAGGGTTAACAAGTGAGAGTCATAATTATAACCCACCCTATTTTTTGTAACTTGGGTTTCACTGCCTGCCCTGAGAGCAGAGGCATTGTCACTGTCCCAGAAACTCCCAGAGCTGCCTGCCTAAATTTTGATTAGAACCTGCAGGTTGGTGTTAATAATTAACATCTAGTGGGGAAACAAAATGGAAGTCTGTAGTAAAGCAGCATGGATTGGTGTCATCCAGTTACCCCCTGGCATTTTTGAGGGGCCGGGTTTAAGCCCATCAGTGAACAGACAAGATTTTTACACATGATAAAGATCGTATTCTATTCTGCTATGGCCACTAACTCTAACAGTCTCATTTTCAACTCTTCTGTTAAAAACTGAGTAACTCAAAGGCTACTCCTAAAGATCCCAAAGCCACAATATCAACAAGCCCAAACAGGCCAACAGTCGTTCTCTGGGAGATACACAGGTGGCTGTCATAGCAGCTGTCACTCACAGCAGCTCTAAAGTATAAATCACAGCATTAAAATAACAAACAGAAGAGGAAAGCTTGGCTGCAGAAGGATTATCCTGGGTCCCAACCACACTGAAAACACCACGTGACCTTCTTCATGAGATGGAAGTCAAAGCAAATCAATTCTTTGCGCAGCAGTGTGCGTTCCCCTGCGGAAACTCTGGACGGCAGCCTCTTCTCAAAAATGCTCCTGCTAGAGATTTTTCTTTTACGCTTGGTGCACAAGTTTCTCTTGGAGGCTTATTTCAGTATTTCTGAAGATGATGATATTTTTTTGAAGACTATGCTTGCACTATGGATGCCAATGGCTTTCTATGCGGTATACGGCATTCATCTACTGGCCAAAAATTATTTATAATTTTTACTTTCAGTTTAACATAGGTTTAATTGTCTCGATTTAAGCCTCTTGCACTAAAACTAAGCTGCTTTTGTTTTTACTTTGGGTCCAATAATTTTAATGTTTCCTCCATATGGCAATGAGTTTTTGAAGTCAAAAAAAAAAAAACCAAACAAGGTCTGAGATGGAATTATTTGAATGGACTGAAATTAGGAAAGTGAAACTAAAAAATATAAATAGGAAATACCAGGCTAATGTGACATAAATGTAGGGGATTCCTGTGTGATAGGAACGTATTCAAAACACTGACAGTTTTTCACGTCTTATGTTCAGCCCTTCTACGTCTCCAGTGGATTTGCTCTGCCTTCAGCAGCAGCTGGATAAGCAGCACAGCTACTCCTCTGGGGTGAATGCCAGAGAACAACAGGCACAAAATATATTTCAGTGATTCAATACAAGGAATTACAGCTCCTTGTCAAAAGTATTTTTATCAAGTGTAACTGGGCTGTGGGCAGTTCTGTGAGTGTGGTGTACTTTGTTAGACAAGTTTCCTTTACAGTCACTTGGATTATTACCACAGGGAGAAATACGGGCCTGTCGATCCAGTTTTTTAGTCCAGTATGTATATTGGTAGATATTCTCTCCTTGAAAATACTTAAGCATTTGTTAAATTGGCAAAACCAATGTTGCTTTATCTGCAGTCTAAACTCTGGGTCCTTTACCAATTATGGCTGAGTCCTGTGATGCCAGAATGGGGAGTTCTCTCCCAGAGGTGGTACATGCCATAGACTATATCCTTGTTAGATCTGCAGGCTGAACTGTTCCTGGAACCACCCTGAACTCATTTCATTTCAAACACACTAGGTTAGCCAAGATCTCCTACTTAAACTCGCTGATTTCAACTGAAGGCCTTTGGGAACAATCACATGATCCTTTCTCTCAAGTCATCGGGCAGTTCAGGATGTCCTGCAGGTACCAGTAGGTCACCCATAGCCACAACTGATACAAATTCACCTGAAACACAGTCTCTACACTGCTTTAGTTAGACTACAACTGTAAAGAAGATGTGAGATACAAGAAGTGGTAAGCTGGCACATTTCTGCATCTGCTAGCATTCCTCTGCCTGCATTTGTAGGTCACTCTCCACAACTGGGCTCTAAGTGGGAAGTTTTTCGGTCTGATCCAAAGGTAGCCCAAACTGTTAGAGAACAAATTTCCTGCCACATGAAAGCTGTATGGCAATCTCTGTAAAATGATCGATGATTCTGGTGTAGGTGACAGCAGGAAATGTTAACATGTCATTCAAATTGTTGCAACAACTGCTACTTTCACACCATGTCAATCACAAAACTGAATGTTAAATGGAAAGTTTATTTCCAATATACTCCTGTAATATTGGACACTGGGAGGCTACTGAGATGCCCAGACTCTGTGTACCTGTTGGGTGTGACTTGGTTGACAAAGTCAGCAGATGATTCAATTCAGGATCTGGGACTGACACAAAATTTGCAACCACCTTGTAGATGTGAAGGTCTCTGGAGAGCTCCTGGTGATTTTGCTGTGGAGCATGGCACTGAGCAGAGGCAAGTCAGTGAGGGAGCTACCTGTCATTTTTACCTCTCCAGCAGAGTAAAACAAACACAAACACCNCCCCCAATTCTGATTTCTGCAAGGAGAGGAAAGGAAAATCTCATCATTAAAATCCTAGCCAAGACAGAACATGGCATGCAAAGTGCTTCTCTGCATTCTCAAGAGATTCCAGGATTCTCCAGGGGTCAGAGACCACTTGAGCACCTGCGTAGAGCCCGAGGGAGTTTTGCTGCTGGCAGGAACTGTCTGTGCTTAAGGACAGGGGTATAACGTAATTATATCCCCCTATGCATCTGATGAAGAGCCTCTGCTTCTCCCTGGCATGGAGGAGTACCTGGGTTATTTGAGGAAACCAAAATCCTTTCACTTGATGCTTCGCACATCAAAACTATCCATGAAATCACACTTGCCAAATCTTTTTTTTCCTATATGTAAAGAGAGAAAATGACCTCACATCAGTGAGACACTAGCTTTTGGATGGTTAATGGTCTTTGGAAAAGTATTTAATTTTGAGATACACTGCTTTCTGACACAACAGAAAGCAGTAGCATCGAAAATATCTTTCAGAGTCTATAAGCAGAACAATATATTCAGGGTATGCACTGTATTCAGAACATGTATTCTTACCTTCTTGATCCCAGCAAATTTACTGGTTGAGGAAAACTTAACTGAAAATCAATGAAAGCTCTATTTTCTGGTGTTCTACTTTTTTTTTATTCCTTTCAGCATTAAAAGATAATGTACTAAGTGTAGTCTTTTATATAGGGACTTCAGATATGTTAAAAATTATGGAAATAATTTTTAGTAGTAGGTAGGATCAATTTAACTTCTCTAACACTTCTTTAAATGTTTCTTTCATTCATTACTGTAGTGGAGTGTAACTTCCAATCTATCAGCAATCTAATCCAAGCTGCCACCACCACAGGGCTAAGTTATAATAGACTTAGTAACTAAGGAGAAGTAAAAGCTAAGTTGTACAAACCTTTAGTTTAGGATTTAAAATTAGACACTCCTTAAATGTTGCCTCACAGAGAGCTGTGTGGGGAAATTGATTCACAGAATCATAGACACATTTTGGTTGGAAGAGATGTTTAAAAGCATCACGTCCAACCATTAACCCAGCACTGCCAGGTCACCACTAAACCATGTCCCTCAGCACCATATTTCTATGTCTTCTAAATACCTCCAGGGAGAGTGACTCCATCACTTCCCTGCACAGCCTGGGCCTGGGCTTTCAGTGAAGAAATTTCCCTTTCAGTGAAGAAATTTTTCTTAATATCCAATCTAAACCTCCCCTGGCACAACTTGAGGCTGTTTTCTCTCGTCATATCACTTGTTACATGGGAGAACAGACTGACCCCCACCTCACTAAAAATGCCTTTCAGGTAGGTGTGGAGAGCAGTAAGGTGTCCTCTAAGCCTCCTTTTCTCCAATTTAAACAACCCCAGTTCCTTCAGTTGCTCCTTGTAAGACTTGTTCTCTAGACCCTTCACCAGCTTTGTTGCCCTTCTTTGAACACGCTCCAGCACCTAAACTTCCTTCTGTAGCAAGGGCCCCAAAACTGAACCCAGTACTCGAGGTGTGGCTTCACCAGTGCTGAGCACAGGGACACAAGCACTTCCCTACTCCTGCCAGCCACACTGTTTCTGATACAGGCCAGGATGCCGTTGGCCTTCTTGGCCACCTGGGCACACTGCTGGTTCATGTTCAGCTAGCTGTTGACCGGAACCCCCAGCCACCAGGCAGCTTCCCAGCCACCCTTCCCCAAGCCTGTAGCATCGCATGGGGTTGTTGTGTCCCAAGTGCCAGGTTCATCAAAGATTAGCGGCTTTTTTCTAGATACATTCCCCTCCAGTTTCCCGGTGCCAATTCCCCAGTTCTTTGGCCACAAATGCTCGTTTGGAGATGCACTGAAAGGCTGCCAGAGGTCTTTCTTTTCTTTCACATTGATTCGGATGACATTTTTAGAATATGAAGGTTTCCCAGTCCCCTCTGTGCACAGGCATCTTTGCCTACAAGTACAATAGTCTTTCCTCCACGCCATTCACACTTGGACCCAAAGCAATCCCTTTGTGGATACCTTGTGCCAAGTCTGCTTGCTGTGACCTTCTCCTTGGAGTTTTCTGAGTTCCTTACGAACAACAACATCACGTGTCCGTGCTTTCAGGAAGCAGACCTGAAAACTAACAGGTACAATCAGCTGATGGAGAGTCTGTGGAAGAGAGCTCTCCAGCACAGGTACGCTTGCAGGAGTTTAATTTGCTCGATAGGGAAGTGTCTGAACCACCATTCGGAAACATCCTAACTCTCCTGTAAAGTACAATAGGGATCTGCACTAGCAACAGTAGGATTTTAAAAACAAACAAACAAACAACTACAACTTTAACTGTGACTTGCAGTACAACTGAAATTTGGTACAAACACCTTCCACCCTGGAAAAAAATGGCTCTGCTCTACCTACATTTTAGTAAATACCATACAATTTCTTTATATGTTTTTTTCATGTTAGCACTTCACTACCGAAATTTTACTTTACCTACTAGTTCACTTAAAAACAAGTGTCAGCCAGAGTCTGTCTGCTATACAGAGTGAGCTTTAGAGACAGTGATCTGTGGCAGGGATACAAACAAACCCAAGGGTTTCTGCCTTTTAAACAAACGCATTTCCCTCCCCCTTACAGCCAGTAAACAGCTTCTGGCTGCAGATTTGGTCTTTTATAGGAGAGATTTTTAAGATGCCAGCTGACCTGTCCAGCAGCCTGGTAATCCTCAAATCATCTGCTCAACATGCTCATGTGGAGATGTCACCAAAAAGGCTTGTTGTCAACCTTCTGTTGCATTAAAGATAAGTCTGTAAAACTGCCACTATCTTACTCAATTCAACTCTACCACACGGTTGAATAAAACTTCCCCTTCTGACAAATGCAGAAAGACTGTTGACAGAAGAAAATTGTATGGAAAAAATACTTCGGGTTTCCAGTTTGTTTTGGGTTAGATTAAATTGCCGCTGATCTGTATAAAAGCTTGCGAACTCTCTAAAAATATATATATATGTTTGACAAGTTATTATTTTGGAAGTGTGAATGTATTTTCCATGCACATTCTCATACAATGCATTTTAAACCATCTAAATACCTTATTTTATGTTGGTATGAAGTTAAAATATTTTAATTAGTAACTGATTTATGTCAGTTACTCAGTTTTCACTTTTTCACACAAAGCAATTAGTTTATTCTCAGGTCTTAACAAGCACTTGCACAGCAAAAAGGCAGTAATTTAGTGATCAAATGCAAACGGTGATATTATAAGCCTCTATGAAACCTTCAATCAATTTTTACATTGAGTAATAAATACTAATCTCAGCTAAACTGTTTTGTTACATATGCAGCATGGTCTGATCCCAGACAACTCCTTAATCCACTATTTTAATAATAGTCTCTGGATTAAGGGAGCTATACTCTATACTGACACAATGTATTGAGTTCAGGTTCTATAGATGAACATTGCTGTGATCCATTTTAATAGCACACAAGCCATCATAGTATTATGGTGTCAACAGCCTGCAGATTATATACTGGCTTTCAAAGCATCCTGCAGCAAACCCAGTTTAATGAATCTCCATAAAGGTGAAAACCCTATCAGATGTATGGGGAGTGAGGACTTTGAGATAAAAGCATAGAGTATATGCCTAACAACAATGGTTTATATATCATCAGCTATAAGATCAGAATGTTTCTAGTTTTGAAATCAGTCAAAATAACAGTGTTAAGAAGGGCAGTCTGCTTTCTTGGCCCCCTCCTCATCCACGTGCACCACGCTTTTCTCCTAGCATCCTCATTTCCCTCTCACTGCTTGACAGTCATGTGTGAAACTCATCCTGATGTATTTTACTTTTTTTTTTAAAACTAATTTACTACAAATACCTCCACATCTGTTATAGTCCTGCTTCTGAGCTATAGCATCACCTGCCTCTGGCAGCAGAGGATCTCCAGCACCACATAAGGTAGGGAAGTGTCCCCACCACCCACATGCACCTGGTACCCACGCTAAATGTTTTTTCCTGCCCTCTGCCTTTGTCAGGAAAAGGATGTGCTCCTGTGAATGGCAGTTCAGGTAGGAGTCATCATCATGCTGTGATGTCCTCTTCTCCTTGAGCATGGAAAGTGTTGAGTGGGATGAGTCCCAGCAGGCCAGAGTCAGTGCCCATACACAGCACCACATCCCTTGAGAGTGGCATTGGCACCACTCACAGGTTCCCCTCCAGAGAGCGCTGGGAGTCCCTCTCTCAGAAGCAGAGTGGCCACCGCGTTAGCAAGCCCAAGGTCACACATGTAGGAGACAGCATCTTGAACCACTCTCGTGCATCATTCATTGCTAACTGACACTCTCAGGAAACAGCCTCACTCCAGTCCAAGTGAAACATCTGCTCAATGTATATCACCAAATGAAACACAGGGATGTATAAGGAACAAAGAAGAAAACCAATACTGAAACCACACTACTTTTTGTAGCAGATCACCTGCTCCCGCCTGGAGGACTGGCAAGCACATCTCTTGGCTTCAAGCCCTCTTACAAACTCTGCTTTCCAATTGTTTCCCCCTCTAATCAGTGTATCTCCCATCTGTATGGGATATGTTCTGCTTCCCAGCATGCAAACATTCTGCCTTTTCTGAATTCCGGTGATTCCGCGCAGCTACTTTTCAGTGAGCTTCTCCCAGAGCTGCACAGTAAGTCACAGGGTCCAAACTGGATGGCAGCAAATTCATCGTAATGTCCTCCTGGTGTCTGAAAACAGACCTCCTGTTCTTGATATGACTTATCAAGCATTTTCCTCAATTTATGGCTGGACCCATTCTCATACTTTCTGCAGCTTCACCTCAGCTCCTGGGCCTTCATTCTTCCAGATGTTTCTCCCTTTTTTTACTTTCTTATTTCATCTGTTTGTGACACTCAACAACAGCTCACCCAGAGAAGAAAATAGTTTGATTTCAAAGGTATAAAACCAGACTTGGACAAGCAACCTCTAAAGAGAGTCTCTGGAGGTTGGGACAGGCAGGGGGTATTTACCTTTCCTGAGGCACCTCCTGTGACCTAGGAGAATCCACATGAATAAAAAGATGTGGATTTCCCCTGTTCCATAGGATGGTGGTGGCAGGGGCTCTCTATCCACTCCAGGAAGAGGAAGCAGCTGCCCAAGTTGTGCTTTTGGGGTGGTTGAGAAAGAGAAGCTGGGGCACTTCGGACCCTTCAAAACTGTGGAGAGAGATTTTATTGACAAAATGATCCTGTCTCAATATACCAGGGCTATTCAATCCATTTACATCAAAAGCCACTTTCCATCACAGTAAATGCATATGCTCCAGATGACATAGTCTACATGGATTTATGGTGGATTAAAACACTATGCACTGCTGGGCTGTAACAGGCATTGCATATGGACTTTGGAAAAGTCACTTTTCACCCATGAAAGCCTGGTGCAGATGTCTCACATGGGACTTAAGGGCTTATATTTAAGTGTCTGGATTGATGTCTCCATGGATGTCACATATTGTGCGAGGTCCAGGTATTATATATAGTATTCTGGACCCAAGGAAGAGTTTGCTGTCTTGGTCTGTGTCTATCCTACCAGTAGGTCCAAAGCAGTAGTGTGGTTTCAAAGTGAAATCCACCGCTGCACTTACTGTTCCCCGGGTTGTTTCTCAAAGCATCTGTGAAGTTCAGGAACTGGACGCCTTTTGAAGGAAACTGAGCCAGAAGCTGTGCTCCAGTGCCTGCTGGAGACACCAGGGTGCAATGTCTAGGGCAGGGTGGGGCTGCAGTGCCATTGAGTTTCCTAACACAGATGTTCCAACAGGAGATGGTTCTTGCACCATCAGGAACTCCCGGAGCACTCTGAGATAGTTCTTGCACTGTATATGGGGAAAGTGTGCTGCCCTATTAGCTTTTGACTGCACAAGCCCTCAGCACTTCATGACTCCCATCCACCTTCCTTCTGGCTCAAAATCCTTTTTTCTTTTCATTTCCTTGCCCCTGCTTAGCCTCTGATATTTTTACCACTATTTCTATTATTTTCTTAATCCACCATCCAGGCCAAGTCGAACTCATCCCTCATCCAGAAAAGCCAAGGTCCCTTAGGAGATGTCACTGCTGGTCACTGTGCTGTGAGGCTAAAGGCAGTTTCTCGATGGCCAGATGATCCCTGATGGTGCTGTGGGGGTGCTAACCTGCTGGCTGTTGATGGGTCTGAGAGGGTCCCATGAAAACAAAGGTAATGAAGACAGTGTTCTTCAAGAGTTGGGACACCAGCTGGGTCAGGGGTGTCCTGGCAAATGTACTCTTCTTGCATGAGCCTGAAGACATCTTCTGACTTGACATTTCCACCAGCCCCAGGGATGACCATGTGGCAGTGTCTGGAGGGCAATAAGTCCTCCCACCCTGCTCTTGAAGAAGAGACGGTGAGGGACAACATCGACTTCCTGGGGTGCTTGTGGCGTGGGGCAGAGGTTTAGCAGCTTCCCTGCATGCCTTCATTCTGCAAGCCTGGCAACACAGATGCAGTTTGTAGGGGAGACCAAGCACCACCTGTGGCCAGCAGCCAGAGCTGGGATCAGACTGACACTGCCTCTCCCTTTTCTCTGTGCCACTCAGCTGGAGATGGAAAGTACAGGTCAAAGGTGTGTAACTTGTTTTTTATCTGGGAAGTTGCAGGATCACTCTCTCCGATTAATTTCTCTGTTTCATTATCACATATTCAGCTGAAGCATTTGTGCAGATGAGGTTTTGCAAAGCAACACAAAAAACAATAGCACTGACAAGAGTCCCGAGTACCAGCCCCAGCTGAGCTCAGTGACCCTTTTCTCTATGTACTTTTCATGTACGAATGACTCCAAGGGTCTTAAGCCCCAAAGATACTGCTGCTGCAAGACTCATGTCCTCATAAGCACCTGGGTGCCTAACTCTTAAGGAGGTCAGCAGGAGTTAGGCTCATAAATACCTTCTGAGCATCCTGGAAAATGTTACATTGACTTAATCCAATTAATGGAAAACACAGCATCTTTAAAAGGCTTCCAATTTTAAATGGGCAAGACAGGTGAACAGTATTTTTTCCCAGAATACAGAAGGGAAAAGACAGTAATGAGATTTAATTGACGTCCCTGTGTTCCTATGATCGTTTACAAGTCGAAGGGGCATACGTCATTTGGAAACGAGCAGGCCAGGCTACCCCAGGCTTTCTGACACCACTTTATGCAAAACCTACACTCAGCTACTAGTGCTGAAAAAAGGGTGTTTGGACTTCTGACAAAACCTGAAAGCGGCTCTGCAGGCAGTGGCAACGGCTGATTTGCTATCACCATGGTGTCCTGCCTCCACCTGACGTGGCAACACTAACTGCCGTTGCTAACAGGGAGACCCACATTTTAAGGGGATCAGCCCCTGGCTGGCTCTACCCTGCTCTCATCCTCTCCAGGCTGGCATGGGGAGCCATAGAGAGACAACAGCCAAGAGGGTCTGTCAGAGGCCACACATCTCTTTTTTCCCCACTGCTGGCCAGTCTCTACAGCAAAGGAGGGAGGGTGAGCATTTTGTGCACCTGGAAGTCTAGGAATTGGAAAGGGAAAAGACAAGAGAGATGCTAGGAAAGAAACTCCCTGTCCCTACAGAGGTAAGAGAGGGGCAGGAGACAAGTCCCAGGCTCTCCTCCACCACCTCATGCCATATCATCCCTCATGAGGAAGAGTTCTCCAAGGAGATAAGATTGACAGGAGAGGGTGAAGGGAGGGAGACAGTGATAGGAGGCAGAAGGAAGAGTCTCTGCCACACACAGTTCACTGGACCAAAAAGGGTTAACACTACCATGCTACTGGTGATACCAGGAAATGTTTCTTTGTTATCATGTTATGTCAAATTCGAGTGGTATCACCCATGACTAGCACGCAAGATTACAAAGGGAAGTTGAGCGCAGGTCACGTTCATGCTTCAGCACAGCTCTTCAAAACAGCATATTTCATTTTGCTAGGAGGGGAAACTCACACTTGCTGACACCACTTCCCCAGTAAAGTGATGCTAAACCAGACTGGAAAATTTCTACACAGCCACTTGACAAAGAAAAGCAAATTGTGAATCAGGGAAAGAAGCAAAGTTTTATGGCAAAAAACAGTGACACTGGAAAATATAAAAGCTCTTCAGTAAGGACTTGAGCTTGACCTACATGGATGTGAGTCTGAGCCTTCCAAGGATTGGGGGCATTAGTTTGGGCCGTTTTTTCATTCTCCTTCTCCTGTTTTTATAAAAGCTGTTAAAACTGTCTTGGGTATCTCTATCTCATGGTCAGGCTTGGTCCAAAACAGGCAATGTCTTCAGCAGATGTGGGGGCGTAAGGATGGAAGATGACGGGACAGATAGGTGGCACAATCCAAGCTCCTTGTCCTTGGGAAACCTGGCTGAAATATCCACACTACTGGAGGAGCTTGCTGGCATTGCTGGCATTATGTTTTGTGGCCACTCCAGCACATTTCAGCAGCATAGCAAGGAAAAATATCTTCTCAGTCTAACTTTGGACTGATGGAAAACAGAAGATCAGCAAAATCACTGCTCCATTTTCAGGACCCTTTCCTTCTTGATTTCAGTTCCTTCCTGCCCACTCCCTTGGTACTTCATATGTTACCTTTGGTCTCGGCTGTTACCCTCTGCAAGAATGAACTATTTCCACTCACGGCAGTTATGTCCACACTGAGATGTGCAGAGCAGAAGCACGCCAATCAGAACTGACACCTGAAGTTGGAGGAACCCGTGCGAAAAGCCTCTAGCACAGCAGCGGGCCTGGACCCATCACTAAGGTTCAGTCAGCATTTCCCCACATACATGCTGACACCAGCGGCCTCACCACCAATACATTCCAACTGCACAAGTTTTGCTGTGCCAGTGTCTATACCGTGGTGTGCACCAGAACCTGGCTGGATGAAGCTGCACTGCCACAATGGCTGTACTGGTTCAGGTACTGCTGCCCAGGAAAAGGAACAGATGACACTGGCAGGAGTGTTTTTCATAGAATCCTGGAACTATTTAGGTTGGAAAAGACCTTTATGATCACCAAGTCCGACCATTAATCCAGCAGTGATAAGTAACCACTAAATTATGTCTCTAAGCACCACATATAAAGATCTTTTAAATACTTCTAGGGGTGGTGACTCTACCCCTTCCCTGAGCAGCACATTCCAGTCCTCTACAACTCTTTCAGTGAAGAAATTTTTCTTAATAATGACTCGTGGAAATCAGACTCCACAACCAGGATAGCTGTACAGTAGGTTGTTTATTCAGTGCTGGACACACAGGGGTCACCCCACCACATACGTGCATGCCTCAGGCAATCTCGTGCAGCTTTTATAGAGTTAAACATTTCATATTTGATATGCATCTATACATACGCATTATCTATCCCTGCTTCACATGCAGATGAGGTCTCCTCACTTTTGAGCAGGCGCAGTATTTTCTGGTGGTGGTCACCAGGGGTCTTGAGGATGAAGTAAAACACCGCCTTCATAGCTAAAGTTTTGACCCTGGTCCCTTGTGCATGCTCTGTAGGTGCTTGGCAAACCTTTAACCCCCCTTCCCTGTTTTTATCAGAACTGTCCATGCCTGATTCCTCTTCCTAATCCAGCAATGGTATAATGACTTGGGAGAACAAATGAACACCTACTCTACTACAACCTCCTTTCAGGTAGTTGTAGAGTGACAAGGTTTCCTGTGAGCCTCTTTTTCTCCAGGCTAAATCCCAGTTCCCTCAGTCACTCCTCATAAGACTTGTTCTGTAGCCCTCTCACAACCTTTCTTGCTTTGGATACGCTCCAGCACCTCAATGTCTTTCTTGTGGTGAGAGGCCCAGAACTGAACCCAGTACTCAAGGTACGGCCTCAGCAGTGCTGAGCCCAGGGGCAGGACCACTTCCCTTCTCTGCTGGCCACACTGTTTCTGATACAGACCAGGATGACACTGGCCTTCTGTGCCACAAGGGCACACTGCTGGCTCCTGTTCAGCCGGCTGTTCACCAGCACCCCCAAGTCCTTTCCCCCAGGCAGCTTCCCTGTCACTGGAGAGTTGCCTGGGCCCATTGTGACTGACATGCAGGACCTGTCACGTGGCCTCGTNNCCTGTCACGTGGCCTCGTTAGACCCTATACAGTCGGCCTCGGCCCATGGATCCAACCTGTGCAGAGCCCTCTGCAGGGCCTTCCTACCCTCGACCAGATCGACATTGCCACCCAATTTGGGTGTCATCTGCAAACATGCTGAGGGTGGCCTCGACCTTCTCATCCAGGTGACTGATAAAGGTGTTAAACGGAACTCGAATTGTGGCCGAGGAGCAGCTGCCCCCTCAGGCAGGGCCCCGAGGGCTCGGGCAGGCTGAGGCAGAAGAGCTTCGCCAGCGGAACCGCCACAGGGGCTGCGGCTGACGGCCGGTGGCGTCCGGTAACGGCCGCGGGACG
>VWZY01011200.1:786277-798727 GCA_013399075.1 Chloroceryle aenea
ACTGTTATTAGGCAGGCAGTTGAATGTTAATTTATTTTAATATTTAAAGATATAAATTCTTGTGGTCTCCGTTGAGACCATGATACTGTAAATATTTTATAGTTGAATAACAAAAGAGTATGCAGTCTGTAATAACTAACATAGATGTTACGGTGAACATTCAATATTGATGTTGGTGTTCTTGGGGAACCTCAGAGACAGCTGGACTGCTTTGTGCTGTGCTAGAGGCAGCATGAAGAGCCCATAAAATCCACATCAGTCTTTCTTGCCTGCAGTAACAACTGTCCTGCCTCGCACCAAGCCTACCTCTTTTACTTTTACAGCCTGTTTCTGGAGAAGATGTGCCTTTCCCTCCCTGCCCCTCATACTGGTACAGAATTGTAACTGCTATTTACTTGCTATTAAGTGCTATGCCTTCTTTCTGGTCACAAGGAATTTTGTGTATTTATACAGTGGGGAGAAGACCAATCAAGGCAGTTAGAGGGCGATCAGGTGATCATATTTAGCACCTCTTCAGGGCAGGGAGAAGAAGCTGGCTGCACCTGCACTGAGGCTGCTCTCTTCCAACTGTGGTCAGAAAGATCTTCCTTGGCTGGTGTTGCTATGGGATGGGACGTGGCTGCTGAGTACCACAACCCCCTTGCTTGACTCCCAGGAGATGTCAGCCTCCTTGATGTGTGAACTACCTGTCCCTTGTCATCAGTGCTGCTGTGGAGCCCTAGAAGTCACCACACAGCTGGAGACCACAGAATTTGGGGCATCCAAGTGGTCAGAGACCAGAGCAGGATGGGGTGTGCCCTTGAGCTGGGCAGCCATGTAGCTGTGTGCAGTGGGGGGAGAAAATATGGGGATGAGGCCAAATGTCGGCAATTGATGCACATGTTGGTTAGATGATTACTGCAGGTACCTCTGCTGTGGTGTGTGTGCCTTTCCAGCTGCCACCACTCTCTCTTCAGATGGGTGTGGACAGAATATTTGTGGGTTTATCAGGCAGGTGAATCCTATGGGAACCAGAGCTGTTCTTTGCTTACTTGTGCTGTTCCAGAGCATTCTGAGTTTTCCCTGCCCGCAAAAGGCTTATATCCTGTTGGAAAAAAGTTCCCCAAAACTCTTTCCAGCTGTTTTAGTAACTAGTGCAGCTGATCTTGCTGTTGTCAAGACATTCCAATGTGCTTTTCAAGACTATGTTGCAGTGAAGCATTGACTGTGAAGCTGTCTCTGTCAGATCTTTGTTCTCTCTGTGTGATGATTATGCTGTAAGAGAAGATAAGCATGTCTGCTTCACCTGTGTGTACGAGAGGGTTTTTTGAGTATTTATTTACAGGACATCTTCCAGGCAGATCTCTACCCACACGCCTGTACTAAATCAAAGTGGCATCGTTAAGCTCACATCTTGGTAGAATGCTACAGAACATGGAATATACAGTGCCAAAGGTGCAGACACTATCGCTCCTGCTAGGAACACAGAAGCCTGAGGAGAAAAATAACCCCGTGTCTGATCTTGTTCAAGCACTGCGCCCATGTCGCCTAAAATTTCTAGCACTGGGAGTCTCTTCCCTCATCTCCAGTTACCGTTTTCCCTCCCAGGAATCCACTACTGCTCTGTCTTGTGTTTCGCGCTTCACCTTCGGCCTGCTTGGCAAGCCAGCGAGCATGTTGCTTTTCGTGGACTGGGCGCTGGAGGGCGCTAATGCAATGGCAGCCGAAATCGTTCTAGCAAATTAAAGGGTTCCCCTTTGTTAGTTGTGAAGTAGTTTTATTCTTTGTTGCAATGTTTAAACGGAAAGACGTGAATTGTGGTTCTTAGTAGTAGCTGGTCCTGCTTGACACGTGTAGAGGTAGAACCAAGAATATCAATAAAGTGTTAAGTCTGTGAGGGATTTCTTTCCAAACCACTATCAGAAAAATCACTCATTTTATGTTCTACACATTTTTAAGTGTGTCTTTCGAGATTATGGCCTTGGGGGTGAAATTTATTTGAACGTGTGACTTTCTAGTGATAAAAACACTTCATCTGGCAGAACTCTTGAGTTGTATGTGCAGAATCTACTTTTCTACAAGGTCACTTTGGTTCACCTAAACTAATGTTGTATTGCTGGTGAGGTGAGAACCTGATAGCGGCTCACACTGGGGAGGGAGGAGACACCTTGAACACTGCTAATCGAGTCTCTGGTGTTAGTCCTCTCTGGGGATGATCTGACCTGAAGGAGCCTCAGTTTACCTTGTAACCACTGTTACTGAGCCATACAAGAGAGCCTGCAGAATGGGGCCTTTCATCAGTTGTTTCTGCTAGGTCAGGAGAAGCATGTTACAAAGCTGAGCCTTAGCTCTGGTGTTTCAAATTCACTCAAACATTTTTGGCACATTAAGGTTACGTCGGGAGGTCTTGCGTTACCTGTCCATGCTGCTCCAGCTTTCTGCTGAACCAGGTCTCAGCTCTCCTCTGCCCTTGGCAGAAAGACAGGGGGCCAACATCAGCTCCCTGTTGTGCACTCTGGCAACTCCATACTCAGCATTAAAGACTGTGAAACTACTGCTTGAGCCAGTTCTCATCCTGGCAGCAGCAGAGGTATGATGCTTGCTAATTAATGCTAATGAGAAGCAGGGTGCAAAGCTGACCGTGTCCAGCTAATCACTGCTGGCACCCCAACTAGTCTGCTTAAAGCTAACACAGTTCTGGGCAGTCCTGCCTGGTCCTGTGCCTGCCTTTGTGGACCCGTTAGCCAAATAAAAGCCGGTATTCATAAAATGTGTGAGCAAACCAGAACTGGATACAAACACACTTTCCTTAGTAGTCTTTCTCATTCCGGGCAAGTGGCAATTGAGTTACTCCTGTCTCGTTCTCCTTTGCAAATGAATTGGGCTGTCCCCTCCTGGATAACATAGTTACCTTGATAATTATATTGGTCAGGTTTTGCTCTCTCACAGAGGTTGCAGTTTGCTTATGTACTGCTGGTTTAATTTCTTTCTTTTAAAAATATCCATCATTTTTCTCCAAATAGCTCCTTGAGCTGAAGATGTGTATGAGCATAGAGAAAGAGCCTGTGGATAAGAAGCCAGAATCTCCTGCTGTACTTCTGGTTGAGACCTGCTGTTCACCTTGCAAACAGATGCATGGTCAGTTTCACAGCAAAGTTGCTTGGCTGTTTATCAGAAGCAGTAGAAACATATCCAGCTGAAAGTGCACACCTCCTTTGCAAAAAGAGTTTTAGTAGTTTACCAGAATAGGGTTATAAGGGGATGTGAGCAGAAAAGCTTGTAAAAACCATTGTAGTAAGCTGTGGTACTGAAAACAGTCTGCTTAAGAGAAGATGTAGTCTAAACACAAAAAAAAAGACCTGGTTGACAGTGTATTCATCTTGTTTGCCAGCTTTTAAGAGAAGGCTGCTTCTTCCATCACACCTCCATGCCAGGGTATGCCTCCTGGAGTCATTTCATGAAACATGTTCAATGTGGTGCCAAAAGGATTTGTAGTTGTGCATTTTATGTAGGCAGTGTCCTGATTTATCAGCTGAGACCTTTCTTTGGGAGACAGGGTTAATGGACCTTCCACCAAACCTGCTTGATGGCACTGAGTTTAAATGCAATCAACTGGGATGTCCCCCTTGCTCCATGGCCCTGCATGGGGAAGGAGGGCACTTGTCCCCTTGGGAGATGCTTGGTGCCTTCCAGTGTTGAGCCTTCATGTTCTTGTGCAGTATTTCTTGGCCGCTTGTTAAGGCTGGCTGAGTGGCATCTCCAGGGTTTTTATGCCTTTTGGGGAGGTCAGGCTGCTGTACTTGAAGTCTCTTAAGAGTCTTTCTGGCAGGTAAAAGCATCTTGATGTTCAGAGCTTTCTAGGGTTTCTGTTGATGAACCCCAGTGTGGTATTTGCTCCTGTCCCCTGCATATCACGTAGGCTACTGATGGTGGTCTATCCTGGACCCCTTTCTCATGCCTTCTGAGCTCAGAGCCTCCTCAATTGGAAAGGGGAAGTACTCAATTCATTCTTATTTTGCCAGCCAGGAGCAGCACCTCCAGGTGCTTCTCCAGACACTGCCCTTTTCATGCTTTCTTCTCCCACCCCACAAGGCTGTGGAGCAGAGTAGGTGTGTCCCTTCTCAAATATGAGTGGGTCTGGAGGTCAGCTGCGTGGTTATTGAGCCATGTGCGTGTTGAACAAGTCCCATTCATAATTTTTCCCTTTTCTCATCGGTGTTATATTTACTTCTCAAGTCTCCCTGTGTCCTTTAAATGTCTTAGCATCGCTGCTGTCAGTAGGGTTTGCCTGTCCAGTGAAACAGGCATCGCCGTGGCTGCCTGCCTTGCCTTCTCCAACCCTTTGTGGGCCAGGGTTGACCAGTTGTCACAGGCTGAGCGGCCAAACCTGCTTTCTTCCCTGCCATTTTAATTAAAAGTGGTTGGCATCAGGGGCTCTGTGGCGATGAAAGGGAAATGATGGAACTTTGAAGAATTTGGGGCATAAAGTTGATCTCTAAATTTTAATGTACTCATTGCACTTAAACAGTTGATACATTTTATTATCGAGCTTTCAGGTTACTTAATTTCCCTTAGTACTGTACATTTAGCTTTATACATCTGCACCTAATTTGTAAAAAAGAATTTAATGAGAAACTTCAAACAGTTTAAATGTCAATTACAAAGAAAGCGAGGTTTTAAAGTTCCAGTAATCTGTCCATATTGGTCATCGAAACATGATCCCAGGTGGATGTTAATTCAAGACAGATGGCATTCCAAAGGCACAATTACAAAGAGCTTATATATTTTCAACACTAACAAGCTGTCGCACTATGTTGTAGCTACACTTGCAATACTGTATAACCACAATTGCTGCTTTATCTGCTGTGGACTTGCTAGTCTGGGAGTTTGATTCCCCACTCTTCCTATTGCTGGTGAGATTTTTGGAGGGATGAACTGGAAAATGGGCTTAGTGTGAACATCTTCCCTTTACTCAATCTGTTGTGTGGGAGCTTTGTCTTTTGGTTTTCGTTTGTTGCTTTGGGGTTTTTTGGGTTGTTTTATTATTATTATTGGTTTGGTTTGGTTTTGGTAGGTTTCTAATGTTTTTCTTTTAAGTTGGTGAAATGCTCTTAAAAGAATGGAGGGGAAATACTGAATATGGGCATAACAAGACTAGCTTGTTGCTGATATATTTCTATTTCCTGGCAACATTACTTTAGTCTTATCAGCTGCTAGGCAATAGCTATGATGATTTGATAAAACCCTCAACATCCTAGAAGTTTTTTCAGTTAAAAAGTCATCTGCAAGCTTTTGGAGTAATGGATGTGTTACCTGAGAGACTGAAGTCCAAGGGATTGGTAGTGACTTGACTTGCAATGATGTAATTGGGCACCAGCTCAGCTGCAGTCAGACAGGAACAATATAACCTGTGCAAAAGGTGGTTTTAATTGTTTTTAGGTTTCTGAAAGTATTCTTAGGCCCAGATGCAGAAGTGGAGGGGCTGTACAAAGCAGGGTCAGGGTAGGACTTGACATAATCACAGAATTTCTGAGGCTGGAATAGACCTCCAAGATCACCAAGTCCAGCCTATGACCCAACACCATAACATCACCTAGACCATGTCACTAAGTGCAGCATCCGGTCTTTCCTTAAACACCTCCAGGGGTAATGACTCCACCACCTCCCTGGGCAGTCCATTCCAGTCTTCTATCACCCTTTCTGTGAGGAAGTGCTATCCAACCTAAATCTCCCCTGATGCAGTTTCAGGCCATAACCTCTCATCCTGTCACCAGTTGCCTGGGAGAAGAGCCCAGCCCCTGCCTGACTGCAGCTTCCCTTCAGGTAGCTGTAGAGAGTGATAACTTCCATTAGACTGAGGCATCAACGTGTTATGTAGTTGGTCTAGCTGAAGATGTCCCCACTTATTGCAGTGGCATTGAACTAGATTATCTTTAAAGGTCCCTTCCAACCCAAACTAGTCTATGATTCTGTCATAAGTGGCAAGGTTTGTTGTAAAAGGACAGTATTTGGTAACTAGTTAGTAGCTAAGGTGGGTGGTGACCTGCATAACTGAATGTTAAAAGATAACTGGGCAAAATTTCCACTGAATTTTTTTTTCTTGAAACCAGGCCATAAAAAAGCAAGACTTGCACAGCTATGACTAGACTGTTTTAATAAGCTTTAAAAATTCTGTGTTAGGAGTAAGGTTAGTAATGCTCCCTAGGAAGGCTTTTAAGGTCCTATAGGCATGTGTTTCCTCTAAAGAGGTACTGAAAATTAAGAGCTTATATTTCTGCTAATTTATCTACCTTTCACTGGAAAGTGGAGAAGAAAGCAAAAAGACTAAGATGCTTCATCCTTGGAACATTGTGAGGTTGTGCTATTTAATGTAAATGTGATTTTTTTGAAAGTATTTTACCTGGTTTACTTTGAGGGAGACACAATTGCTATTTGAAATATTCAGCTCACCAACAAGAGAACTGGACTCTCGAGCCAAAATTGAAATAAAATGGCAATTTCACCTACAGTTTTACTGGGTTTCCTGGCTTATGCAGTGGCATTTGAACGGCCTCTAGTAACTGGTTTTAGCAGAAAAAAAAACCCAACCCAAAGCTCATTAGCACTGTACTTGTCATGCCATGAATCATTAAGTTTTTATAGAAATATAGAACTAATTTGTAACTAACACTTCAAGACTTTCTTTTGCATTTTTGTTCAGACCATTGAGGTATAGTATGCTTTTGAAACATCAGATGTTAACAGAATAAAGGAGGAACTAATTCGTGTTTTAATTAAATGTGTAATTACTGAGTGTCAGGTGTACTTAGTGGTGATATGTGAATAAAATTAGGTGGAAAACAAAATAACTGCTTAAACAGGGTGTTTTAACCTATTTTTTTTTTTTAACCTAAATTTGAAGCTAGTGTGTGTTGCTCTCAAGTGGTTTCCTCTTGGATTTTCCCAGTACCTATTGGGGTAACATACTGCAGTCCTTTTATTTAGATCAGGCTTTGCTTTGAGAGTTAACTAATTGTTCAAGCCCAAGTGGGAAACTTTCTTGCACCTGGAAAATTAGGAGAGCAAAAGCAAGAGACACGTCCGCATCCTTTCCCTGGTGGTTCTTCACCTGCATATTTGAACTGCAATGGTAATAAAAGTTTTGTGGACCTCATTTTATGTGAGATCATTAAGCAACAGGAGAATTCAGGACTAGCTGCCCTTCATAATTCAGGACACTGAAAGGTGCCATTTATAAGCTCAAAGTGCCTGCAGGAAGGCAAAACAGGCTTGTAAAACCCACACTCCAAACCCTGAAAGGGAACCGGTTTGTACTGCTTGTTGCAGCTTTGGAGGGGCAAAATTGCAAAGGTGCTAGGAACTGGGTTTAGAAAAAAATGAAAAACACCTGCCTCCTATAGTTAATGTAATAGGCTGAGTTTTCACACTTGTGTTGATATCTCTTTGGTCCAAAAAAAACCCCAAATATTATAGGGAATGATTCCAGTAAAACTTTCAGTTGTACTGCCCAGCTGTCAGGCTTATAATCTTTCCTACCATAGCCCACTGTTTTGCTGAGCTGCTAATCTGGCTTTAAAATAACTTTCTCCTTTTTAATAATATTTTGCAACCAGTAACCTTTGCCCATTATGTGGGTGAAGGAATTTTGTAGGGAGAGCTCTCACCTTATTGCTTGAGAAGAAGTGGAGTGCACAACATTTAAGATGGAGAGGTCTTCAACAAAGTAGATGATATGCCACTGGTCTTCATAAAACTGTTACAGCTCTAAACAGGCTATGCAATTACTAAATTCACAATATGCTGCAGTTTTATGGACCTAGAAAGCTGGAAAGAGCAGCCCAGGGTAAAGAGTTCACTGTTCATTCTCAGAGCAGGTCATGCTCCCGTTACTCCTCAAATGAGAGTTGGAGCAATCTTTAAGTTTATAACCAAAATGTAGCAATTGCTGCCTAAACATGAGGCAGCTGTATCTCCAGTCTTAACTGGCTGAGGCTGAACTCTTCTGGTCCAGCCAACATAAGCCAACTTAATCATGGGCTCATTGATGTTCTGTTACTTGAGTTCCAGTTTGCACCATCAGACTCTAAATGCCAGTGAAGACAAGAGACAACTGGTCATCAAGTCTGCTTGCAGTGATTTTGCTTGATTAATCTGTATTAATTCAATCATATTTATGCACACTGATTTCAGCAGCAACTGTCTGTGGCATAGTATCTAAACTGTCATCCCTCTGTATGTCAGTCACATAGGAACCAGAGAAGGAGCTGGTGCTTCAGAAGTGTCTTGGTATTATTCCATTTTCTGTTGCTGCTTTTGTTGCCTAGATTGACTTGTTTGGGGCCCCAAACTCTGCACTGAGCTTAGTATGACCCCTTGGCCTTTGCAGAGTCTACTGGAGGACTAAAACCTTTATATCCACTATTAAAAGGCAGTTATGTGACTGTTTATGTTGGAGCCAGGTGCTTTGTTGACTGTGGACATGCTGTTACTTGACCAAATTTGTTTGTTTGTTTTTTCATTATGGTCAAAATGTGATAGATACACCTGAGTACCTTACTCTTCACAAATGGTCTGGCTGCCTTCAGCAACCACTTGGATTGCAGGAGGCCAGGAGTCGGGGTTTTCCAGTTCTTTGTGGGGATATATCTGTGGCAGCATTCTCGTTACTTCTGTTTGTTGGGGGGGGTTTTGTGAAGGTCATACAATTTCTAGATGGCATGTCATCGATATATTTAGATGACATTTTTGGTAGTATTTTTCATTTAAGTTCTCTAATTTGTCATGCATTTCTAGGTTTTGTGGGTTCATTACTTTAGACTTTATATATTAATGCATGCATTGCAGGCTTATTGTGTTAAACATTTGCTTATTTTTTATTACATTTGTAGCACTAAAGCACTGAAGGTGCTTCAGATTGGGTTAGTACTAAATAGTTACTTCAGCATACTGAAAATATAAAATCAGTTTTCTTACTGATTGTTTTTTTAAGAAGTTGATAGATGTGAAAACCTTTTAACAGTTGGGGTTTTTTCCTTCCTGTTAAACTAAGCTATTGAGGAAATCTTCCTACTGCTACACGCTGCAATATGTCAGAAACACCATTATGTTATAGTTGCATCATTATCTAAAGGAAAAATTGAGTGTGGGTTTGAAGTCGACAAGTGATGAAAGAAGCCCTGAGGTTGTCAATTAGAAAGCAAAGGCCTGGAATTGATAAGTTAATGGCAAGTTCCCTTCACACCCCCTTGCTTTGCTGCCTCCTCCTGCCTTGTCCTGCAGCAGCTTTATTGCTCAGAACATAAAGAAAAGTCTCCCGTTGGTTTGTGTCCCAAAATTTAGCCCACTAATGCAGTTCTCTTGAATTCTTGGCTGGTTGTGATGTTCTTTGTATGAACAGGTAGTTAAATGAGAAAGGGGATGCAGCAGACAGAAAATAAACTCTCAAAATTATGCCCTCTTCTTGTCTCTTTTATTTTTACTATTATTTGTTTAATTTTTTGTTTAAATGTCAAACTATTAACACTGTTTCAGACCATCCTCCTGCAGTACACACAGCAAATTCAGCAGCAGTGAATAATTTAAACTTGTACTGTATGTTTGTTTGCAGGTTTTAAAACCTGAAATTTAATGGCAGCCAGTTGGAACCCATGTGTTCCTTTTAAAGGTGGAGGGCAACACGTGCAGTTTTTCCTGAAGGGAGATACTGGTTACCAAAGTTAATGATATAATGTAATATAATACATAGTGTTTCTATTTTACTTGAGCAGGAGGGAACCAACATTGCCATTTCTCTTAAGGAACACATGGGTTTAGATCAGTAGGTAAATTATGGACAATAACAAAGGGGTTTTATTCAGATTTTAATCACTCTTGGGGTGCTGTGTTGTGAGAACAACAGTAACCTTATGAAAAGAGCTTTAAAGTAGGATTGGACATAGAATATCATTCAAACAGGCATTGTGCAAAGCAAACGTAATTCATCTTCAGTTCTTGAAAACTATATGTACAGTGTGAGTTTTTAGGACTTGTCAGAGGTTGCAGAGGTTTGCAGCCCAAGGTTTTGTGCTTGTCTGGCACAGTTGCTTCAGTGACAATGGAAAATCAAGATTTTTTTTTTTTTCCCACATTGCCCTGTCTTAACCTAGAACAGCTGAGTAATAACCATGAGTGTGAGAAGGCAGTTTAATTTATAAGTACATTCAGGGTTTTGACCTTTCTGGTGGTTTCACCATAACCAGCAAACGTGTGCTGAATAGTAAAAAAATTGCAGTTGCTGCTTATCTTCCACAATCACATGAATTGGGAGCTCCTAGAATGGACAGCTGCTCTGGAGTCCTTCTCTTCTCCAGCAACAAGTCAAAATATGACAAATCTTATTTGAGCTTAATTCACAGGAAGATATGCAGCACCATATTAAACAATTCAGCACTGGATGGCACTCCCTCCCACCTCACATGCTAGCTGTGCCCAAGACCCACAGGGCAGAGCTTCTCTAGCATTTCACCGGGGGCACAGTGCAGAAGAGGTATCACAGTGTTTTCCAAAAGCACATGTTCCTTCCATAATGTGTTTTGACTTCTTGAGGTAGATATCTCATAGTACCCATAAAAAATATACAGTGATGTTTTTAATGACAGGTTTTATTTCTTGCACATTGTGACTCTGGTGTTTCTAGAGCTACAGGATAACCCTTTTGCAACAGGCCACTGCAGGAGGTTATCTCAAGATAAGTAAGAACATTGTATCTAGTTTAGCCTGACCTGTTCAGGTGTCACACCTACCAGAAACCATAACTCTGGTGTTTCTTAAGTTAGTCACAGAATTATTGAGACTGGAAAAGACCTCTAAGATCAAGTCCAGACTATGACCTATCACTGCCACATTGGCTAGACCATGGCACTAAGTGCCAGATCCGTTTTTTCCTTAAACACATCCAGGGATGGCAATTCCAGCACTTTCCTGGGCAGTCCCTTCCAATGTCTGATTAGCCTCTCCTAAGATCCAACCTAGGCCTCCCCTGGTGCAGCTTCAGGCCATGCCTTCTTGTCCTGTCATTTGTTTCCTGGGAGAAGTCTGACCCCCACCTGACTACAACTTCCCTTCAGGTAGTTGTAGAGAGTGGTAAGGTCCCCCTTGTATCTTCTCCAGGCTGAACAACCCCAGCTCCCTCAGCCTCTCCTCATCAGACTTTCCCTCCAGTCCCCTCCCCAGCCTCATCACTCTCCTCTGGACCCACTCCAGCACCTCAATATCCTGGAAGTGAGGGGCCCAAAACTGCACACAGTACTTGAGGGGAGGCCTCACCAGTGCCGAGTACAGGGGCAGAATTACATCCCTAGTTCTGGCTGGTCCTTTCCTTGGATTGAAGTTTTGCCTTTGCAGGAATCTTCTGTAGTCACTTTTTGAATGACATTCTGAAAGTTGATGGTGGTGAGACAGCAGAGCTTTTCTTCCAGGGGATAGCTATCACTTGCTTGATTTTATTTTTTTCCCCTTACCTCTTTCATACACTTTTATATTCCTGTCAGCCCAGCAGGGCTGTTGTGCCAGGTACGTTCACATGTCGTATGGAAGCCAGTCAGCCAAATTTTAGTGGAGCCAGTCACTGCTCTGCAAACGGCAAAGCAATACTAAAAATCTCTGCATCTGTCAGTGGTTTGCTGCAGGATGTTGGTTTCTACCCTTCTGGGGTTTTTTCTCCTTCTGTCTTGTTTTGGTTGGTTGTTTTATTGTTGTGGTGGTGTTTGTGTGTGTTTTGATTGTTTGCTTTTGGTTTGGGGTTTTTGTTTGTTGTTGTGTGTTGGTTAACTGTTTTCTCACCTGTGATACTCTTCCAGTCTGAGTCCCTCTCTTACCATGTGTTTGTTTACTTTTGTGATATCTTAAGTACATCCACATCTCTGTGTGGATGCAAAATTGACTTGTCCATACTTCCACAGCACATGAAGTACGGGGGGATGGCTAAACATGCTCAGAGGTCTTGTTCAGAGACTGAAATATTCACCCCCTCCCTGAGTCATCTGTTGCAAAGCATGAGAGGTTCTGCTGTGTGGAGAGGGATGGCTGCAGGATGTCCTCAACTGTGAAGAGTGTTAATTTAGAAGAGAAAGACACTGAAGATTTTTAATATGTTAGACACATCCAGTTTCTTTTTCAGACCACTTTCAGCTTGTTCTACAACTGGTAAAAATTTTTCTGGCATTTTTTTATATAAAATATTTGAGATGTAGGTCTTGCTTTCTGCCACTAGTAATGGCACCTTCCTTCATTAAAACAAAATAATTCTAGAACTAAATGAGAGGCAAAGAGCTGAACCTGAGTCAATGAGACAGTAAAAAAAAAAAAATTATCAAGAAATAGAGTTTTCAGAATTTGTGCTGAGAGTATTTCTTCTTAAAAATACTGCTACTAAAATTATGCCAAGGCCTAAGCTTACTGTAATCTGCTTAAATTAAAAAAAAAAAAAAAAAA
>VWZY01011200.1:798775-814471 GCA_013399075.1 Chloroceryle aenea
AAACAAACAAAATAGAAACAATGATTTCGGGTTGTGGGTCAGACCATTTAACTGATGAAAATCACTGCCTAAACTTGAAGTGTTTGAAGTACTGTGTTGGCTTTTGAGATCAGTACTCTCTTCTGCATGTGCCAAGAGAATATTTTCTTCAGTATATTCAATTATGTCAGCTAAATGACTAATTTATTCAAACTTGACCAATTGGGAGTTGAAAGAAGCGGAAAAGCTTGTTCTTCTCTACCAATCTGTGAATAAAAGCTAATTATGCGAGGATTAGATTTGCTAATACTACAATATTGAAGGATATTATGACCAAATACTAGATTGGTGCTAATTCTAGCTAATGCAGAGTTATTTTAATAGAACATTTTTTTATCAAAAGGCAATCTTCTTTACAAGTCTATCCTGTTTAGGGCAGTGCTATATAACTGATAGACCATCTTGCTACATTTTAAGTTGTATTCCAGTTTCCATCCAAAGAAACAACAAAGGGATCAGCTAGTAAATAAGAATTGTGCCATACATGATTTTCTAACAAACCAATAAAATTAATTTGAAAAACTGTATAATGAGTTATAGAAAAGCTTAAATATATATTAGCAGAGCTACTCTCTCCTTCTGGCTAGCAATAAGAAGTGCCAAATTTAGTGTAAAAGATATATTTAGTTACAAAGCAACATACTTTAGTGGGTACAAACTGAGAATTAACCTTTCTTCAAGAAAATAACTAAAGCATTTAAATAGGAAAACAAGCTTCAATTTAATAATTTAACTCAGGGCTTCCCACTTGGTAGTTTTCAGCCATTTATTTTAAAATAATGAGGTAAAGATTCCATTCTGCTGAAAGTCATCAGTAACTGAGGTAGCCACAAGTGAACATAAACATAAGTGCAAACTTGACATAACGACCCAGAAATTCAGCCAAGAATGTGATGTGAAGAAAATGTGAGGATGAAATTTTCAGTCCTGTCCATAAACATCTGGTATATGGGACACCCCCCAATGAAATTTAATTCCCTCTTCTGCTGATATGATCACAAGAAAAACATTGCTTTGGGCACTAGCAGAATGAGATACGGAGGACAGGATAGAGAGTGTCTCTGTCATCACACCTTTGCTACAAAGACGTTGAGTCCTGTCACCGTTGGTCCCTGGTGTCTCAAACTTTGAGCCAGACTCTTTAAGGGATTGATTTGTCAATGCCCAGGCTTCTCTTTCACATCCATTCCCTCAAAAGTAGAGTTCTTGAACAGTGATGAGTTTCCGAGAGGTGCTCCTTCTCTAACAGCTTACCTGACTGCATGGCTGGCTCTTCCCTCCTAGCTGGGATGAATGTCTGGGGCAATAGAGACAAGTGCTTGGTGCAGTGCTGCCAGACCAGGAAGTCAATCTCAGGCTGCTCCAGCACCATTCTGATTGTGCACCCACTGCTGTGTGCCCAGCTTTACCTTGCTGGGTAGCTTCTTTAGGTTTTAAGCTCTCATGAACATGGATTCCTCATCAAGTCCATTAGCCAGATGTGTAATTTAGAATTAGCCTATTAGTAAGTAGAAAAGGAATTTATGGCTTGAATTTTTGCTAGGTACAATTTCCTGTTTCCCCACTTACCCCTTTTCTCCATGGTTATTTCCCAAGGTAGCCCTGTATGTTTTTCTATATGTCCTGAATTTCTGGGACCCTCCTGCTAATCACCTCTCTTGTTGACAAGCCCAGATGATTTTCTTAACTGTCTGCCAGCCTGCTGCTTACTGCCAGAGGTGCAGTGATGCAGCAATGAGGGGTGCAAAAGGGATGAAAAACAGATGATGGCATTTGCCTCCTCAAAACTATTAACGTGAGCAGGCTACAGGTGCAGCCCGGCCTCCATTGCCCTCTGTGGGATCTACCATCTCCCACGTCAGGCTCCATAGTTCCCAATGGTGCTTGGGTGTTCACTGTGAGAGTGATTAGGCTTTGTCTTTATTGAACAATAACTCCTGTGTAAAGGACGCTGAGGTAAAGGCTGCTTGCCACCTGCCCTTTGTGTCTGCCTGGTCTCCAGATTTTTGAATATCTTATTTCTCTCATCCTTTCCAAGTAAAAAATCCAGGTTTTGACATCTGTCCTTCATGTGCATGCCCTGTGAAAGATTATCACAGTATATAGTTTTTTTCAGAACAATGTGGACCATTTTGTTTCTGTGATGTTTCTAAAACTGTCAGAAGAAACTTTTTTTAAGCCTGCATGCATTGCAAGGAGTATTTTAAAATAAAGATTAAAAAAAAGAAAAAATAAGCAAAGCATGTTTAATGCTTGTATAAGGTGCCAGATTTTAATTACAGTTGGCATTTATAAGTGTGGTGCTGGCAATGGCAACCATATTGCTGAAAAAAGACATAAATTTTGACACTGGCAATATGGGAACCCAGCATATGAGACTGTAAACCTCATTGCTTTCTGGTTTAATATACTAGTTTAAGGAAAGAACTTCCAACAGTTAACATTTAACTAGACTGTTTAGGGTTCGATATAAAGTTGTTCTAATTTCAAATCATTTAGTAATTTAGGTTGTATCGAAGATTGGCTTGGGTAATGACTTTCTATTAAGCAGCCTTCAAATAAGCATGCTTGAAGTAAGGAAAATAAGATGCTTCATTACAAGAAATGAGGTTGGCATCTACCAGGTTTTCCATTAAGTTCCAGGTCACAGACAAATAAAGGAAGTATGTTAGGAAAAAAAACCTTTTTAAAAATAATTAGGGAGATGTCTGTTTTGTTCACCAGATGGAAAATCAGTAGTTGTGGGTGGTCTGTGCTGGATGGGGCATCTCACAATTGGCAGGACTATGCCTTTAACTTTTAAAGTCCTGGGACAAAATGTGAAAGTAATTGACTGTTCAGCATGCGCGCTCTCTGGATACCTAGCATGCTTTTAAAACTGAGATTTGGTGAGTTTCTGACTTTTTTTTTCTAAGAATGCTCAAGCTGTTGTCTAGTATTAAGACAATTGGGTATATTTTTGGTAGCTGTTTAGGGGGGCTGTTGTCTTCTGAGCTGATGCCTGTGTGCGCCTGGACTTGTTTGTGTACAACTGAATTGCCACAGCTTTACGATTCTCCATTAGCATGTTGTGTACATGGTTTTCATAATGCTGTCAGCATTTGTCGTATTCGGGGTGTACATAAGCTGTTGGTTAACATTGTTTGTTTATTCTGCTTTAGTATGTTCGCCATTTGATAGATTTAAATTCCTTAAAGAAAACGAGATGCAACATTATTTGCACAAATGAGAAGAAAATTCCCGATTTAAAATAATTTAAGGGTTTGTAACAGTGTTTAAAATCTATACTATTAAATTTTAAATAAAATTAATCAAATATACATGTGTGGATAGTACATATGCATATTAAATACAGTCCTTTAAGAATGCGTTAGAATCTTCTTGGTGTAATTTGTGACTTTGCTCATCGTTCCAGGACTGATGCTCTCTAATTGCCAGCTTAATCTGAGAAAACAGCATTTCAAATACAGAAGAGGAGTTAGAAAACGTTTGTGTGCTTGTTAAAACGGATTTTATTATCTGAGCTGTGATAAGAATGTATGCTGTTCAGCAGTGACCTCTCAAAGAATGAGGCAGAACCCATTTATGGCACAGGAAGCAATTGCTTTATATTTACCTTACTTTACGGACAATTTTTTTGCCGTTATCCATATGAATGGTCACAGAGAATTGTGTGCATGTGTTATATCTGTATTGGAGCCTGTGTTAAACCGATCCCCTCACTTATTATGTGGAAGTATTCTTGAAGATAAGTGAGGCACTCAACTTAGTGCCTTCTTTGTAAAATCCCTTTTGCTATGCATGACATGTACTCTATTTTTTTCCTCACAGTAAATTATAAAGCTTTTTTTCTGTCATGAATCTCCTTCCAAGAAAACACATACAGCCTAATAACACTTGCCTTGAGAACTGTGCATTGCCTGCACTACAAAGCCGTGTTTTCCTTGAAGAGATAATTATAATATGGTTTAATGTTCTTGTCAACCCTGAAACATTGTCCCTAAAGAGTGCTATTCTGGAGAGTGTCTTTTTGAAGAGAGTTGAATATAGCTAAGAAAACATACATATAGCCACACTCTCTACTGATTAAACCACGACAGATTTTTATACAAAATGTGCTCTCAGAAAAGAATTATACATTTTCTAAGGTGTTAATTTAGAGCTGTGTCTTCCTCCAGATTTCACTGTTAAAAATATATAAAGTTTGCTTGAATTTATTTTGATGTCTTTGCCCCTCCCCCCCGACATTATTTATAGAATTTAAATCTATACAAGGACATAAACTCATAATAATTATTAATGCTTTTAATGTGCTTTGAGGCACAGACTTGAACTGAGTAAAGAAGCCCAAACTGGAACACAAATGGTTCTTCCCAGGCAACAAACATGCTTGGCTGTTGATATGCTGTAATTTTCTGCTTTACTTAGTAAAAACAGCAATTACTTATTTGTTCCATATCCCCCCAGCACAGATGCTACTCAGTCTGTCCATTTTCTGAGCACTGAGCAGGCTGCCTACGTGTGCGTGGATGCGCGTGCATGCGTTTTAATGCGACACGAGTCAAGTTCTCCCCTTGCATGCTCTGCTGTTAACAGTTTTTATTTGCCACTGCTGCCAGTTTACCACCAGCCCAAGACTGTAGTGTGCTGGAAGCAGCTGCGGCTGTGAAAGTCTCACTCAGCAGTCTCTCCTGCCGATGGCAAATGTTCCCGGGTGCAGCTCTGAAAAGCACTGGGCTGGCCGTACAAGCCAGTGTGCGCACAGATAAAACCTGGATGGTCACACTGGGTAAGATGGCAGCTCAGTCAAACAAATCTTTACCATTGCTTTCCCTCTATTGTCTTCTGTGGCGGTCTGGTGGTTGTGAACAGTGTATGGTGCTGCTAAAAGCTACCGTAGTCTGAAGCAAAAAGCCCTTGAGGGAAATGAAAACATAGGCTGGCTGAAGGCAATGCAAAATTCCCCCTGGCTTCAGGCCACCTGGGATTTGCCCCTTGGGTTTCAAAGGCTGGTAGGTAGGAAAAATGTAGTTAATCTGCCACACCACAAAAAGTACATATGACAAAAAAAAGACACCCTGAAAAGCTGAGGACACCCCAACACTTTCACTGCTCGAACAGCGAGCGTGAGACTGTTGGTGTAGACAAGGAACTACATGGCTCAGTACAATGCAACCTGACTGCTGAATCGGGTGCTTGGGATCTTGAATTTAACACTTAATTATTTTTAAGTGCTACTGTTAAATGAGGAATATAAGTGAATATGCTAATTGAAAGGCATTTTAGTAAGTATTTAATTAATATAATTCTAGAGAAGTAGTATAAAAGAAGCACAATATCTGACAAAAGTGTATCATTTGAATCTTCATTATAGTCATCTCATCATTAGCATCCCATTTGTTTGCTCTGAAGTCAATGGGATTTTTTTTCTTCTCTGAGGAGGAATTACAAAGTAAGGCCTTAAATTAGTACTGTAAATAGTCTCTCTAGAGAAACTTTTCACTGCAAAAACTTCCTCAACAGGCAAGTGTTAAAATGCTTCTGGTGCGGCATGGTTTAAAAATATCCTAGAAATTTTTCCCCTCGGGTTTATATATTCAAGCCAGATAGCCACTGTTCAAAGAAGAAGCGAGTGTTTCTGGCAGAATTAACATTTTATAGTCATGTCAGGTATGTTTTTTTCTCTCACCTTTTTTGTTTTGTTTTGACTTTTTTGCTGGTTGGTTGTTTTTTTTTTTGTACTGGAAGGACAAAGTAGCCTACAAATACAGAACCTTAGTTAATGGACACAGTTCCTAAGCAGCATGAAAAGAAATGAAAAATGGCCGTTTCCCATTGCTCCTTTTCATATCTTTGAATTTGTTACTACAAACATTGTTTTTAGAGTTTGCTTTCTTTCAACAAGATATGCTGTATTCCTACCTAACTTTTTTGTTCAACTCAGCACCTAGCATTTTGATGAATGGTTCTAAACCACAATCTTGGGTTTGGAGTTTTGGGGTTTTTTTCCTAAATGACCTCTCTTAAACAAAACTCATTGTGGGATTAAATATCTGACAAAAACATATAGCACTTTCCTAATAGGTGAATATACATTAGTTATGGAATCATAGTTCCTTGTCTCTTTTAGGATATATGTTTGATCTATTGAAAAAAAACTTTGTCTTAGCTATGATGATGTCACATAAATCCATTGCCACATTAGATGCTGCTACAATCACAGCTGAGGCTTAGTGATCTCTATCAGACAGGTATCTTTGCTGTTGCATGTCCTTACAAATCTGCCTCTGAGAGACTCTGTGGAGTGATACTTCCAGACTCTGTGGTCCTCCACAGGCTTGCCAAGGTAAATGTTCCTGCTCCACTTTTCACACATCCTTAATATAGTCCATTCTCCTTTTTAGTGTAATTTTGCTGATAAGGAATTAAGCTCTAAAAAACCTTGGTGTTTGTTTAAAACCAACTTTATTTTCAACATCTGGTGTTTTTGAAGGAACTTGATTTCCAGCTTCCACGTTGAAATGGAGAGAACAACTGCATGGAAGGCTGCATTGTCGCATGCTGATGACCAAATCTTGTTTCAGTGGGTAAATACTCTTTCACCCTGCTTCCTCTGGAAATTCCCATTAGTTATATACTCATACAAACATAGAATGGTTTTGGGTTGGAAGGGACTTTAGACATCATCTAGTTTCAATTCCCCTGCCATGCGCAGGGACACCTTCCACTAGACCAGGTTGCTCGAAGCCCCATCCAACCTGGCCTTGAACACTTCCAGGCAGGGAGCATCCACAGCTTTTCTGGACAACCTGTTCCAGTGTCTCACCACCCTCACACTGAAGAGCTTTCTAATGTTTAATCTAAACCTACCTTCTTTCAGTTTAAAGCCATCATGCTTTTTCCTATCACTATATGCCCTTGTCGAAAGCCCCTCTCCATACTATTGCCATGTGATGTAAATTGTTCACTAGGATTTTCTTGCCTTTTAAAAAGAATTGAGCAAAATCTTGCTGAAGTTCTTTTGATATTATTATTATGATTAACCTTGAGGCTTTTTATGATAGTGACATTTATTCAGAATGTGTACCTCCCTGCACACTGCATTCTTGTAAGTTTTCCCATAAGAGGAGACCACAAAGACATGCAAAACTGCAAGAAAGCCTCATTAAGGCTGAAAGTAAAATATATATGTGGAAATGTCACAATTAAGATAGCTGATGCAATAAAAGTTCAGCCTCCTTGTATGTTTGCATGATAGCGTGGTCTTTTAATTTCAGGATCGTACTCAGTTTTTTTTTCCTGAGGACCCCTGCCTCAGTTAGTGAGCAGGATGGATGATGCTGAGTTAATGAGCTGTTATTCAATATTTTGTTTTCTCCTAATTTTTCAATGTATAGCCCTAGGCCTTATTTACTGCACACTATTGAAACCCTGCTGTGAAGACAGAATCGTTAATTTCCTCATGAGCTTTTCTGTGGCACTTATTTGCTATAAATATCTGAATGCTTAACAAACATTAATTTATCTTCAGAGACCCCTCACAATGAAAAGGGCTAGTATTACTACTGTTTTACAAACAGGGAGCTGAGGCATAGGGAGATGTCATGAATGTCCCATGAACTTGGGTCTTCAGTTGTCAGCTTACAGTTAAGGTAGGGATCTGTACTTCAGCATTCCATTTTGAGGTACCTTGCTGTCAGCAGAAAAGTCGTGCTAGGTTAGATAAATAAGCTTTCTCTACTGTTGCTACAAGAGTAGTGAGAGAGCTGTGCAAGGAGCACTAATAGCTTTTATGTGGGGAGAGGAAAAAAAACAAACAAATAAAACCAGAAGCCTTGGACATGCAAGTCCTCTTCACTTGCACTCTTACTTCTGAATGTCTGACTACTTTTCTGTGCCCAGTAGAAACTTCTGAAGAGACCTGCAAAACATCATGGCTGTGACTTTGCTACACTTGAGAAAAGATGGAAATACTTAGAATATATGGTGAGAATCAGTCACCTAAACCTGGACAAGGAGAAATACTGCAAAATACCATTTCTTATATCGCAGCTTTTTCATAGATTTAGTATCCTTACTATGGGGTTCAGGAAAGTGCTTTATCTTCCACTCAAGATTTGGAGCTCTTAGCTCTCTAGGGTCATTTACCCAACCACTTCTTCTGAAAGCATTTTGGAATTGAATTTAATTAGAAAGGACCCTTTCAGAAGAGTACAGAAACAAAAATGTTGACAGCTGTATCCTCTTACTTTAGAAGTTGCTTTGTGGTAAGAAGCAATGGCATCAGTTCATCCTTATTTTGGAGATGATTCAAGCTGAATTTTCAAAAAGCTGTTTTAACTAGTAATGGGTTAAACTATGACTTTATAGTTCAATAGGTAGAGGCATTCACTTAGTAGAGGGCAGACCCAGCTCCTGTCCTTTCTCCAGTTAGTTACCCCGGTAATTTGTATTAATTGATTGTATTGGTTAAAGTACTTCTTAGATTAACCTTTACAGACTGTCCCCAAATGTCATGCTTGGGCTTGTTTGTATCATATCCCTCAGATCCAGGGAATGTTCAAGTGCATGCTAACTAGCATTGCTTCTTCACTGTGACCCCCAGTAAGAGCATGGCCTTAAAAACAAAACACATAAACAAAAAACCTCTCAGGTTCCTACAGAAAATAATCTTTCTTATCCAGTCATGATCTCTGTGGGAATAATTTATTGAAGACAGTTTCATAAGCCATGTGCTCAGAGGGCTGAATTTGGATTGCATTGAAATGTCAAGCTGGCTATTTCCTAACTGTTTGTTTGCTTCACAGTCTGAGGAGCAGTATTTTAAAGTGGTTTTGGAGATTGCTAGAGGGAGTTTCAGCCCGAAATGATACTGGACCCCACAGGTTTTGCCAGCATGGCTTGGGAGCTGAAGAATGCCAAGCCACGGTGGGAAACATGCAAGCAGTACTGCAGTAGTGCACTTACGGACATGTGCAAGGCACCGAGGTATCGGGTGCGATGCGGTGTGAGAGGGAGCCACGTTCCTTCCCCAGCAAACGGCTGGGACAGGCAGGTGGGTGCAGCCTTGTCCTCATAGGAAGGAGTCAGAAAACTGGACTGCAGGGTGTGGAAGGAAACCAGGGATCGTAGTGCCCCTAGGGTGATGTGATGCTTTCTGCTGCAGCTCTTTGTCCTCTCCTCCTCAGTGCATTGTTTGTCATATTTCCCTTCTGAGGCTCAGCTGTCTTGCCAGACCAGGACTAGCTTTCCTCTTAGGGCTCAGCAGCTGGGGAAAGGTTTTGGGGAATGTGTAAGCAAGTCTTCCCTCATTTTCCCAGAAATGCTGGTAGCTACTGCCATGGAGCAAGAGGTTTGGAGTCTATACCTGGGCCATGCCATTGATCTCCCTCAAGGAAACAGGCTACTGTACAGTCTGGTATGGCCAAGGCCTGCAACTGGAAGTAGCACAGCAAAAAATTTAGATTATTACCATCTAATTTGTAACAAATCTTCCCTGCCTATGTTGAATTGCAGTTTTTCAGAGGTTTTTAACTTGGCTAAATGTGGGTGGTTTCTAATGAGCATGATAAAGACATAAATAAAATCCAAAAGACTCCCAGGCCTCCTTGCTAAATTTGAAGTAATTTGAAAAGGAGTATTTTTTTCAAGGTCTTGGTAATTTTAATATGCAGAAGAACATCACTCTTTGAAATCACCTGTTACTGCTGTAAAGCTGACAGAACTTCATCCCCAAGTGGACATACAGCACAGACAATTCCTGTCCCTGCTGTCAGCAGAATTGTGTGCAACTGAAAATGAGGAGTATCTGGCAACTTAGTAATAGGCCACAGCATGATCCTATTGTAGACAGTCAACTTCCATGAGGGAAGCTGAATATGGAGAATGATGTAGCCATGTTAATAAAGAAACAAACATTTCTGCAGGGTTCATAGAGGAAAAAATGGAGACTATTCCAGTCTGCTTGGGCTGCAAATTCCAAAAATATAGAAGAATAAAATGAATCCAAGCTGTAGGCAAAGACGACATCGTCTCTAGTGCTCAAGTGCAGAGCTAACTGAATGTGGAGGTTTGAGGGTTTTGTTAACAAAAAGACCAACATGGTTAATGCAGAACCCCTGTTATTGGAACACTGAAGTGTTGGACTAACAAATTAGCACACAGGAAATCTGCAATTTCAGGAAAACTCACATCTTGCAATTGTAGCAATTGTTTACATCTTTCTCCAGCAGAAAGGCTGTTTAATCGTGTTAAATTACAACTCTGTGTTCAGATAGTGGGCACTGATGTTGTCTTTGTGAAGATGAGTTGTCACTTACGTGATGAAGGTTGCTCTCACAACAAAGAGGCATTAAAGCTTTCTGTTTGAAGAATTTATTTTGGGCCTTGGCTGCGCAACAGTTGCCCTTGTATGAGCCCAAGTTTAGCCTTTAGTAATTGGTACTGAAATGAAAATTAATCAGTGCAAGGGAAAGGAATTCACAGCTGAATTCTAATTATTGCAGAGAAAGTAAGCAAAACTGTGCTTGGGCTATGCAGAAGCACAGCATAGGAGTGAAATGCTTATCTGGAGCTTGTTAACTGGAACCGATTTCCCAAAACAGCTCTGTCTGTGCTCTTACCAGCAGCTGTAGCTGTGCATTTTGGAGCTAGCCAGGCTGGTTGAGAATGGCACTGCTCCCTGTCTCACTGCTGCTCCAGGAGAGGCGGCTGCTCCCACAGGTCTGCCATGGAGATGGTCGATACACACTAATGGGGCACACTGTGCCTGGAGAGGGGTCAGCGGCATGTGTGCAACCCATTCTTGCCAACGTGGTGGCAGAGGCAATCACATCTGGCCCGTGGGTGTTCCCAAGCACCCCAGGTTGATGCCATCTTGGGTTAGGTTCAGAAGAGGACGTCTGCCTCTAGCCTTCAATCACTGAAAGCAGTGGGTGTCCTGCTGGGAGAGATTTTATAACTGCTGCTTAGCACAGTGCTCCCTGGAAAGTATTTCGTCTTCCTTGTTTCCTTCTACCTAGCTGAAATGTGCTGTATCTCTGCTAAGCTCCTGTTCAGACAACATTAGAGCTGGCTGGAAAAAATGGAAAACAAAATAACCAGTGTTTTGGAAAATTTCACTAATCTCTGTTGTTTGAAGAAAAACTAACATTTTGCTTTCTTTTGGTTTTCTTTATTTCCTCACTCCCTCTTACCCTTGTCTTCCTTTTTCTAATTTGCCTTTGTTAAAGTAGAGGGACTGTAAAATGAAAACAGTAGATCAGCCTGTGTCCATAGTCTTCAACTTCCAGTTTTGGCCGAAATAGTGAAATGTCAAAGACATGACTGGCTTTTTTTCTGAGATCTCTTTTTAATACCAAAAAAAAAAACCCACCCAAACAATTCAACTAGCTCTAGTGAGTACAGTTTCACAGTGCTTGTGGCAGTCATTCATAAGCAGAAGTGGCAATGAAATTCTGTAGCAGGAGCACATAGGCTTGTATCCTTCCAGTCTGTGGAGAGGTTGTGGGGGAACAGGATGCTGAACTCTTACCCCCCTGTACAATGTGCAGTTACCACTGTTGCCATATTTGGCTGTTTCTGTAAGGAGCAAAAGAAACCATGACTGCAGCTGTACAGAGCAAGAAAAGATCATGCTTTTTGCAATCTCTTTTCTGATAGACCTGAAAATGGTGATAAATGCTGATTTTTACAAAAAAATTTTTACAAAAATCTTTTTCAAAGGACTTACAAAAACTTCAAAATCTGATGGCAAAAATACAAGTGTCCATCTGATTCTTCAGCATATTCTCATTTCCTCTCTTGTTCTGCTCTGGAATGGTCTTTGCCCTGCATGTTTACAGGGATTTAGGAGAAAACAATGCAGGCTGAACTTGACAAAAGCTATATTTGGCAATTATCTTTGGCAATACTGAAGTCTTACCATTGATTTTTCTTTAATTTTTTTCCAATGAAAAGTGGAAATTTAATCCTACTGTGCCCATTGGAGGCTTTTTGCAAAGGAGGAGTTACTGATGAGCTATTCTTCCATGATGGTGCTGGTTTCTCCAAATAACATCACTGTGTATTCTCAAAGGGGATGTAATTAGCATGGCATGCTTTTGGGGGTTGCATATTGAAGTACTGAGAGTCTCATCCAAAGCCTTGTGGGCCTTCAATGAAAGCAGTCTGCACCAGCTGGGCAGCTCCAGGGGAAGCGTGCAGGGGGAAGAGAGGGTCAGCGGGGGCCCTGCTATCACAGAGCTGCCATCGCATCGAGGGAAGTTTGGAAAAGTTTTCAATCACTGTGGGCTGAGTCAGCTATCTTCTGGTAGCAATCCTACCTACATGTGAATGTAGCTGGTGGCAGCTCTGCTGATGATTATCCTGTCCCAACAGGCTGCTTGAGGGGCAGAGTGGATGGGTTTAGCCCTTCACCCCACTGGTAACAGTGCCCAGTGTGGCTGCCTCAGCTCTCCAGTACTCTGCAGTCAGCCCTGGTGCTGATTTGCTTTTATGCTCCACGAAGCTGATGTCTCAAGCAGCTCTTGCTAGGGGGAATATCTTGTGCACCTGTCCGTCATCTGTCCAGGCACGCGTGTAGACAACTGGTGTGTGATTGTTGAACAAGGTTGCTCATCCAGATCTATCCCATTTCCCCGGTGACAGTTGGATCAGTGCTGCTGATCCTGCAGCAGTGGGCTAGTTGCAGAGGCTGAGCCTCCCGTGTGTGGGGACACAGAGTGTGGGTCAGGGGAAGGAGGGGACTGTGTGGGGGACAGCAGTAGAACTGCGTNCACTGGGCACCGGGCACTGGCCCCTGCCCGCGGCTCCTCGGACGCAGAGCTCTCCGGAGCCTGCCGCCTTCCCCGAGCTCCGTTCGCCCGCGAGAACTGCCCCGTGCCCACGTGCAGCTCTGCGCTGCGTGTCCTGCCGCCCTTGTACCGAACAGAGTACGTGAATAAATACAAGTATACCGTCATCTACTTGTTTACAGACCGTGTCACCCTTTAAAATACATACCCAGGCAGTTAATTTCTTTTTTGATCCCAGAAGCTTCTTCCATCATGCTACGGATAACTGCTGCAAATACTTTACTCTTTACAGGGCCTTTCTTGTGAAGCATAGGCAAACTGTTCCCAGCTAGTCATATAAATAGCACCAGTTCCCTTCAGGACCTCTGTCGGATGAGGCACACTTTCACAAACAGCTAAGCAAGACACCAAGGCTGTCTCCCGGCTGCTTGGTGATGAAGCAGAGACAAAATATCAAGTGATCCTGTCTAAAAACCTTAGGCTTTTAGATGCTGTAAATTGAAACGCTGCTGCTTAAACTGGTGTGATTCCTTAGGATTATTACAATACAGAATTAGGCTGGAGAATTTTCATTGTGACTGTAGTCACAAAATATTCATGAAATTCCTAATTTTCCTTTGGAAAGGAAGGAATGAGTTTCTTTAGACCATCATCGCTGTGAAGTGATGGATGGTTGTCTGAGGCAGCCCTGCTTCTGCTGCTTGGTGAGATGTTCAGAGCCTACATACAGGAGTGATTCATCTCTACGCTGCTTAGTTGAGATAACAGCGTCGCAAACCCGGCTGTTAAGGTTAACCTGTACACTGCATAAGGACAACAGGTGGAAGTTCTGGTTTAGAGCCACTGCAAAAAAAAAAAAAATGTTCCAAAGGGAAAAGGAGCTTGTATTTCTGTGTTTGAACCTTTGATCTTTGTTCACATCTGAAGGGAAGAGTAGACCTTTTGCTAAAGACACATGGTTTTGCATCTGTGAAAACACAGCTGTATAGAGCAAACCAAAACTGGTGCAAAACACAACGGGTTTGCTGTGTCGGTTTAGCTGTTGGCGTTAAAATGCTTTAGGAATAGTGGGGTTTTTTGAAGAACCTTTCAGAAAGTCTCTGTCTTTACACAATTGTTTGTTGAGATTTAATCTGTGGATTTTGAAGTTCCTTGATGATCAAGAGACAGCTGCTAACTAAATATTTAAGGCAAACTCATGGGAAAGTCTGGCATTCCCTCAAAAATCCTATTTTAACAGTTTTCTAAACTATAAATGAAAGCATCAACATTTACAGGAAAATCCATGCTGTCAAAATAACTCCAATACAGAGAAAAAAAGCGCCATCTCTGATTAATACAGTAATTCTTCATGGTGTATATGTGATACACAGCTATGCCACGATAACACAGCGCTTGCCCACGGTTGCCCCAGTGCAACCCCTGGAAGCCGAGGGATGTCGCCTGGCGCCCTCGGTCGCATCATTTTGCATCTGAGCATGATGGCAAAGCTGCTCTCCAGTGCCTGCCTTCCCGCGTTTGCAGCGCCATATCACTGTCCCAGCAGTGTCCCCAGCAGCCCCCCTGCCTTGTTATGGCGCAGCCCAGTGCCTACCTGTCATACGCCCGCCAAGGCACTGCCACTCGCTCACTGGTGTCAGGAGCCTGGCAGTAGTGTTTTTTTTCTGCCTTAAATCTCTGCTTACTCCAGTTGGTTGATAACAGAAGACAAAGAGAGGAGCTAGAAATGAGGAAGGCTAAATGTGCAAATGCAAAATGATTTCTTTAAATAGAAATATTCTCTGATTTCTTCATTACCCATTTCCTTTTTGGGCAGGGAGGAAATCTGCCTCCATTTCTTAATTCTTGACATTTGCACAACAGTGCTTTGCTCTTAAAATTATCTGTCCTGGAGCCTTACAATAAATTTTCAAGTGTGTTTGGGTTCCTAAACATGCAGCTGGTGCTTAATGGGATTTTCAAAAGAGCATAAGCAGGTTAGACATCCTCTCATCCATTGAAATTGTTGGGATTTAGGTACCTGTCTTGCTCCGTTGTTTTTGAAATCCTGCCAGGTGCCTGTCTGCATCTGCAGTTGCCCTGGAAAATCTGGTCCCCATCTATCCCTGTGACCCTCCTGCTCCCATCAATATTTGTCTCCCGTCTCTGTCTCCCACACTCTGGCCTGTACTGATGCCGGAGTCTCCTCCTTTGTAGTTCCTAACACCAGGGAAATAGCTCTCCTTTCTCTCTACCAAGCTGGCTCTTCAGCTGGTTCAAGGCTCAGTTGAGCAGCTATGAGCGTGTCCAGATTTTTCAAATTAGTTTCCCTCTCCTCGTAATGATTTTTAATTCTTTCTTGGTGGTGTTTTGACTGTGTAAAGTATTTGGGGTTAAAAGACCCTGTGCAAATGGGTGTGAATGTGAGGAAAGTGCCCTGTTAGGCCTCTCTGTTAGGTTTTGTGTGTCTCTGAGCTGAATGCAAGGAGATGAGGAATTAATTTGCACATCAGCCTGTCGCTCCTCATCCTCTGGAATGGTGAAGTGGCCAGTGGGGTTTATATTTAAAGTGGAGAACATTAGTGGTTTAATTTCTGGCTCGACTATGGACAGGGGTGACTCTCTTGGTCTCCTGTACAAGTAGTTTTCTGTCTGTAAAATGGTTCCCCAGGTCTCCGTTTGCATGGACATGGAGCATGGGTAATTAATTAGTGTTTGTGCAGCCCTGTGCAAAGAGCCTCACACAGAAGGTGCTAGAAGGTGCTGTGGGCTGGCCTGGGGCTGAAGAAGCTCACCTTGGAGCCTGGCCACCCGCAGAGACCCACGGGGAGAGGATGCAAGGTGCAGATGTGGAGAGCTGCTGGCCAATTCCTTTGCCAGAGAC
>VWZY01011200.1:814890-838913 GCA_013399075.1 Chloroceryle aenea
TGGGTGTCACTAGAGCCCCTGGTTTCCCCGCCCGGCCCGGCTGACCCTCGCGTGGCGTGGGCCCCGCCGCCCCGAGAAGGGGGAGTGATGAGAGAGGGGGTGTTACCCTTGAGGGGTGAAGACCTCCACCCCTCGTACTGCCCAAAAAAAGAGACATTTCCGTATGGACGCATCGAGAGTGGGAGAGGGTTTTAAAGGGTTGGGTGGTTTGCTTATTGTTTGTTTTTTTACCGAGGGCTGTCGGTTTTTTTCCCTGCGTGGGGAGGATACCCCCCTACCCCCTTGTCCTGAGCGTGGCAGGCCCCCTCTGACTTGTGCTGTGCAACCGTCTGCTTGGAAAGGTCGCGATTCCTGTCATGGTCTTTAGCAACTCTAGAAATGCCACTGGTAACAGCAGAAAAAGGACTTGCCCCCCACCCCGAAGTGCAATTCTGTCGGTGCGTAGGTGTCTGCCGACCATCGGCAGCAAGGGCAGGAAATATTTACACTGGGCTGAAGATCATCCATGCGCAGGAGTGAAAGAACTTCTTGCCTGGCTTTGACCAGTGCGTGAAAAGGCTGTAAATGAGTATTTGTTTTTTAAAAAGGTTACACTTGTACCATTTTTTCCCCGTGAATATTCTTGACGAAACGTACAGTTTCGTCCCTGTCAGGATTATTTTCCTAGAGAATTATGATTTTTCCTTAAAGAAAAAGCAAAACCAAAACAACACCACCAGAAAACTCCAATCAAACCAAAGATGAATACTTTTGAACATCTTCCAGTGTTATGGGCTATACACGTTTTGCAATGTATTCCCAGTAATTTGCAACTTTTGAAAGCCAGGCATTGTTTCTCTCGATTTATTGAAATGCACAGATATGTTAAATAGGGAGGGGGAACCAACCCCAGCGGCTTCTGTTTCGCTGCATATGCAAAGAGAGGGCAGCTTGACTCTTGCCTCAGCGTTTGTTAGGCACATCCTCTTGGCCATTGTTTTGCTATTTGTGCTGGGAATCCAATTTATTTAATGGTAAAGAGACAGGAGTTGATTTGTTTTTTGGGTTTGCTTTTTTTTTTTATTATTCCTCTCATCTGATCTGAGAAAGCAGAAAAAAATATTAGCCATGCCAAGGAGAAGCTCTCAAAGAGAGCTTCAGTCGCCTTGTGAGAGGGATGAGGATCTCACAAGGGACCAGATACAGAATATACAGCACTATTACACTTTCTAAGTAATTTTTGGTTGTATATTTAATTTTTGGCGGTCTTAAAGAGGATCCGATGGATAGGTGGAGAAAACTTGACCATTATTTCAGATACTGGACTGCATGTACACTAATTCTCTCCTTTTTGTAAGCCTTAGAAGGTGGTCCCCTGGCTGATGTAGGTTGCCCATTTCTTGAAAATCCTTTCTGAAGTCCACCAGAAAAGCTGTTTATATCAACAAGCCTATTTCCAGTGGCAAGTAGGAGTCGGGGGGGGGGGAACGACATGGTTTTCAAATTAGGAGTTTATTTTTTTTAGGGAAACAGAAACAAATAGGCTCCTTGTGAGAAAGGTGTGAGCTGTGTAAATTAAGAAACTGTCCCACCTTTGAAACCTCCCAAGCCCCCAAATTATTTTATTAAAAAGGACATCGAGGACCAAATTTCTGATGTTGTTATGGCAACAGAAATAGTTGGGTGGCAACATGGGTATCCAGAATGTCAAGATTGTAAGAAAACAGCAAAATAAGCACTGTGTTGTATTTGGAAAAACAAACTGAATGGTGGTGGCCAAGTCTTACACTCCTTTCATTCAGCACAATCCCCATTTTCATCTGTCCAGCCATGCCAAAGGTGCCTCAACGAAAGTGCCAGCAAGGCATTGCAATATTTATTGCCCTCAAATGCAAGATGAGACTTCAGCTTGTTATTTTTGCCGTTGACATACTGGAAGAAGGACATTTCCTTGTATTTTATATTTACTCCTTCTTCAGTGCCTCCAACTTTTTTCCTCCTTGCTGCCTTTCTCTAGCGACACGTGCTCCAATCCCTTTTTGTCCCTGTGCTCCCTACCTTGCCTGCCGCAGGACCGTCAGCAGTCCCCCCGTAAAAGCAGCCAAACATGCTCCTCTTAAACCTCGGTGATATAATTTCGCCACGGCTTTCATTTTGCTCTTACTGAGGGAGCCCTGAAAGCACAGCCCTATCTCCCTTAGTTTTGAAACCGCCAAAGTATTTGGGAGGCTCGCAGGTCCCTACTGTAAAACGCTTCAGGGACCTTTTGTACAGCAGCCGAACGGGATGAATTTGCCAAGTTTCAAATTTCAGGGGCAGGCAAGGCATTTGTAAGTCGGTGTTTTTGTTATTCTTCGATTTGCAGGCTTTTTCTTTTTTTTCTTTCTTTTTTTAATTTTATTTCCTACACACACACACTTTTTTTCCCCCTTTAACAAAAAGGAGATGGAGTGTGATATTAAACAATTTTACAGCATTAGCAGCTTTGGGCTGGAAACAAAGACAAACGAATCCCGCTTACTTTCAGTCTCAGAAGTTTGCTGTCAGTTTTTCCTAAACTGGTGACCCGATCCTACGGGATGTTATTCAAGCAAAACACGGCTTGAAGTCTTGGAGAGTTGTGCCTGAGTAAGTACGCTGGAATCAGCCCCTCTGCCTGCTGAAAAAGAGAAGTGCTGTTTATCTCCTTTTAAAGCCCTTTTCTGCAGCTGTAAGCTTCACCCTAACGCTTTTGATTTGCTTTGAGATTGCCTTGCTGAGACGGCATTCTTGATGCAAAAGATTGAAAGCAAAAAGGAGATCAATGTTTTTTGAGTAAGGTTGTTTTGTTGGGTTTTTTTGGATTATTTTTTTCTTTACTGGAATAAAAGTCTCCTTCTCCAAACAAAACAAACAAAAAACCTTTTATCAAAGCATCTGATTTTAATTTGATGCGATTTTTGTTTTGAGATTCCTGAAAAAATTAAAACATATTCCCCCAACATTTCGAGCTTCAATTTTCATCATTTTACAATGTAAGATTACTTGACATTATTTAATTGGACATGAGGGTGTAATACAGGAATTTCCGTTATGTGATGGATTAATTGTTTTCCTAATACTTTAAAGGCTGAGATCCAAACATTTTTCCATTCTATTGCAAAATTAACTGCAATAAATCTGTCAGACCCAATTATTCATTTAAAACATTCCACACTGATTAAATCTGCACATTTGCCTGCGTGTGAGTGCAAGCGAGGCAGAGGAGGTGCGCGCAGAGGATGGAGTTCAGGTTTGCTCCCTCTCCTTCTCAAAACAGCAGTGGTGTTAGAAACGAGTCCTTTAAATTTAACCTGGAAAATGTGATTAGCTAAATAGTCTAAAGCGAGGATGAAGCATACGTGGACACAAGTCCCTGAGCCTCCCTGCTGCCCCTCCTTCTCACTGCCAGGTCCGGATGGGCAGAAGCATCACTTTTGGATGTTTCATGCTATTTGTAACGATCCTATTTTACTTCTGGTGAGGTTTTGGTTTTTAGGGTTGGTTTGTTTTTATTTCTTTAGTTTGTTGATGTTTTCAAAGTCTCTAAACAAAGTCAGATGTGTTAACAGTCTTATTAACAATGTTAAAATGGAATTAACAGCTTGTGGATACCTCTGGAGTACAATAGCATGTCAGCCTACCCTGCCCCCTTATAAATCGCGTCCTGCTGTCTTTCTTTTGTTTTGTGCCCAATCAGCAAACTAAAGTTTTGTTGAGACAGAAGGGCAGTTCAAGTGTTCCTGCTCCAGTGGAAGGAGGGGTGGCAGTGGGGTTTCTCCTCAGCCCCGGCGAGGCCCCCGTGTGAGCAGGGAGAGGGTCCGGCCCCCAAACCTGCAGGCAGGGTTTTGCTGACCTGCCTGCCTCCCTGACCTCTGCCGTGCTGTTTTGTCAGTTTAAAAGCCTTTGCCGAGTTGTAGTTTACTTTTATGGGCCTTTCAGCACAGCTACAAAAGCTATTGTTTATTTAAGATGTAGTGCAGTTCAGATTTCTATTAATCTTCATATAACTTCGGTGGCTTCATGGCTTCCATAAGGGTTTGTCACCGAAATGGTGCCGTGCCTGGTCTTAGGCAGCCAACGTCAGCTGGGTAATTACAGCGAGTTTGGGGTATTTCAGAAATCATTTGCCTCTGAGACGGAAATTAGTACCAACTCGATTTCACCAAAATTTAGGTTCTGCGCTGAGGAAAGACTTTTATTTTGCCTTTTACTCTTAAGTTTACTTCTTACAGTCAAACTCTTCACATCAGGCAGCTGATTTCAGTGCTAAACGTATAACAAGCATTTAATAAGATCTAATTGTTTTTAATGTGGCTAGGATCACCCTGGGTTCATTTACATAGAAAATTTATGTAAAAACAGAAGGCATTCCCCATAAGGAAAATGCTTCTATGTTTTGTTTATGGTAATTATATTTTTACTCCTTTCATCCAATAATCTCCATGTATTCACAATTCCTCGCAGATGTGCATAGTAGTACAAGGCAGACATGCACTTTGAGCCCTTATATAGGTCAAAACCTGAAAGACAGAGGCAGGTTGCAGTTTGCCCAAGGACTGTAGAACAGTTGCAAGCCCAAGACAGAGAAAGCTGACCCTTCTGAAGCTGGGCACGGGCACCGTGTGCTCCTGACCAGCTCCACATGCTGCCTCCTGTCACACTCTGCTCTATCTCCCTGGTCCTGCAGCCACCCCACTGGTTACAGGAAGTACTCGCTGCAGATGTGCCTGCCCAAAGTGATGGTCGAGCAGTGTCTGTGTCTGAAGGCTGATATCCAGAGGAATATCCAATTTCCTCATGTTCCTTGGTGTTGGCTCCTGTTGTCCCCACATGTGTCCCACATACCAAGGTGCTTTGCTTTTGCTTTCCATGGGGATGTTTGGTTTCCAGAATCAGCTGTGGCTGGACCATCTGCCCCACCATAGCGCCTGACCCCGCTTCCCGTGGTCCCCTCTGGTGTGTGCACTTCTCTCAGACCCCAGCCTAAAAACCTGGGCACTCTCCCTTCCCTCCAGTTTGCACAGTTGTTCTGTAAGTGGAGAAGATGATACCAAATGCAACGCGAGCCGATTGGTAGCCCGTGGACTGTTTGACTCCTCCAGCGCACACTGAGCACGGCTCACCCTCGCTGCAGCAAAACACAGCATTTCCCCTTTCTGAGGATTGTGTCCCCAGGAAGGTGTGTGGTGATGAGGATTAAGTTCAGTTCACTGCTTCCTTATCTAACTGGTGCAAAAACTCTCAGGGAAACTTGTACCAGTTTTGCACATATAAAAACCAGTATCTAGTCTTAATAATGCAAGAACCAGGGTGATAAACACTAAATTATAGTGATAAAATATATGTTATCTGTAGGATACTGCACTTTAGCATCTTGTGAGAATACTACATTTAATAGACCATCCAATAATATTCTAGTAATTCAGCCCATTTTCAATGCTCTATGCCTTTTTTTACACTCCAGAGGTTCTACATCTTCAGAATTCTACAGGTAGAAGATATATTTTAATTTTATTTTAAAGTTTATGAAACAGATAAACAATGAGCTTTGTTTATATTATGGTTTATGAGGTTTATTTATATTATTTATTATATATTATTTTATTATGTTGCTAGTTTATAGAGAAAAAATAAATGCCCATTTTCATAAAGTATATTCCTTTTTATGCAACATCTGCTGAGAGAACAAACATCTTTTGTCTGACTACTAGGAAATTCATAAACTGATACAGGATTTGTTCAGAAAATATTATGGATTACAGCAATTATGTCAATACTTTGCATCTGTTGTCGTCTTCCAGAAACAGGGCCTCTCAAAGTGCCTTAAATAAGCAGTCCTCCCAGGAAGAGTGTGTCGGGATGCTGGGGCAAGCTCTGCTGGTCACCCTCTGCACCCCAGTGCTGTGCTCCCCGCTGGCAGTTCCCATCACCCAGGATACAGCCTGCCTGTCGATTATACATACAGTGCTTCTCTTAGTATTCCTGTAAATCTTGTTTGCTTTAGTAGCAAATGAATGGCAACAGAGGAGCCTCTGTTCACTGTCTAAGGAGCAGGGTGGCCCTCACAGGCTTAGCTTTATGAGGTCCCAAGGCCCAAGCATCAGAGGTGCTCAGACCTTCCCAGCAGAGCAGCTCACCAGCTTCAGGCCCTGACCTGCTTTTGCCTTACACAGGNTAATCTGGACATCCATAAGTCGATGGGTCCAGATGGAATGCATCCAAGGGTGTTGAGGGAGCTGGCGGAGGTCATTGCTAGGCCACTCTCCATCATCTTCAGTAAGTCATGGGTAACAGGAGAGGTGCCTGAGGACTGGAGGATAGCAAATGTCACTCCAGTCTACAAGAAGGGCAAGAAGGAGGACCCAGGTAACTATAGACCGGTCAGCCTCACCTCCATCCCTGGAAAGGTGATGGAACAACTTGTTCTTGTCACTATCTCCAGGCATATCAAGAACATGGGAGTCATCAAGAGCAGTCAGCATGGTTTTATCAAGGGTAAATCATGTTTGACTAACCTTATATCCTTCTATGAGGAAATTACTAGGTGAATAGTTGATGGAAGAGCGGTAGATGTGGTTTATCTTGCTCTCCTGTGCTTGTTTTCCAGATTCCTTGATCTATGCTTTCATTTCTGTGATTGTGCTTCATCTTCCTGCTAGACACCTCGCAGAAGAAAATTTAAGAATAATCACACTTTCCCCTTTTTATTTCTACTCTGTATAATTTGTTGCAAATTCCTGTAAGATTTGTTTCATGGAAATCTTGTGCTGTGTTTACTTAGAGCGTACAACAGTTTAGTATATGGAGCTATGTGGAAGTTCATTAAGTGTATCATCTTCTTGGTGACTTGTTGGTAATGTTTGCAGGAGTTACATGAGTTTTCTGAAGGGAGAGACTCACAAACTACACAGCAATTTAAAAAAAGGAGTTAATAAGCAAGCTTAGTGCAACTGATTTTAAAGAAAATTTAAGCAAGAGAATGTATTACCTATCTGCTCGTCCATTTAACTGCAATTAATTTGCCTACAAAAATGTACTGCAGAAACTGAAGCATAAGAGCAGAGCCAAAAAAGTGTTTACCTTATGAATCCAGAAAAATATGCCCTCATACTCCATATTATAAATGCAAAGAGATCTATTGAAGGTAAAATCAAGATACTGCAGAAAATCTTTCTGGGATTAGGCTTTGATATAAATGTCTCTATTTAAAAGAATCTGTTATTATACACTATGATGATATCTTTTATTTAAGTCTGAAACTACTAATTTGTACTTTTGGGACATACTTCCTGCTGATAATGTCTGTGGAGCTTCTTACCGCTGTTGGAGGTAGGCAGGATGGGAAGGAGGACCCAATTTTAGTGAAGAGTGACTGTGTGAGAGAGGCAGTGGTCACTCCTTGGCTAGAGCAGAGAACGGGGCAATTTCAACCCCCCTTCCCCAAGACCCTGGAAGAGTCTTGCCGATGTCCACGGCAGTGTTTCCATTGCCTTCATCTGCAGAAAAAGTGAGCACATGGCTTTGGGAAGGAGGACAGAGTGTGGCTTTAACAGGTGCCAATTTGTGGTTTCTGTTCCCTCAGAGCTGCATACCGGCTGGACCAGTGTGCAGGTCAGGGTGTGTGCTGAGGGCAGAAGTTCCTGAGGATGGAAATTCCCATCTTTCCTCCAGAAAGCACCATTCTGAGTGGTGAGGCACAAAGACATTTGAGAACCAGATGTTGTCTGCATGTCCGTCCGCCTGGTGGTCAGCTGACTGGAGGGAGGCACTTGGACCAAACTTAAAAACTCTCTGGGACTTTGCCAGAGTATTCCTGGGGTTCATCTCTAAATTTAAAACCCACCTGGCTAGGCTTTTCTGAGGCAAATAATTGTGTTCCTATTCTGTGTTGTCTTGGATGATTTCTTTTTTTTTTTTTTATATGCCATACAAGTTTTATTGAAGACATCCTGCAGGTTAACTAGGTGCAGGTGACTTTAGTTTGAGTGGCTTCTGCCCTTGCAGGGAGGTGGCCAGAGGGAGGTCTGAGGAGCCAAGGAGGCTGTATTTAATCCTCAGGCAGAGCTACTGTGGAGCAGGTACAGGTGAGTGTTGGCTTGGGAAAGGTGCTAAAGGTGATTGCGGTTGTCAGAAAGAGACTTTGGCTTCCCCAAATCAACTGAAGAGTCCTATCACATTGATTCCCTACGAGCACTATATTTTTGTGAACACATACTCATACTTAGAAATGCCATCTCAAAATGTTAGATCTATATAGGTTTACCTATACAGAGACCTTTTTTCCATAGAGGTATAATAAAGTATTTATGTAAAAGACGTGAAACACATTTTAAAGATGTGATGCTTTTAATTCTACATGCTTTCTTATTGAAAGCTGATTTTTAAATTGGGGAACCTGGGAAAACCTTGTAAATGAGGCTGATGGTTTATTTATTTATTTGTGTCGTTTCAGCTGAGACAGATGGGATTCTCGGATCATGCACTGTTAAGCCTTCCTTTGGAATTCGCGCCACTGTGGCCACCGAGCCCAGATGGTGCTTAAATCTGTCATTTTTTAACAACCCGACTTTCTTAATTTTATATCCAAACACACTGAGCATTCAGTGATTAATTACTGTCCAGATATGTCTGTGCTGCAGCAATTTACTCACGTGTGCCAAAGATCATTTCGTTTTCAAGTATGCAGTTTGGTGTGGTCTGAGCGGGTGGCGAGAGACCCTTGCATTGGAGGTGGCAGTGCGGTGCTCTTGGTATCGTCCCTCGCCCACAGCAGCGGCTTAGCAAAAAGAGTCTGTAGGGAAAAGTGAAATTTGGTGCACAGCTTCCATGGGGGATTTTCACTATTGCCATATAAAATTCGGTCTGACCAAATCTTCCACTTCCCATCAAAAGGGAATTTTTTGATGCCTGACAAGTACCAACATTATCTCTTCAGGATTTTGCATGCAGATGCTAGTGGCGTGGCCAAGATTGTAACGGCCAAGTGAGAAAGCTGAAGGGTTTTCATCAAGAAGTAGAGCTTGCTCTGGAGGTTTTGAGAATTAAATGATCAAATTACTGTAATTCCTCAGAATCTTTCTCTGGTGACATCTCAGTTTTTACTTTGAAGTGGTCATTCTTCTGGAAATATTTTTTCCAGAAGTTTAAATATTTGCAGGTGCAACACATGCATTAATTTTCACGTTTGCAGCAGCCAATTCTCTACCAACTCCTTGATTTTTGGAAATGAGTTAAGAAGTGATGCTGTGTAGTCCGAGCTGCTCCAGCTTTAACTTTACAGCAGACATCAATACAGCCTCTCAAAATCCTTGAACCACTGCTGCTGTTCCCTTTGACCACACACAGTTAGACAAGCACCTGAATGTTATTTTTCAATATTACTGTGTATTGTTTGTTGAGTCATGTAGGTTTGGTGGCTTTCAAAAAAACCCGGAGAAGTGGGAGCTTCCTCTGGTGTGCCTGGAGACAACCAGGGTTTCTAGGACTACCCTTCCCTTTGTGAAGGAATTGCAGAAGGAATTCCAGCAAAGCGACTTGTGTGTTTCAATACTGGGGGCACTGGGTAGCCTCGGGCTGTGTCACTCCTTCATACAGTCTTTAGACCTTGTACAGTCTTAGTCACCATCATGACTGTTTCATGTCTCACCCACTGTGCACACCACCACTCAAGACCAGTTCACAGGAAAGGGAAAAGTTAGTAGAGACTGATTTGCACTTACCTGAGGAGTAGTTTAGCGGTGATGAATTGTGGTGGTTCTTAAAAGCCTTGAGAGAGAATGATTCCTTGCCATATTAACACACTTTAAAGGAAAATTAACTCTGGAAAATCAAAATAAACTTTTTTTCCCCATCCCTCATTTTCCTGGAATCTGCATGGAATCAGGTGTGCAAGTAGTAAGTAAACAGATGATCAGACACCAGTTGCCAAATGTATGGTATAAGGTTTTAAGGAATACCTTCTGCTAAAATAAAAACGTGATGTTCAACCATTCAATTAACCAAAGTGTAGTGTTCAAAGGAGTGCATTCTACAGCGGTTAAGACTTATGTAGATTTTATTGTTTCCTTGAAAATAAACATCTTGCTAGTTCCAGCACAGCACATGCTTGAAAATTTTGCTAGTATTTATATAGGTGTTTATAATGAGTTTTAGCAAACACACATATAAAGTGAATTTGCATCTATAATCAAGTGAATGTGTTATGCTCCTGTTGATAAAAGTGTGTGTATAATCAGTCTGAATGCTCCTTTTTTGAAATACACTGTAGTTTCCGTTATTTAACACACTACTCTATATAGAAAGCTGTTATTCCAGGAGCATTGCATCTCAGTATAGACATATCCCTTGTTAAATTTCAGTTGAATTTAATTACTGTTAGTAATTACTGACTGGTGGTCACTGTTGCAAAATGAATCATTAATATTAAACAGCTTCTGTACAGGAATAAAAAAAGTAAATGATCGTTTGAGAAGGGAGATGCCTTGGCACCAGAGCCTAGGACTGCATCCCAGGACTGCTTCTGGAGCAGTGAACATCACCTCTTTCACATCCAATTCTCTCGCTGCTTATAACACAGTCTAGGAGGTCTTACAGTAATTACATGAAGTTGCAGCAGTGCTTTGGCGGTTGCTTTTGGTTTATGATTTAATAAGGCAGGGGAAGGCTGAGCAAGCTGGTTTTTAGGAGGAGAGATTTATTGGCTTTCTGGGTCAGGGAGTTCAAGTTACTGTGTTTCTCACTCTCTTACTGGTGGTATTGGTACCTAGCATGACATTTTTCAGACAGGCTAGGAGTGCTAGAGTTAGGAAGGATTTTTTTCTGTCCTTTCTGGTTTTTGCTGGCTATATGCTGAGGTGCATACGATGACACCTTCTATAGCATTGAAGCATTCTGTTAATTTTTATGTAAGTTATAAACATGAAGTTTATATAAAAAGAACTGATAAGCCCTTAACATGAGCCCCACCATAAAAAATAACTGCTTTGCATTGTTAGTGTTAAGATTAGAATAATCCTGGTCGGTTCTGTCTGTATGTCTGTCTGTCTTTAGTAATCCAGCTTGTTTGCAACTCCATAAGCTGTTAATAACAGACATCCTAAATTTCCACTAAAGTGGATCCCAGTGATGTGGTGGGAGTTTATCCCTTCTCTAAGGAGGTTTGGTTCTTTCCTCAGCTTGCTCCTGTGTGTTGTAATACCTAGGTTTTGGTAGCGCACTGAATACCTGTACCAAGCATCAGCAGTTACTTCTGCACCTCCTAGGTGCCCCTCAAACATAATAATCAGAGGTTCGTAGACAATGAAAAGGACAGTTTGGTGACTTTTTTCACTCATTAAATACAAATACAGGCAAATTTACATCTGTAGCTTCAACTCTGTTTTGTCCTTCCTAATGCTTTATGTTTCATAGGAAAATCATGGTTCCAATTCCCTTTATTTCCAGGTAGAGAGAGAAAATGATGCTACCAGGTTTGCACCTGTCACAATACTTCAGGGCAGTTTCACCTGGGAAGATATTACTGCCGTTGACACTTTCTTACTCTATGTTTGGTTAGAAATTACTTGGAATATCTCTGTGCCATCTTCCTTAAATCTTGTTAGTCAGAGAATGACCTACTACTGCTCACTGACTTTTGACAAAGTGCCTGAGGGGGTGTCTTCTCCTTGCAGTCTACCCCTCAGGAAATCATGGAGTTTGAACTGACTACTCAGAATATAGAAATCCTTTTGATGAGTGAAAGTTAAACCAGGTTATCTAATCAAAAAAAACAAAACACAGTCAAAAGGTTGAAACTCCCAATGTACTGGTTCCCTTAGACCTTTATTAAAGAGCTCACTCCATCCGATTTCAAATCTATCAGCTCCTATCTTAATTATTTCAAGCACTGAATGACTTATCTCTTAGCAAAATCTCTGTTGTTAGGCTAGGGTTCCTATGTGCACCAGTCCTCCATCACTCAGGATATAAAACTTTAACTGGAAAGACTGTGAAACAAGTTGCCATTTTTCTGCAGCTTACCTTTGTCATGAGGTCAAAACATGATGAGGAGAAAGGGCACCCACCCTACCTAGGGATCCTCTCTTCTTCCTCCGGGAGCACTTGTCCCAACACCCCAAATACTGGACTCTCTGGGATGCTCCTATAGTCACAAAAAACCTGTCTTTCACAAGTGAGACGACTTAACCTTTTCCTAATGAGTTCCCAGGTGCTTTTAGGCCATAGATATTAAAGCCTGTGTGTTTGTGATTTCCCTGGCAAGCTGCCATTTGTAAAGAGAATACAGTGTTCACTTGGTCCTTTGCCCAAAGTAATTTTGCAAGGAACTGTAACTGCATTTAGTACATGTCATTCATTGGAGAGAAGTCATTGTAATTGCATTTGATCACAATCAGTTTATGGCTCTTTTATCATGTTTTCATGCTACATATCTACTCAAACATCATAGCAAAACTTAATGGCTACTGTTTTACTTCTGCGTAAAAACATTTTATGGCCTTTTTGTGCACCAGACATCAGGTTTCAATCACCATTGCCCCATAGAGAGAAAAAAAAAAAAACCAAAACTTGGATAAAGAACTATCAAAAATCCTTAACTGCATAAAATTTTACTTCAGGTCAACTTCCCATAAAAGATATTAAATGTATTTTGCGGTTTATTCTGCATGTTAACAATTTCGGAGGAGCAGCAATATTTTGGGGGAAGCAGTATGAAAGGGGGAGTTAATTCACAGAAGATGTTTTACATTTGGGGTACTTTTCCTTTGTAAAAGGATGAATTTGGATGTGGAAGCAGTGGCTGGAGAGTGCCGCAGTCACATTCTCAGAGCAGTTTCAAAAGCTCGCTGTTGCCTCCACAGAATTCAGATTTCTGACCTGCTGAGCCTTTTTAATCATTGTTTTAAATTTTTGATGTTCCATTCATAAAACTCAGCACAATTCATGTGCCTTGAATTATATCTTTTGCTGCCTGAGAACTGCCGAAGTTCCCAGCTGAAAAGTTTAATTAAAAGGGAAACTTTGGCATGCTGCTGAGAAGATTAGTTCGCATTAGAATGGTGAGATAAAAGAAAATTTACTTCTAATCTAATTAACACCAATTAAAAGATGTAAAAGAATTTGCATCAGCCAATTGTTAATTAAGCACCAGTTTGCCTTTCCTGTGACAAAAAAAAAAGGAAAACATGACCCATTTTAGTTTAGGATACCCATAGTGTGATGATATTGCCACAGTCATTTTTCACGTGAGTTGGCTAAGATGGTAACACTTACTTTGTGTCATCGCGGTGCTTTGGTTTGTGCTCAAGTTTTTTGTGGAAGGTTATTTCAGCTTAATTGGTCTGTAATGTGACAACTATATGTAGGGATGATGGGAATGCATTTTGAAATGGAAATTTATTTTGATTCAGAATTTTTTTTTAGATTATGTCCAGGATTGTCTGGTAATAAACATGGTTTGACTCCACGTGCCTTGACTGTGCTTTTATGTGGGATGTCATATTTCGGGAGAACTGGTGTGTCTAGCGAGCTTCTCAGTTTGCTTCCAGGTGGAAGGCTGAAGGTATTCATTGCTGTATGGTAGGCACCTGCTGCAAATTTAAAATGTTGTTTATTTTTTGGTGTGCATCTGCTTTTTCTAATTGCTCTTTTGCAGATTTAAAATTTAAAGACGAGATGTCTAGTTCAGTATAAAGGAGGGACTTGGGCAAGACTATGTTGGCTCATTCTGTTAAGTTCATATATATATGTGTCACTTTTTTGGTAACAACTAATTTATGATGCTCATTGCTGCTTGTGCCTTCAATAACCTGAAGATAAATTCAATACCAAATTCCTGAGTTCATCATGTTTACTTTGTCATCCTTTTTTACTCTTTTACTCATTGTCTGTCTGTACAGTGGATAGTATAGGTATGATTTACCTTCAGTGTGGCAAGGCTAATGGGATTATGAATATATCAGAGCTCTGAAAAGCAAGAAGGTTGCATATTTCTGGTAACGAGCGACAGAGGAGATGTGTGCTTGCGTCTGAAAGAGCAGTTTTGTCAACCCACTTTAGGAGGGTAATATGAAAATGGAGTTTTATGGCCAAGTTGTCATTAAGGGGACAAAAGAGGCCAGGGAACATGACGAAGGGAATAGAAATATTTGTGTTACAGTAATGCTTGCAATCAAATCGCATAGAGTTGTAACAATGTCTTAATTAAGAATTGCCCTGAATGTGCTCGTAATATTAAAAAGAGGAATCCTTTACTACTGTAAAAATTTATCAAGTAACTCTTCTGTGTCTTGTTCGTATTATGCCTTGCTGTGCTGTTCTTTATGCTTTATATTTCCTTTTGTGAAAAGCCTCACAAAGGTTCTTTCTAAAGAAAACAAACCAGGAGCTAGAACATTAAGAGTACATTATATATTTGACCAATCACTTTTATAAAGTCTGATGCAAGTCTTTAATCTGAGATCCTTAGAGAATGCTTTAGTTTTTAATATTTCTATGACCTTCTCCAGGGGACTGAAAATTACTTTGAAGTATCAAAGTGGTGCATGGAGTTTTAGCTGTGTGATTCCCATTAAAGTCAGTAGGAGCCAGGTAGCTAAAACTCAACACAACTATGAAAACATACTCCTTGTGCAGTGTTAAGTAGTAAAGCAATTCTGTGACATGGCAGTGACATTTTACTGCATTTGCTGGCTTTATAGATCCACTCACTCAAGGCTTGTATTTTTACTGGAGTTTTACTGTTCAGTGAAAATAATAAAGACCTATTCAAAAGCAGGTGTAGGCTTTTCTAGTAAAAGGCACAGCTGTTGAGAAAAGCTGATGGCTTACAGGTATTTTTAATATATAATGGCAAAATCAGGTTTGCAAACGCCAAGCTCATCACCTGCATGCTGCTTGTACTGTAAGCATTTGCTCAAGATGCATGCAAATAGTTGGCATGCCTTCAGCCCAGGGCCAAAACCAAGGGCACTGGCAGGCAGTGGGGATTTCTCAGCTCCTATCCAAGGAGAAAGGTGAGCCACTGCTTCCCAGAGGTGTAGTGACAGGTTAACACAGCCATCCAAAAGAGAAACCTGATCTAATTAATACAGTTTCTTTCAATCTGAAATATTTCTACGGTTGGCAAATGTATCTACAGAATGGGCATTCAGTTTTTGAACCTTCCCTCGGTGAAGGCAGAGGGATGGGGAGGTTTTGTGTCATTTTTGTGTGTTTTGTTTTATTGGTGTTGTAGGAACCTCCAAGAGGGCAAAATGTTTTTATTTGATGTTTCACTTGTAGGCTGGGAAGGCAAGACTTTTGATGGGAACTCTAGATATTTGTAGTTAGGGATTTCCCTGAGGATTTGTGCTGGATAGATCTCAAAGAAATCTGTCACCACATCTTTATCACTCATCGTCCCCAACTTCCAGCAGTGTGCCTTTACTTTCAGCTCATGGCACTAAGTTTTGCCTGTCAAAAATCTCCATATATTGCATGTTGTATGAGCTTCTGATTATACTCTAAATACTGCTGCAGAAACCTATATATAGTCTTTTGTGTTGACCATAATCTGCCCTACACTGTTTCTAGCAGCTCATAAAATCAGAGGTGTTGGTCATCCTCATTAACTACATTGCAGCTCTTCTGGGTTTCTTGCTGTTGATACTTTTCAGCTCTAGTGCCCTCTGACTGCGGGCAGCTCTTTTTCACAGAAAATCTCTTGTCCAGACAAATTTGCACTAAATAAGTAGCCTGGAATGTGAAAATCTTATGTCTTCTGTAGACAGCTAATTAATTTCTTTTTGAATTATAGAAAAGTTTTTGTATCTTGTTTTTTGAAAGAGTGTGGGAAGTCTGATTTGTGATACTCGGGCAGAAGAAAATGCAATGGTACCTCTGTACAGTTGTATCCTAAGGTACGGTTACAGAGAGGCTTGATCCTAATGTATAAAACCCAACTGCCCTTTTCCAAGAGAAAAGCCCATGTTTGTTTGTTGGTTGGTTTTTGTTTGATTGTTTGGTTTTGTTTGGTTTGGGGGTTATTTGGGTTGTTTCTTTTTGTTTTGTGGTTTTGGTTTTTTTTTTGTGTGTGTGGGTTTGTGTTTTGTTTTTTGGGGTTTTTTTTTTGGGAGGGGTGGCTTTTTGTTGGTTGAATTTTTTATTATTTTTTGGTTGGTTGGTTTTGGTTTGTTTTTTTTTGCTCTGGAGCTGCATGCAGAAATCTGTAGGGTTGTCATACACCAGGACCAGTTAGAAATAATTGATAATACACTAGAATATTAATGATGCTTGAGAAAGAAGACCATGATAATCTTTGGGAAAAAATCAATTATGTTCCAAGGACATTTTCTTTGTCCACTACTTCACAAGAAGAGCAAGCCCCAAGAGGAGCTGGCAGAGTTCCATTAATCTCCTCAAACTTGGGCTTTGTCAAGGCTGCCCTTTGTCCAGTTTCAAGTACCTTTGGAATCATCACATCTCCTTTTAATCCTTCTGCCCCAACCAAAACATCCTCTAAAAAAGTCACAACACAATCAAGCTGCTAAGCATCTGTGAAGTTTAATTTACACCAATGTAAGATAAGAAGTCAGGTGTCCTATTCATCTTGGCTAAAATCAGAAAGGAGAATTTAAAGCTTCCAAATCTTGTATTTTACAACATCTACCGGTGCTGCTGCCTGGGACATGCTCCACAATGCAGTATTAGCTCACAGATGCAGCTTCTGAGAGGAGTCCTCCAAGTTACAAGAGATGGATAGAAAACCTGATGAGGACTATTGTCACAAAAGGTTGTTGAGGAAATAAACTTAGAGATAACCTGTCTGTTTCACAGGCAGCACTGGAAAATTAAAATCAATTACTCCAGAATTTTAGGGCCTGAGTTCACCTCTGAGGTGACTTTCTAAGAAGCCTAAATAGTCAAAAGATGAATCTATCCATTAATATCTGACTACAGCTTCTTGATATGGCCAGTGATATGCTGACATCTAGTTTCACCCCAAAATTGTGAAGTCCACATAATGCATCACATTATCACAATAATGCTGCAACTTTTTATACATCTAGGAAAGTATATTTATGATGTTAGGCATATTGTTTTATAGCATTAAGTGCTTTATTATTAACATGATTATTTCCATTTTTCTCAAGCTGACTGAGAAATTTCCAAAGTTAAATAACTTGGAAACATAGCAGGTAGTGTCCGAGGACTAATCTGTCCTTAATCCCCACATTTTTATTGTGTGAATCTCATCGTAGTTTGCCAGGAGCTCAAGTGCTACACAGGGTTTGCAGAGAAAAGTAATGGTAATTAATCTTTAATATGGGTGTATATCTCCCAGAAACTACAGGCTTCAGCATGTAAAACAACCCAAATACAGACAGCAAAGATAAAAAATCAGTATCAGAGGACTTTTGTTGCACTTCTGTTCTGAAGCAGTACGCTGCATCTCAAAGTCATAATGTGGACTTCCCTAGGTCCATACTTTATATAAATTAGATTTCCTCAGCTGCTTTGATTTTTTTTAAAGTGCCATATTCAAACCTTTTGAGAGGGCCGTACTGAAAAACTGACCTGTACTATAGGATCCAGGAGCAAGGTCAAGCACTTGCTCAGTTCTCTTCCTCTGCTACCCCATGCATGTTTATCCTGATGTGTTCAGAAACATGTAGTGCTATTTATTGCTCTATAATGGAAGGTAACCTTTCTCAAACAGCTAATACAAAACAATGTTTCTGTAATTTTTGACAGCACAGCCTATGCACGTTCATCTGTATTTGCATATTTTATTCAATTACTAGAAAGTTCTTGCTTTTGATTTGTGATATGTAGCAAACTCATGGATAATAGAAGAAATTATAATACCATTGCATTGCTTTTCAGGTTTAAAGATGTAAATAGGTTATGATTTTATTTACCATATTATTATTATTTATCTTTAATTGAGATGTGTTTCGAAGTGTGCAGAGACTGAATCGAATTCTTGTTACATACCTGATCAGGGACCAGCCTAAATGATACTTTAAGCAGTCTGGAAAAAAAGTGTTCATTGAAGACTTGTTAAGTCGTGTGAGAATATGCATTAAATGCTTATCTCTCCTGTGGGTATGTAGGTATCAGCTACTTGGTTTACTGTGTGAGGTTTAATGCTTTTCTTCTAATTTCTAATGAACTTTACCACCAGACTACTTGATCATGACTAAGCCTATGAACAATGCAAATGGAATTGCCCCCTGATGGTGAGGAATGGGGCCCAGATGGCCCTTAAAAGGTGATAATTAGGAAATATAGCATATCTGAGTAGCTAGAAAGAGAGAAATTTGTTGAAGACAGTCAATCTGTTTGGAGCAATGGTCTTTTCCTTAATTATATAGATTTTCATTTAGGGTTTTAAAGTAAATTTTCCCAGAAAATTTTATTTGCAACTGGAAGCTAAAACCCAGCAATTCTGCTTCAGCCTGTTTTAAATTCTCTGTGAAAACTTTTCTTCTCTTGTTGTCTTCAAAATGTGACAGGCTGTCTGTATATGTTGTGGCAGTATTTTGGGTTGTAGGTGTCTGCTGCTGCAAAATGGTAACAAAATGAGAACCACCAGAGAGAGAGATCGGTATGTTGTAAAGCACACATATTGCCAGAAGTCAACCTTAAATTCTACTGGGTCAGTATTGCCTTGCTTCTAGAAAGATTTGTCACTGGTTTGAGCCTTTCATTGCCTTTTAGGAGTTTCATAAAGCTCAGGCTTTTATTTCTCTATTTAACTTTATAACTTTATTAAACACTGCAATTTGTAAATACATTGTTACTTTATATTATAGCTCACATGCTAATGAAATAGTACCACAGGTCATTTAAGGCTTTCTATTGTAGCTCTCCTTTTACAGCTGCCTTATGAAACAAAGTTTTACACTGATTGTATTTGCTGTGTTGTGAGAAAAATGCCAGTGGAAAAAGGACATCCATATTGCTAGTTTCTGGGAGGATATTACAGGGTAAAGAGACAACTTGCTGTTAATTGATTAATTTTTAATGGTATTAATTTTGTAAACTCGGTAAACTCTGTGCCTGGGAGTGATGTGACTCAAGCATATATCCTCATTTCTGAGGACAGGTAGATAGATTTAAAGGTAGAGATGTAGAACAGGTAGGTGCATATCAAACATTAAATTTTTGAACAGTAAAACTTGAATTCAAGTGTCAAATGCAAGCATGTGACAAGCATTGTGGAGTAAAATCTGTTGGGATGGCCTGTTTACCTTAAGTTTACGTATGATTCCCCATGTCAGAAAGAATCCTCCAGAAGAGGCATATCTTGTGGTCTGTGTTTTGTTGCTGTGAGAGTGGACAGACTTTCTGACAAAGTAGTGAAGGTCCTCCAGGAGGATTATTTTGTCCCTTAAAATATTTCATTCTGTCTCATATTCTGTCCCTTAGGAAACAGTACTGTGTTCTGACCCTGCCATGTTGAAATGGAAATACAGGGCTCAGCAGTCACTGTATTGCTAGGCCCCAGAAGTGCTCTGATCATCATCGCCTATGTTAACCTCCACCGTATTTAGGTATTGTCCTCTGTTTCTAAATGCATTTTCCTCAGCTTTTCATTGTCTGAATTGGGATCATCAAAAGGTCAAGTTTCTACGTCTTTAAATATCATTGCATTACTGCTTTCTCTTTTGCTGGAGCATCCTCTTCTTACAAGGAACCAAAAACCAGTGCTGAAGAAAAGCCAGCCTACTGAGAGGGAAGCTACAGGAAAAAATCTTTTTCCACAGTTTGTTTTTCTTTCTTTCAAGTGTAAGGGACTCGAATGCATAGAATGACACCTATATTGGGTTTTCATTTCTACGTCTAGAAGTCTTATTACAGTGAGTAAAAATATTACCAAGACTTTGAATACACTTGTACACTTTGGTGATACGGATAATATTAAATGGTACTATTAATATGAAGTGTAATTCAAAAGTAGTCTTTGTTGTCAGTTTGTCATAGGTTAATCTGATATTGTAATAATACATCAATAAATAGTTTATCAGACTGATAGTGATTTGAGCTCCCAGATTTGTTTTTTTTTTAATTAAGTTTTGAAGCATGAAAACAAAGTTTGTGAAACTATTTCACATTTTTAAGAACACTTTAAAACTGTTAGAAATTATATAGGAAATAGCTTAAGTTGTTAAGAATAACTCTGGCAGTATCTAAATACAAGTTACTATAGTTTTAGGAGACATGCGAGAGCTGAAGTGACAGAAAAGTACCATCTGTAAGCATGGGGGGCAATAGTAAATAAACAAAGCAGATTTCCTCCTCCCTGCCTCGCACATCACACCATTCCGTAAATAAAAGTATAGCTTTAGCAAGGCCCGTGGGATTCACCACATGCCTGACCCAGGAATGGTCTGGATGCAGACCCCACTGATTGGAGGCTGTGTCTATAGCCAGATCCCATGTGTGAGTGAGAGACATCATGGTGAGAATTACCCGTGGCCCTTACACATAAATTAGATGATTTTTCAGGTGCTGCAATAGCACTGCACATTTAGATGAGAGCAATTTAGCAAACACATAAGAGGTTGTGCTTCTTTATCCTGATCATGAGGCGTTGTCTACACACTCAGCTTTACACCCATCCGAAGCAACCAGCACATCCAAGTGGACGGAGTTAAAGGTGTGTAAATGGAAAGCAAAGGAGACAGGTGTTTGATGTCTACATATAAGATGGTTGGCTGTTTATCAGTTCCAGAAGTACCTTTCCATTTGACAAGTCATGTGCATGTCTTCCAAGAGGCTCCCACCTTTCCTTCCTTCTGCGTGCTCTGTGTGGCTGTGGCCCCTTCCACACCGTAAGGGAAGACTTTTCCCAGTTCTCCCAAGTGCTGCATTCCTTTTTGTTCTGGCCATTGTAAGCCAAATAAGCGCATCTCAGATGTGTTTGTGCTGCTTCCCAGTGTTTACGTAGGATCAAAATTTTGGGTTCCCTTCTGCTTTAAATAGAATAGTTGGGTTTATTCCGCCCTCTTTCACAGTTGGTTTAAAAAAGAGATTATTTTTGCCATTAATGTTGTTTGCTATTAAGAAATAGTGAGTTTAGTCTCTCTATCCCAGCGCACCAAAAACCTTCCAGAATGTTCCATATTCTGTTGTTTTACAAGTAATTTATTGCAAGTTTAATTTTACATGGCAGGAAGGAGAAGACCAAGGTGGAGGGTTACTGTATGGCTCTCTGATGCGATTCAGCATGCTTGTTTGGTTTATTATAATTGATTGGGAATGGTTAAAGTACCTAACAGCTGCCTGCTATATTGCGCTGATATTTATATGGTACTTTTATATTCTGTCTGAAACCATAAGCACAAAGGGTTTCTAAAGAATTAATATAAAACTTGCTTGTAAAATTCCAAGGTTTATAGCACGAGTCCTTTGGTGCAGACGTGTTTGGTATATGTGGATGGATGCTACTTAACTCTGCACGATCCTTTTCCACGCTTCTCTCACACAGAAAATCGCCAGGTTTTGAAAAGTTTAAAACGTTCTATCTTACTGAGGCAAGCCTACTGTCTTTTTGTAAGGAAGTTATTTTGAAAGTAGGTGACACACACACATGCAAGATTAATGTAGCATAGATATCCCCAAGTACTTTAAATCACTTGGGTAACCAGTGGCCACTTTTGCCTAGCACTAGAAGCCTTTTATTTAGGATTAACTCTTTAGTAGCTTGATTCTTTTTCTATTTAAACAGCCAGCCTAAGGCTATCTAGGCAATGATGCCAGTGCGAACTGGCTCAGGAACATCTTTCCCCTTTATCCAGTGACCACACATGCCATGAGGTGGGCCTCTTCTAAGACTTTCTTCAAAGCTGAATTTATAGTTTCATGTGGTTTACACCCAACCCCGTGTCTGTAGATCCTGCTTTCTCACTGAAGTAATACAACCCCATCTATGGTTGGGGTAAACTGCAAGCCCTTTATTTCCTCATGATCCTGTGACCATCACAAGGCTTCGTGTTGCCTTCATACAACCACGTTGGCCTGTTGTCAGAGGATCACAATAAGCTGGGGGAAAATCTGCAGTTCTTTCTCTGTGTTGGCAAACCCAAATGTCTCAAACATCCTCTAGAGCCTCTCCTGCTACTACTGTGGTCACTGCTCCAATTCCAGTGACTTTTGGGGAGCCACTGCACTCCAGTCCCATAAATAACATTATCCTAGTGCCTTCTGTTTTGCACATACACTGATCATTACCTGTGAGCATGCAGAAGCTGAGAATGGTTGCGATAAACTGAAGGAATCGGGGGAAAGAGGAAATGTATTAGTCCTGAGGGGGTAGCTTAGCTAAGGGCAATGGAGGTGTGATCCAAAGTTTTTCCTAGTCCTTTCTGACTGCAGGAGGTGGTGGGGCTGTCCTGGCCATCTCCACCTCTGGGAAGCCTGTTTTTTTCACAACCTGCAGCTTCCCGGGACTTGCTTTGCCTTCAAAATCTCGCAGCAGGTAGGCCAGACCTGCCCTCTGACAAACCAAGCCTTTCTGGGAAGCAAGCTTTCTTGGAGCAGCATTAGCTGTGTGTGGCACTGGCCATTAGTCCTACCTGGTGCTGTAGCCCTGCTTAGTTGCCCTGCTTCAGTGTTGTGCCTGCTGGATCACCTGAGTCTCGTATTTCCTTCTTGAATGAGGCTTTAATGAATCCCCACTTGAAACATTAAAACCCACAAGGTTTTAACATGTGTAATAATAATAATGCTAAGAGTATCCTGGTTTTGAACTGTGGGGTTCCCACATTTCCAACCTTTTCTCTGCGATCAGCCAGTCTTGAGATTTACCCTCTTTTAAAAATCATCTTGTAGGTCTATGACTCAGATAGGAAGCATGAACAAAAGACAGCATACCACATTTTATAATGCTAATAAATCCCATGGACGCAGTTAGCATACTGAATGTTGGCAAAACCGAGAAGCAGCAATGCCCCTGTGAGTATGGTTATTTGTGCCCATTTTCTTTTCATGGGCTGGATTTAGCTTTAATGAACATCTCAGTGTACCAGGAGCATTGGAGGCACTCCTTGCCTCTTCCCACCCCTCCCAGTCCGGATGTTATTACACAATGTTAAGCATATTCTTTCCTGGACATTTGCAAAAGAATAGGAAGATTACCTTATTTTCATGTCTATAGCCTGCATCACAGATAACTTGTGCCCTGTTAGAAGTACTTACACCTGAAAATAAGGCTGTGGCTAATCTGCACTCCCAGAAAACCTGTATTAAATAGGCAAAAGCAGGTTGGGATTAGAATTAATTGTCACACAGAAGGAGCTCTTGGAGGGGTGGATGCATCACATGCATTCTCCTTATTTTGTTTTGGTTTGTATTTGAACAGCTAACGCGTGGATTGCATACGTCAAAAGAGAAGACTAGAATTCACACTTTGGGAAGGGAGCAAAGCGGTCTGCTTTAACGCTGTGCTCTGTAGTGGGATATAAGGATTGTCCTCACTTTGCAAAGCAGTTTTGAGTGCAGGTAGCTAATATACATCTGCTGTGCTCAGGTAAAAACACAGTGAAGATGAGGTACTTAGATTTTGTTCTGAGGTCATACCCTGCCTCCACATGGAGTTAACCTCCAGATAAAAATGAAGTACCTAGTTTCCACTGTCTTTCTACCTTCCAGTATCTGCTGTGCACAAGTTATTCCAGTAGGGAGGGGGAAAAAAAAAGAAAAAGCAGCAGCTTTTTTATCAGGGAGAAGCCTGAGGCAGTGGAATCCTCTGCCTTACAAAAATATAAATGACCAGGCTTTGATTCCTGCAGAAGGTTTAAGGCTGATTATTTTAAGAACCGTTGAAACCTGAAGCCGCAGCCCTCTGATTACAGTGCTAGTCTGTATTTGACATAGTGCAGTAATGATTTCTAACATCTATTTTAGTTAGGATTTAGAGAGAGTGAGGCAACCTACATTGAAGTATATTACCATGCTCTGACTTGTGAGCATTGTGTAGGAGGTTTAAGTCAGATTATTTTAAGAACTCAACAAGCCTGAAACAGCATTTTTATGATTAT
>VWZY01011200.1:846162-866427 GCA_013399075.1 Chloroceryle aenea
GTGTGGGGAGGGCAGTGGGGGAGGTGGAGTTTAGAACAGAGTCATCAAATTTCCTACTTTTTGTTTTGGGGCTAGATTTTTATACAGATATAAATCTTATAGTACACAAGTAAAAGACACACCATATTAAATAAGTAATAATAATAATAATAATAAACCCAACCAAAACCAAACAACCAAACAGAAAATAACCTTGTTCAAATGTCTTACCACAGTGCAGCTCTTGTCACTGATATCTTCATGATAAAGAGATCTGCAAGTGTGGAATTACAACACAGAAATTTGTTATAAAATCTACTGGGCAGAATTGAATCTCTTTTATATATTACAAAATCTGTGAAGATACTGGTCATTAGTCCGGGTTATGCTCAATTTCAGTGGTTTTGGAAACAGGAGTGTTATCTTTTTTGTGTGCATGTAATGAATAAAAGTATTTTCTTGAACTAACTTACACACTCTGAAATTGGATGGGGATCTGAATGTAGAAGAGAAATATATTTTGTTGTTTTCTAAAAAGTTAGTACTCTCTCATTAGCTAGTTGTATATACTTTGGCTGGGCCATTTTGCATGAGGATGCCAGAACAATGTTAGATTGGGTCAGTGATGTTATTAAGATTGAGCGTTATTCATTTGATAAGAAATGAGATCTGTAATAAATTAATTTAATTTAAGAAACTGCACATTCTGTTCACCTTTATGTGACTGGCTGAGTTCAGCATAATCAATGCTGATTTGCCTTGAAAAACTGTGTAGATTGGTAAAACAGAACTGCTGTGGTAAGTTAAGAAGGTCCATACTACATGAAACATTTAAAATATAAGAACTAAACATTGTAGGTAGACATACCTGTTGGTTTAGCCTAAGTCTTGTATATTCCTGTTATATACCTATAAATTTGGAATGCATTTTATTAGTGTTATATATAAACCATCCTTGTGTGCCTTTAGATTAACACCTGCACACACCCCATTGGCTTCTGAAACTGGTTAAGGTTTGCCTTGGTGCAGTGAGCTTATTGGCAACTTCAGTGGGGACAAGTTTTCATCCACAGTAACCTTCTGAAAAAAAACAGAAAATCCGGTTTCTGAAAGGTTGTCTTCACTTCTGTGTGATTTCAGTCGGTGAATTCAGAGTTTTGGATGTTTCAAAAGAAGCAGATCTCATTTTGCAAGATTTATCTATGGTCATTTACCCATGTCGAAAAAAAACAAACAAAACAATCAACCCCAAAATTGTGAAGCATCCTGCTACTGTAAGTGGTATGACTCTTGTTATCTCTGGAGCTCTTATTTCACGTCCTCAGATGTGAGGGCAAATTCATGTTAGACAATGTCCTTAGGTAGTATTCAAAGTGTTTTAAAGAGATTATGACATATATCAAATGTAGGGCAACCTGTTATGGTTTGGACTGATAGAAAATAATACACTAAAAAGATGGAATGCTTTTGGGGCTGAAACAAAGCACATATTTTCACCCTGCAAAAGCATCAAAAGGACTTTCTAACCCACTGAAGTATTATTTATCCCCTGTTGCTCTGAATATGAATATAGACCAGACAATCCACCTGCTCACCAATATAGCTCTTCAACACCTGCACACTTCAGAGATTTTGTTTGATTTTAGCAGGCGTTGGATATACCGCTGTCTTGTGATTATCACTGATTTTGCCATGCATTGTCTGTCATAGTTAGAAAATATATCTAAACAAAATGCTTCTCTTTACACATGTACCAGAAATTGGCTAATGGCATTTTTTTTTTTCCTAGTCAATCATGGAAATCAATGGGCTTTTTATAAGAGCAGTGTTTTATCACGAATGGTGGGTATGTGGGTTTCTAAGATGTTCTCCCCTGATAAAATGTTAATTTTTGTTTTCTCCTCTGGTACTAACTTTATGGCTCTGCTGTCCTTCCATCAGTCTTTTCAAATCTCCTTTTTTTTTTTTTTCTGTCTTCTTAACTGCATTTCCTTTTATACCGTTCCATTCTGTAGGATTTACTCCTTTCTTGTTTGCTTGTTGATACTAAATAGTTCCAGTTGTACTTGTTGGGGGAGGGCAAGTATTTTTCAGTGAGGATCTGGTACCTCAGGTACTGAGACCACTGTTTTAGTTAAAGCCTTTGTACTCAGGCAGCCTGTAGACTGCAGTCAGACATAGATACCAGGAAACTGGATTTGCCCCACTAGTTGGATGCAAAAATGGAGCAAGGCTGTTAACTTGACATTTCCTTTGTAGTTCCCTGTACCACTCTCATCTGGCCAGTTTGATTTAATTTTATGAGGAATTAAAAATTAGGACCTGCTAATTGATACTAAAATACTTTTGGTAAAACTGTATTACAGGTCTGTGATGTTAAGGGACTACAAGCAAAATTAGATTCCAGAACTCCTATTTGACCCATACACTGAAATATCTGAAGACCCAAACAACCAAAAATTCATGGAGAACAGTGTCTGAGGAAGCAGTGATCACTGTAAGTGTATATGCTGACTAGCACAATCTAAGTCCAAATCAGAAAACTGTGGCTAAACCAATATGCTTAGACATCCTTCTACCACTATTTTGTAATGTACTGATGTGGTTTTTCTTATTTCTGAACTAAATTTCTGGTTTCTAACCAGATCTTCCAAAACAGAGTGAAAAAGAGAGAAAAATCTTTATGGAGTTTTCTCTGCCCTATAAAAGCACCGCTCTGCAGGAGTTACAAATAGCTTTTTGGCTAAGTTCAGCAGCTGAAAGGGCCTCTAGTTGTTTTGTCTCCAGCTCTGACAATAGCCATGGAGAAGAATGTCTTCTTTAAAAGTTCTGGGGATCAAGCTGAACCTTCAGCTGCCAGAGTTTCAGCTCTCCTCTTCCCTGCCCAAAAGGGGAAAAAAAAAAAAAAAAGTGTGTTAAAAGGCCTAATCCTGCTTCCATTGAAATTGATGTAACTTTGTCTCTTTTCAGCGTATTTTTTTTTCCATAGGCTCCTCGTCTGGGCTGGAAGTCAGTTTTATGATTTTAGGTTAAACCAGGTTTCATATTTTACAGCACAATATAAAAACATCTAAGGAAAGGAGATAGGTTTTCATTTCTGAAAAAACTGTTCGAGTTTGATAATAAGTAGGAAGTTGATATTTTCTACCTGGCTGCAGATGGCATGAGCTCTCCTGCACTTGTTTGCAGGCTTTTCTAGCAGAGGTATGGGCAGGTAGTTATCCCCCAGCACTCAGAATTCAGCACCATCAGGCTCTCTCGAGTCAGGTAAGTAAAGCAGTTATTCCAAGGAACATCTGAACTGCCAGCAGGTCTCTTTGTTTATTTTATTAAAAAGGAGTGCTTTTGTGCCCAGTCTCTTTCTGATATTCCAGTGCTACCCCACTTGCCCGGGCAATGAGAGTCAGACTCAGTCCCACCATCGCCCAGAGCAGGTTCAAATATTCCACTCCAAAACTGCCCATCTGGTCATTTGCTGTTTTGGTGGAGGGTTCCCTATTCCTTCTGTTGAAGCTGAACAAGAAAGAAAAAACAATGGCCTCAGACTTCTCCAAACCAGCTGGTATCCTGGAGAGCAGGATCTCTCAGACAATTATGGGCTACAGGGGAGGTCCAGCTTCCCCTTCTCTGGGACATGGTGATATACACAGTGACCTACCCCTCCTTTTCTCCAGCCATGTTTTGGAGAAAGAAGTGCCTGCGAGGAGGCTCATCCTAGACTGGAAATGTCCTGCAGTGGGGCAGGAGCCTGCCAGAGTGTAGTTTGGTTCTCCATCCTTGGTGCTTGCAAAGAGCTGCTGAAGACACAAGACACTGAAAGACAGTAAGACAGGTTAAAACCTTACTTAATTGCAATTATCTTAAATTGCTAAGATAGAATCCTTGTGATGTAGTTGTAGCTTTTAAAGTGCAAGTTGTCTGGGTAACTTAAAAAGTCAGGAAAGTCAGAGAGACATCTAGAGGACAAGTTCTCCAAGCCAAAGATTCCAAGCTTGCTTGCAAGATGACTTGTTCTTTGGAGACAGCCAATTCTCTTGATTGATAGTGGGGATCCCCTACACAAGTCATGTTTTAGATTGATTACTAGTGTGAGGTGGGATGGAATCTACTCCTGAATTGGGAAAACATTTCAAGTAAAAGTTGTCATTGCACTGAAAATGTAGCAGTCCCAAAGTGGCTGGGGAAGCAGAAAACTCATTCTGCAGCAAAAACTAGTCTCCCAGTTAGCTGATGGAAAAATGAAAGCATGATCCCAAAAGATTTGGATTTCCAAAGGACTGTATCTCTGAATACTTATCTGTGAGTTTCTAGAACTGTTATAAAAATGCTTTGTATTTCGCAGAGGAATGTAAAACAGGCACTGAATTGACAAAGTGAAAGACAACTTGCAGAGAATTACTACAAGATAGTGATGCCATTCTTGCTTTTCAATTATTTGTACTTTCCATTTGGAAAGGGCAAGCAGGTATCTTCAGTTTAACAGCATACTATTTTAGCTTAAAGGGGGAAAAGGACACACAGAGGCTTCCAAGAGACTTGCCTGGTAGCATTTTGTGCAGAGACGGTGTAGAAATGCTCAAATTACTTCCTAGTGAGCTAGCTCAGGAAGTTGGAGCACCGTAATTGTGTTACATTTTCTACTTAGGCTAATGTTTCCTTCTGCCTGTACCAGGAGAGCTTTGACATGTCTGATGGTATTCCATTAGATGTGTCAACTTGCCTAATGTACAGCGTAATGCACTGTACCTAAATAATGGGAAGACCAACACAGGTGCCATGAAAAGAAGCAACTTACTGCTTCCAATGCTGCATTATGAAACTTGCTTTCCTACAGCAGAGAAACGTGTGTGTGTTTGTGAGTGCTATATGAAATCCAAATAATCTATTTCACGTTAATGTCATGCATAACGCAGGGCCTTAAAGTAGGATTAAATCAGAAAGAAAAAGGAACAAAAGTGGGATCATTTGGCCTCCTAAGGCCCTTAAGGGAATGGAAAACAAGTTTAACAATGTGATGATTGTAACTCCCAAGTTTTCTCCTCGGCGTGACACCGCTGTGGGCCTCCCTCATGTACCTATGACCCGGGGGATTTGCTCACACTCTCTGCCAAAGGCAGCCTTAGGTGCTCCTGGTGCTGCTCCGAAATCACAGCTCACTGGGCTAAAATGGAAAGCAGCACATTTCTTTAAGGATACAGAAGCCCAGAGGATAATGGAGTCATTTAACTGCCTTGTGTGGCTTGATGTATGAAGGTGAATTCACAAGTAGTTCCCGTAACGTTTTGCTGGTGGTTTAATCATTACCAAGAGAAAGCCTAAAGAATGCAGAGAACAGGACACTGCTTATGGGCTTTTTCTTTTTTTTTTTCAGGGGTGGTGTTTTCTTCTAGTTTTAAGAAATGCATGTCTTTTCTTTGATGAGATATGGCTGCAGGCTACCGTTTTACATTTTATGTCGGCTACCTTTTGTCAGTGGCTCATTGATGCTGTATTCTCTTTTAATTCACACTCCTCTGCTAATCAATTACAGCATTTATCCATTAATCAGGTATTCTGACAGGGTCAATAACTGCTTTGCAGTTTTGTGGGATGCTTCGCGTTATCAAGCAAGTAGCAACAGTCGGTGGATTAGTTTAGCATGGTGTTGTTTTCGCAAGCTGGTGGACATTCAGGGGAGTAAACACCTAGTGAGGCTTCTGGCAATTACTCGAGTTTCTTGGATTCCATGTCAAAAACCTCATCTGTTTGCAAAATTAATCTTCACTGGTGGGTGTGGGAGAGCATGTGCATGAATGCGTGCGCTCACGCATGTGAGCCTGCATGCACCCATGTATGCCTGCCTTCCCCATCTGTGTGTGTACAAATAGACGTAGGTACCCCGTAGTCTAAATATCTACCTTCTAAAACATGCCAGTTCAGCTCTATGGCTTCTAACAGCTATACTGGTGGTAAATCATTACAAGCAATAAAGGGGTTTTTCCATTTTAGCAAGTGGTATAGATAACAGAGGGGGCAACATTTAATTGGACAGTTACAGTTTTGGTAGTTAAGCTACCATCTATAATGATGGTAACAGGTTTCAATTATCTTTTTTATGACAGATGTACCAACATTTAATTGTTTCTCGTCAAGTGTAGAAAGAAAAGACACTTCTGTAGATTTTTCAATTCTTCTACATGTCACTTAGCTGTCTGCACCATTGTTTGAGCTCCTTTCTCTCATCCTTTTTGCAGCAATGAGTTGTGTCATTCCCTCATGATCAGCACTTTTGTTGTCTTTGTTTTTTTCTGTACCTCAGAAGTCCATCTTTTCTTTCATCTCCTTCCCATTCATGCATGAGGGAACAGTTGTGCTCTGTTGTGGGGATGTTCCGCTGGATTTCAAACAGTAGGGTTTCTTTTTATTCTCTTCTAAGTAGTACAATGGGGCTGAATGTCTGTTGCAGAATGCACACACTAATATGCCAGGTTATTTGGTTTCTAAGAAGTCAATAAAAATGCTACATTTAGGTTCAGTACTTGGCTTGGGTTTTTTTGCTGTTTGCCTTTCGGTCCTCAGTTATAAATCTGTTTGTTTGTTTCTGGTTCTAAAATATAATCCTCGATACTAAATCCAAGCGTGGAATCAACAAACACTTAGGAAAAAACGTTACTGGTGATGGAGTATTTTCACACTCACAGATTTGGCAGACTCTGTCTTCCTTGATAAGGAAGGGAAAACTGCCGCCAAATCTAATTAATGGGGTCTATAACGGGGAAGGAGAGAGAAGAACAGGGCAGGGGGGGAGATGCAATTATGAGTTCATCTTGGCAAAACTTTCTTGTTTCATGGAGACTTAGCTAGTATTTGCATTTAAGAAAAGATAGCTTTAGCTGACTTCATTTTTAAGGACTTTTTTTTTTTTTCTTATGCACATACTTAGTTTATACACACTCATTCAAAAGCCATTTCAACAGCAAAAGGCTAAAGACATAAAAAGCGAGAGATATCTTCAGACACTTTGTTCTCATATTCAGGAACAATCTTCAAAATCCTTCTTAATGAGGTCATAAAAGAAAAAAAATCGAACAAGTGGTACTTGTGTACCTCTCTAGGATGTGTCATCGGGGTCACTTGCCACTAGGTTATCCTATTTAAAAAGGGATTGGGATAGTTCAATCAAGCATTGCATTAAGAGAGAGACTTTGATTAATTCCTTCTCTTCTCTATTGTGCTATAGATAATTTCAGTAAATTTGTGATACTTTCTTCTTAGTCAGTGTTGAGGCTTAACGTTCTCAATGCGTCATGCTGAGTATTAGCATTTATTGGGCCTATTTGGCTCTAGTAAAGAGGAGTGTAGGCTGCAGACAGCCCTCTAATCTTTGACAAGTGAGGCCATTCTTTCAACATTACCGTTATCTCAGGTCATAGAGAGAAAGTGTTCTCTTACAGGTTTGCTGCAGGAACAAATATGGCATGTAAAGGAAAGGGAAGAAGAAAAAGTAAGTAGGCTGATGATTTACTATAGATTTCTTTTCAGAAAAAATAGAGGTGACTTTTACAGATAAAATTACTGTCTCAAATAACTTGTTCCTTTTCTGATATAATGAGAGAGAAGTAAAGAAAGGCAAAGCTGAGTTGCATTACTAACTTGCGCCGTGGCTGGAGACATGAAATGCAGCAGAACTGTAACTCAGATTCCAGATGCGATTGCATTATTTCTATACCTTGTGAAACCTAACTTTTATTTTAAGAAGTGATTTGGTTTGGTGGGAAATTTTCTTTGTCATGTAATTGTCAATTAAAAAAAAAGAAAGAAAGAAAAAGGAAAAAAAAAATCCCGAAAGGATCTGTTTTAACAATGAAGAAATTGTGTCACATCCTATTCCTCAGCTAAACATGTACTTTTTTTCCCTTTAAATATAGGTCTTTAAAATGTGCATGATATGTGTTTTATTCATTGTAAAAGAATTTCTCTCTTTACCTTGTTGAGTGTAATCTCCCTTCTCTTCCCTGGCTCATTTTGAAAACGTGTGTGATAGTCGCTCCGGAGACTCAAGGCCCTGTTGGGTATACACATATTTAGGCGCTCTTTAAAAAGTGGATTTTTGACCTGATAGACCGTAACGGCTCCCAGGGAGCCACTATGGTCATTGTGTAAATCCTTCTTAGTTTTCGGTTTACTCACTTGATATACCGTAACGGCTCTTAGGGCCGTTATAGTCTATTGTGGTAATCCAGCTGCTGCACATGCGCGTGAAGCTTTTGTGCCTAAAAAATCCTGGGGAAGTTTTGTTGGAAGCGTAGCGGGCATGTCCAGAATTGCTTCCTTTCTGGCAGGGGGGGGTGAAATGGCTGGAGGAAGAAGCTCTTCTTCCTTTCCCTATGGCAGCAGCTAAAAGCACTGGGGCACCTAAGAGCCTATCAGCCTGCCCAAGAAGTGTATTTAAAAAAACCCCAAACCTTCTGTCAGATGCTCAAAATATCATCTGGAGAGGCTGGTTTGAATGAAAATGTTTACAAGTGTGAAACAGCGGATTTTTATTTATGCATTTGTTTAATGTATGTCTAAGATGTGTGTCAGGCTTCTGCCCAGTGGGATTTTTGACAACTGAGTTATTGACCCTTGAAAACGAGGAGTTGTAAGTGAAAGCCTGATATAGTCGTAACTATAGCAACACTGTCAGTGTTCCTGTAATTATTAACTTTTTTTAAATAAGAAAAAATTAAGAAGCTGTTTCTTTTCTTAAAGAAACCTTTATTGCAAATTCATGATGCCACCACAGAGATGCGGTATGTTGAAACAGTGTATGTCAGTTACTAAAATAATTGAAGTACTGGGGAAGTATGGAAAAAGAACCATGTTTGCTTGCTTGTACGTGTAAGGCTTGTTGGTTCGAACTGTTCCTGCGAGCCAGTGATGGCAAAGGTTTAGCCATCATTTTGTGCTGTATAAAGCTGATGGAAGGCTGCGCTTTCATGACTTCTGCAACTTTTTGTGCCATGCTGCCTTGAGAGAACAATGTTTGTTCTGAGGCTGCAGGCAGAGATGCAGAGATTTATTTGAAGTTAATTCTCCAGTGTATGGGCAGAGTGATTTAACTGTGCAATACACTTGCCTGCTCTCAGCACAGAGAGTGGCAGCGTCTCCCACAGATGCAGCTTTACATGGGCTTCATGGCAGAGACCACTGCAGGACGCCCAGGACTCGACGTGATGCCACCGGGCTGTCAGAGCCACGCTGTTCTGTGCTACACTCTCCCTCCGCTAAGATTTGCCGAAGGTTACGGGTCTTTATCCTGGCGTGATGCTAAGCACATGTAAGATGTATCTCCCTCGTGCCACCTCAGCTGCTTCCCATGCTTTTCTTACAAGTCTTATTCCATGGTGGCCATCGGCTGAGGTGGCACAGGTGGGGCACTTTCAGAAAGAGCTGCTGCTGTTCAAGAGCAACCCTCCACCACTCTTGGGGACACAGCTAAAGTACTGTCCTTCTCACCCAAGTGTGGCTTTCAAGGACTGTATGTGTGCATGTCTGGTGGGGAGGAATCAAGAAGGGAGGGAAGGACTGTTGTACTTCAGCAGGTCCTGAGCTGCAGGCTGCTCACAGAAACCTCTTTCTAAGACCAGACAAGTCACTAAAGCTTTTATTATCATTCTAGAGTTTGTTTGCATATTTAATCCACCTTCTAATGGGATAAGAAATGCTCATTTTGTATAAAATGTGTGCACCTTAATATTTTATGTGAGCCCAGCAATTATTTAATACTGCCACAAATGGTGGCAAGTCCTCCATTTTCTTATTCCTTAGACTCCAAACTATTGATAGTACTATATTTAATTGAGTTCTTTAATTGCTTCTTTTACACAACCAGTTGCTACGCTTTCCTTAGCCAGGTTTTAGATAATGGCTTTTGTTTTTGCTTAGCCATCTGTCCCTGTATTAATTGTCCTTTTCCCCTAGCATCCACCCATAATTTTGGCATACTGGTTCCCGAGGTTGGTCGAAATTCGTTTTGTCTCATTTTCTGTTGTTGGACACCGTTACCTTTAGCATTTCACACATTTAATGGATGCAGTTCTGGCTACTGAAGGGAAGTTCAGTCACTTGCACTGAATCACAGGGAGCTGAAGTTACTTTATTTTTATGCAATGTTAAGTGCTGGAAAAACAGTGCAGATGCCTAAATTAAAATGATCAGTTGTGTGCAGGATATCAGAGTGTAGAGTCAGTAAAAGCATTTTTCTGCTTTCTCTGCAAAGTGAGGTGACAGGTCACAGAGTGTTTCAGAGCTTCTTCTGGGGTCAGCATTGACATTCCCATTTCATTTCCATTCTGCATGCTGAACCACCATTTGTTCTGCATGGTTTACACACCTTCTTCCCCAGTCTTTGACTGGAAGACTCCTGAACCGGGCCCTGATTTAGGAAGGTGCTTAGTCAAGTGATATTATTAGGGTGCTCAGACTCTTCACATTGTCCTCAGCTACTTGGTTGAATCAAGATCCTGCTTTCTTCTTTCTGCTTCCTCCTTTCTGCTTCCTCCTTTCTCCCCTGTACTCCCTGTCCTTGACTCCCCTTTCCACTGTGTCATCATCAAAGACTCAGCCAGGCTACCCTTATTTTCCTTGTTATCCAGTTGGCTGCCCTGAGTTAATACATTTTCTGTCTCTGATGGGGTGTCAAGAGATTCCTCAGCCCCTGCTTGTCATTGATGCTTCCCTCATCAAAAATCTCCACTCACATTGCCATCTTTTTCTCTTTCTCCTTTCTCTCTTTTCCTTTTCCTTTTTTTTTTTTTCATTTTCCTTTTCCTTTTTTCCTTTTCCTTTTATTTCTTCCTTCCTTTCTTTTTCTCTCTTCTCTTCTCTTCTCTTCTCTCTCTTTTAATCTTGTTTTCAACCTTGTTTTCATCTGGCTAAACAAATACCTGTCATGGGTCCCTTTTTTGCATCCCTGCTTGGTACTTTGTTTTCTATTTTACAGTCTGAACTCCTGTCCCTGTTCTTCTTTGCCACAGTCCTACCCAGTCCTCCCTGGTCTTCTCCCTTGGTGTCTCACTTAGGATCACATCCTGGCACTCTCTGCCTCCTAACTTTAACAAAACCCATTCCTCCCTTTGGTGTCCTGGGGCCATCTCACCAAGACCCTATGCATTTGTCTCCCCTGTCCTGGCCAACTGGGCCACCCTGCCTTGCTGGGTGCTGGCTGCCCAGGATTGCGCCATGTGCTTTGACTCACCTGTAGAGCTGCCCATTGCATGTCGCTGGCTTCAGATTTGGTACTTCTACTGCTCAGGTTCTGAGTTTTTCCTCATCTCATCCCTCTGCCAGACCTGGCTCCCTGCACCCTAAAGTTACCCTTTTATTCTCTTCCTCCTGTAGATGCTTTTTAATCGTCTTCCCTACTGGTCCTCAAATACGACCAGCCTTACCAAAGTCCTGCATCCTCTCTGCATTCAAAGACACCCTAATACTCATTGTGCTAGGTCAAATGTAGATGGGTTGATTGCTGGCTTCCAACCAATGGAAAATTGTAGAGTAATAAAAGTGTGTTTTGAATCAAGATGTACAAGTGTCTCGTTGAGTAACAGTAATCAGTATACTGCAGCCTGCCTGAAGCCATATTTGTCTTTCCAGGGTCTTGTATCTTCACTTCTCTGTAATTCAATCCATGCTTGTCTAGAACCTGTCTTCTGTTCACTTTCCTCGTAATGGGCAGCATTTCTGTGGAGGTTGGAAAATAATTAAACAGTATTTTAAGACTAGTATACCTAAAATTACTTAAAACTTAACTACTGGATGTTTATTTTTCAATACAGTATAAGCTCCAAAGGCATCACTAAATGTACCTACTAATATTTATAATATCCTTTTTGTGAATCAAAATCTAGCAACATCCTTGCAATGCTCAAGTTAGCAGGCATGACTGTTACCATGGTGGGAAAACAATTTATATTATATCTGATTGGGACAGGAACAGAGACAACTTATCTCTAAAAGACCCCAAAACATAATTGTATTCATTGAAAGGAAAAGCAGGGGTTTGTGCCAGATTGCACCAGGTTTTATTTTTCTTTTGTGCATGCTGAATGCTGGGATTTATCTTGTAGAGAATCAGGAATGCCTAGCAATGGACAGCAGATTTCCTCTGAAGAAGTAGCTGTTGTAATGTATAGTGAAATAAATTGTTTAAACACGGCACTAGCACTGGCAGTGGTGGCAATTACCTTTCAGTTATTCCAAAGCTATACAAAACAGCCTAAATAGATATCCCTTCAGGTTCAGGTATCTAAGATGGGTGTGAAAGTCTTCCCAGCAACATGCCTCTTGTCACTCACATTTCCACAGGGGTCTTGAGCCTGTTTTGCAAAGGGCTCAGTTGTATTTTTCACATCCCATCGTGGGCACAGGAACTGAGCAGCCTTGGGAGTGGGGTGTAGATAGAATCATTTAGATTGGAAAAGACCCCTAAGATCATTATGGTGAGGGAATGCCCGCCCATGTCCTCCTGCTCCTCCAAAGGGAGGAAAGAAGTGAGTTACTTCCCTCCTTTTTCAGTGCAGTTTAATGCCTTTGGCTACCACTGCAAGTGGCCATTTTAGCAAAAAAAGTCATCTTTCTTCCCACCTCTTAGCATATAGTGGTAGAATATTGATGAAACAGCCCCTAAATTCCTCTCCTGCCCTCCAAAATAATCTGAGCAGGGGACAAGGAGTTAAAATATGAGGTCATCTTCTTACTTTTTTATGGCTTAAAATGTTGAGCTCCAAAAGAAGGCATGAGTGTCACTTGTGTGAAATACCTGGTGGCTTGCTTTGTTCTGATAGGGATTTGGCAAAGACAAAAAAGCAGCAACATTAGGGGCAGAGCTTCTCTGGCTCCCTGAGACATGTCTTCAGTCTACAGCAGCTGTAAATCGGCAGGGTCACACCTGTGACACTTGCAAGATATGCCCACAGTGTGTGGATGCAAAGTGTGTCCTGCAAAGAGCACAAGCATTGCAAAAGCAAATCACTGTCATGGTTACCTGATGGTGGAACAGTCTCATGTATGTGTGATCTGAGGGAGACATTTCACTGGAGAATTCCCACTCTAATGCATTGCCAGAGATGCAGGAAAAAGCAGTTTATTCCAGCAAAGTATGAGAAATATTAGAGACTAAAAGTTGCAGGAAACAAACAAACAACCCAGTTTTCTTATTTCCTGGATTTATGGAAGATAATTCTTTTTGCTACTTTCCATCATTACATGGTCCTGTTGCGCTGTGCCACACTGTGTCCTTTTATGCACATAATATGTATACACATATGCACATTTTTATGTGCACAAATAAATGGTATATGTAGAAATATGTAGCCAGGTGTATCAGTACATAAACATAACCATGCACATTTGTAAGTAAATGTTCTCCTCTAACTATCGTGGTTGCAATCCAACAGAAAACCTTACCTTTAAGAGTGGGGATATTGTATTGTCTGCTCAGTGTCTCATGTTGTCAGGAAAGCAGTTTCTAGGTTTATTGTTAATTAGGTATTTGTGCTGTTTTCAAGAGACTTCTAAGAATTAACATTTTGTTCTTGCTTGCACGCAGAGCTAGTGAGGTTGTTATTTTGCATTTAAACAAAAATGACCCCCCAAAAAAGAGGAAAGGCTTTGCCTGATGGATGTGTTTTGGAGAAGAAAGTGTATCACTGCAGGTTTTTTCCCAGCACATTTAATGTTAATATCCAACAACAAATCTTGCCTTTACTGAGACATTAGCTCAGCTAAACTGTTATGTAGGAAGATAACAATTGAAACATCCGTGACATTCTTCCTATCAGCAAGTAAACAGATGATGACAGACAACGGGCACTGTGGGACTAAAACTGATTCTTCAAACTATCCAAATTCCATATATATAATCTCAGTTTTGAGAGAAGCATTTTGTTTGTGTATGAGTACAGATTCCTGACTTACTCTGAAGAATTAAAACGTATCTCAATGATATTATATCACCTTTGTACCAAAGTACAGCTAAAATGATACATGATCAAAAAAAAAGTAGGCAGATACTGTAATGGAATATTTTTAAATGTCATAAAAGCTATTATATGCAAGTAGACCTAATCCTGTTCCTCACTGTAGATTTATATTTGTGTAATCCAGGACTTTTGCTTATCTACTATATATCATCATTATGAAGTAAAAGACATTTTCTTTATTTGTGGAGGTTGCGAGGGAGATAGGGCATTTTTCTCCTTCGTACAGCCTATGTCAAGAATTTAGAGGAATAAATCCTCACTCTTAAACTGTGTGCTTGGCAACCCCTTTTCCTTCCTTTTTCTTCCCTCTCGGCCATGTCTGACTCTTCCTTCCTCATTAGGCAGCCATTAGGGATGGGGCTGTTTTCTAAAATTTGGTTTTAAGGGAGGGGGACCAATAATGATGATGTGTGCAATGATGTGAAGAGGTAGGAAATCCACATTTAACAAAACTAACCTGTTTGGGGAACAGGGGTATCCTGTGAAACAAGGCTGTTGGAGAGGCGAGCAACTTTGACTCTGGATCTTTACATAAGTTTCAGCTGGCTTTTTTGTGTGTTCACTGGTCACAGTAAATATATGGTGTAGCAACTGTAACCACACAAGTAATCTCACCTAGGAAATACAGAAAAGAAACTCCCACGGAGCATGTAATAAGAGCACTTGCACAAAGCAAGGCCCATCAGGTGCTCTTGGTGCCCCAAAAGGCACTGGTAGCTGATAATTTGACTTTTTTTTTTTGTGAAAATAAAATCATATTGTTTTTCAGAGGAGTTGATTTTCACCCTGTCTCTCTTCTGCTCCTGATGATGATGATGATTTTTTTAAGTGCCCACACCGGTGATTGACTGACCATCAAATGGGATGGATCTTCCTAGGTGGGAGATCTGCAGTGGGGATCTGGGAGCCATGCTTTTATGACCACTTTCTAAATCTTCTGGGATGTGGCAAAGGTGATCTGAAGAGTTCTGTAAAAAATGTTTAAGTAATTAAATTGGTAAAGTAGCTTAGAAATGGGGTTTTCTATATCAGGCTTCTGCATTAAGTATTAAAACATGTCCATTGGCCAACATTGTTCCTCCATCACACATTCATATTATCTGCCCTGGTAGGTTTGACACCTTTTTGGTCTTTCAGCTTGCCTACGCAGCAAATTTCATCCTTGGTAAGATAGACTGTGATGATATGTCCTGTGCATCCCTCCAAATTAGTTCTCCACCATGGACACCTCTGGATGGGGTTCACCTCCTTCAAGCATGTTCACCTCCTCAAGGTGCTTAATGATCTTCCTGAGTCAGACACTGGAATAGGCTGCCCAGGGAGGCGGTTGAGTAACCCTGATGCATTTAAGGGTTGTTTGCATGTGGTGTTGGGGGATATGGTGTAGGGGAGAACTTTGTAGAGTAGGAATGATGGTTGGACTTGATGATTCCAAGGGTCTTTTCCAACCTGAATGGTTCTGTGATTCTGGAAGGTAAACCCAGTGCTTTGACCACATGCCCCAAATATGCACCCACAGGGGCGGTAGGACCCAACCCACCAGCTCAGTAGGGTGATGGGATTACCTCTTTCAGAGTAGCACCGAGCAAAGGCTTATCACTTGCTAAGGGGAACTCAGTGGCTAGAGGGTTGCTGAGCCTGAAGGGGATAGTAGGCACTAAATTTAACATTTTTAGTTTACTGACCTAAGGATTTTGGAGAGCTGCTGCTGAGTTAGGAATTGGCATGCCTGTTTCCTTGTAATAAAAATATCCTTAAGCTGCGTGTGTGGAAGATTAAAATTAATTGACAACTTGTCACCTTTTTATCATTATTTTCACAATATTTCACATTTCCTTTAAAACCAGCCTCTGAAAATCTCACCTTTAAATTATTTTTTTTTTTCAACTGTTAAAGAAAATTCATGCCTTTGACTGTTGCAAGGAAAAGCTTGAAAATACAAAGCCTGGGACAGAAGGACCAGAAAATAATAATTCATTGTGCACTTTTAAAACGTTGCCATTTTTAATACATTGCATTGTTTGTGATTTTTTGAATTATTAATGTTGTTAAGAAACAATAAAAAAGGAATCTTTTTTTTTTTCCAAGAAATTTATGGGATAATGGACAGATGCTGGAAAAATACTGAAGAAAACTTAGGTGTTTCATCATTATCTATACAAAAGCAGGAATAATGTTAATGTCCTCTAACATACTGAAAAAGGCAGAATAAAATGGAAAATTTACTATTGGATAATAAAGCTTTGCCATGTGTTTATTTACTGGAGAACAAGAACGTTCTGCCATCTCCATAAGGTGGTTTAATTCCACCAATGCTACTGGGTTTGTATGTTTTAACTTTGGATAATTGAACAGGGACATAGTTAAAGGCATGAAAATAAAGAAGTCAGAATCTTGGGGCATTCCTTGTTATCATTTGAAATTAATAAAACAAGATTTGTTTTTCAGCTGGTTTAATTCTCAAAGGAAATAGGGCTGGGCTTATAATTGTTACTACCACAAATGTCATAGAAAAATTCCTACATTTTGCTAACACCGAGTAGTGATAGCAGCATAGAAAATTCATTTGATCTTGTATAATGTTTTTGTGGTTAATAAGATTTACATACGAAATTTTTGTATGACTGAAAGTACTGGAGTTTCATTACAGTAAGCATTAACTCCTGTGATTGAAGTTAAGGGAGTTTTTCTTTTATAGCTAATCAGGAGTTTAACTGCCTCTGGGGCATTTTAAGAAAATGTTATACTGTACTTAACAAACATTATACTACAAATAAGAGTGATATTCCTGTAATTAAAACAGTCTGGATATTGCTTAATGAATGTTTTTCTTATCTTAATGTATGGGCAGTAAGGATTCATGTAGTTGCCTTTATTAACTTGTGGAGTTAGTTAAAAAGCTGGTTAAAACAGTAAGTCCATATCAGGTCAATATAAAATGCTTATGTAGAGGTTTCATTGCTCTTATAAATCTGACTAGTTAAAAAATGAACACAGATGCTTGTTTGTGCCATCCTGAGCCAGACTGCAGGGCAGTATTTCTGCCTGTAGACATTTCAAAAGTTGTGTTGCCTGCAGCACTGCAGGATTTGTGAGCATTCTTCTCTATCTGCCCTTTAGGAAGTATTTTTAAATTTTCACCCCGCTTGTATTGAAACACAGAGAGCGGTTCCTTTTCAATTAGTGTAGCTACGCTTGCTGGTGAACTAATAGCATTGTGCATTCGTTCTTTTTTTTTTTCTGTCATATTGCATCAGCTTTGATGTAATTACAAGGGGAGGGGGGTTATGTAATTGCAGTACATCTTAGTTTTATAGTTCTGTCCTTCAGCAGTTTCATATTTACTAATTGCTTGCTAAATTGTTCTTCACTGCTCAGTTATTTGGCACAGAAACCATTGTGAATAAGTTCCTGTTTAATACAAAATATTTCTTCTACATAATAATTCTTCTGCTTAATAATTATTCTACAAAATAATGCTTGGCCAAACACAAATAATATTTTGCTTTTAATCTTACTCTGAAAAATATCATGTGAGTTGTTTTTCTCCCTAACTGAGATTGAGCATCTTTATATTCTTTAAAAGATACTCACCAGCTGGACTGCATCTGCATGCAGCTAAGTCTCAGTTTTGCACAAGTCTCTGTGTCAAAAGCTGAAAATAGCAGGTTGGCCCATGTGTAGACTAAGAACACATGGAAATGGAACAGTTTCATAATCCAAAATTAATCCCCAGTCCTGCAGGCACTTAAGCACATGGTTAATTTTATGTGTTTGACTAGTCCTTTTGATTTCTCTGGGCTAAGCACATGCTCGAGTGGGTTTACAGGAACAATCTCGAAGTAAAGAGAAGACTGCAATACTGTTTTGTTTTTCCTAAGTAGTAAAAATGTCTGTGCTTTATTTAGTAGCATAATTTACATACACTTCTAAGTACAGGAATCATCGAGCTGTTTGTGCTTTGGCTAAGCATGGACGACTGTAAATTGCAAATCAAGATAAAATATGTCCTCCTTAAGTGAAAAATTCTGAGAAGTATGAAGGGAACCTTAGTTTGTAAAATATCTCCACCGCAACCAAACTTAAAGGACGACAATTTGTCATAAAAAATCAGAAATTCTGAAAGATCCAAAATGGGTGACAAACTTCTGCTTTCTCCTGACTCCTGCAACACCGGTATATTGACACTCGGCTAATTTCCTTCTGCTAAATATTCTCAGGCACATCTTTAGTGTAGTTTTGTTTTAACTCGGATGTAAATCAGAACTGATTTTAAGCACTGCTCTGTTTTCCTTTTCTCTCACGCTGTGAAGATATGGATATCTAACCTGCACAGGCTCTGGCTACTATAGTGGCTCTGTGTTGCAGCAAGGTCGTTTAACAGGCAGGAATGGCACTATTGATTCTGACTTTATCAAGTGCCTGTTTCTTATTTTACATATAACTCATTAGCAGCCTGCCCCTAAACTGCTCAGAAGGCTTTGGCTGTCTGGGACTCAGACTATAATCACAGCAATTAGCGCTGAATTTTTGAATCCTGGTCTCGATCTTGACCTTGCAGCATTTAGCCAACGCGCACACAGCTGGACCGACGGTGGGAGCTGCAAGAGCTCAGTGGTGGAGATGCTCCCTGTATCCTGTTGTGGGCAACAGCACAGGGGGAAGAGAGGGGAAGAGGGGAAAAGCATGTTCAGTGAGAAAAGAAATTACGTCCAAATTTGTTATTGTTATCAATTTTTATATACAGGTACACAGAGACACCTGGGTGGGTGCACAGTTGGGGTGTGTGAAAATGTTGGGGCAGAATTAGTAGGAAGGGAAGTGCCCAATGGTGAGCTGGAGGGGGGAACTGGAAGAGGCAAGAGTGGTTTCGCGGTTACATAAAAAATCTCCTCAAAGTGAACTTTTCTGCAGAGGCTGTCAACATGGATCTAAGCGCAGCTATTACATATTTGTGCTTTTTATATATTTACTTCTTCAGACAAGAGTTTGGCATAGAATGCTCCAGGACAGCTTGTCAGTGATATGTGCCTAATCCTTCCCCTGAACTGGAAGATGCTTGGTCACAGCAGCCATGCTTTTTTCCTTTGTGTTACACAGCCCTGAGCACACTTGGTGCATATTGTTTTGTACACAAGAATGATAAACCAAAACAAATCATACATGGATGTCATACATCCAGAGTATCTTCTTCTCATGCACATCTTTATAAAGGCTAATTTTGTGTGTAGTCCTTTCTAAACTTCTCGATAACGGTATTGAATCTTCATCTTTATCGTGAGATGGTTTTGTTATTTAAAACATATTGTAATTTTCTGTCACAGCTGCTAGTTGCAATTCTGTAAGAAAATAAGTAACCCAAGGTCCTCTGTTGAGAAAATGTATAGCTAAACAAAATATTACCAAACCTCTTTACAGAGTTGTACATTTAAAAAAAAATGCAATGTAGAAACAACAGTCAAATACATGAAAGAACATTCAATTTACTCACAGAAATTAACACTTCAGAACCATTTACATTTGCTGTTTATGTTTATTTATATATCTTTATATTTAGGAAAACAAGGAAATTAATTGTTAACTATACTTTCCTTTGGTTAATGCAGCAAAGTGAACGTGTCACAGAGTGTTTTTCCATTGCCCTGCAGTGATGCGGGTTTGATTCAGCAGCAGAAAGCATCCCAAGGAGTCAGAAACTTTGCTGATGGTAAAAGCAAAGCAAGGAGCAGCTCAACTCTGGAATACTTTATGGGCTTGACAAGTTATTCAGAGTTATCCATGCTGTAAGGAAGGGAGCAAACCCTTGGCTGTATGTCACGTATGTTAAAGCTCCCCAAGACAGGACACCAATTAACCTTGGATGATAGCAAACACACACACACTGGCTGCCCGAGAGAAGCAGCCTGTTGCCATTAGTAGGATGCGGCAGCCCTTGTCACTCTGAGCCATTATTTAAATCTCTTTCAAAATTCCCTTATTAAATTGAGGAACAATAGCACTCTCCTCTTCCTCACAAATGGATTATTTTTGCTGCCATAAAACCAGGAGATATTAGTAATAAGAGAAACCAGTTGTCCTTTTTTTTTTTCCTTTTTATTTCTCTCTCTCTCTTTTTTTTTTTATCCGCGCTCTCTAATTTGGCCATTTTGAACTGAGAAGAAAAAAACCGCAGATCTTCAGTGAAAGCAGTTCAAGGCATGGTGGAGCTCAGAGTGAACCAAAACAACAGGGTCAAATGTAGTTGAAAGAACATGGTTGGGTAAATAAAAGGTCTTTTTTT
>VWZY01011200.1:866473-936900 GCA_013399075.1 Chloroceryle aenea
CTTAGTGCTGGTGGGAGGAGAAAGTTTAGTTAACTATTTAACCTATGATAGCCTTTTATCATTTTATGGCTTAGGGGTCTGTGATTTTAAGCCTTTGTCAGTAAGTTCCTGGTTTGTATTTGATCTTTTCTCCAATGTCCAGTTATATGACTTATATCGATTTACTACAGATAAGAAAAAAATACAAATAGCAGCCAAAAATACCTATGTTTCCTAAAATGGCTTGCCAACAACTTTGGATTTGGTACTCAATTTCCATTTAAACCCTAAACTGCTTTCTTCCACTCACAAGTGGTCGTGTCATGATTTTTTTTATCAGCAGGGCTGTCCTTCCCCATTTCATTTACCTATCTGGCTGGTGGTTTTGGCTGTAGTATGATGTGTCTTGAGCAGTTGGAGCAAGCGCTTGCAAAAGGTCATTTAGAAGCCCCCTTTTCATTTCTTCCCACTACAGTTTTCCAGCAGGCAACTGCTCTCGGGGGAGCCACCTCCTCCAGTCTGGCCCTTTTGATATCCAAAGATGGTTTGTTGTGAGGGTTAAATTTCTTAATTCAATGAGTTTTTGTGAGCACTTCTTCAGCCCATGGCGCTCAGCCCCCACGGCTGGGAGCAGACTGCCAGTTGCCCTAAGGATGCTGTGAAAGTGTTACGGTTTATTCTGTCACCTTCTTCAAACTTGAGGGACTGGGGCCAATTTTATATACACCTGTGTAACTCCCATCAGCTTCAGGGGAATTAATCTCCGTGTTACATCAGTGTGAGATCTTATCAGCCTTATTGGGGGAGTTTAAAATTAAACAAAGCCTCTTCCAGGGCACTTTGCCTGGGAAGGAAAGCTGCTTGTCAAAAGATCTCAAACCATAGAGCTGGTGGCTTCTGCCTGCCCTGGCAAGGGGTTAGGTTTGTGGGGTTTCTTAATTAGTTTTTGAAGGGTCAGGGAAATGACCTTAGTGGGTCTGGGACAAAGGAAGAAATCAAAATGTAAAGCAGAGTGTTTGATATGTTGATAACCCCTCAGTTTTAATTTTAGCATAATTGGATCAGAGTTAGTGGCAGTTGTTAGGTTAAGTACCTTCCCAAAGTTCTGTCTTTATTCAGAAGTAAATATCATGGCTCTTCTCTTTTAACCTTTTTTTTTTTTTTTTTTTTTTTTTTTTTTTTTTTTTTTTCCCAAGAAGAACTGCTCAGTTTACCCCGGATTTATTTCCACTAGGAAAGCGCCAAGATTTCAGGGACCTGTATTCTGATGGTAAAGCTTGTGACATGAGCTTTTGTTTTCCATGCAAGGAAACGTTAGCGTTTGTTCACATGTTAACTTTTTAACAATTGCGGAGAATTTCTTTTCCTTGAAAACTGCCGTCCTTTTCTCTTTCCTCTCCTTTTCTCTCTTCTTGATATTTTTATTTCCCTTTTATATGGAGACTTGTAGATTTTGTCACTTCAAACGTTAGCTGTTCCTCCTCTTTTCTTTCGCTTTACAATACACACTAGGAGATTTTTTTTCCTTTTTTTTTTTTGCATATTCCTCCCCTTTCTCTGTGAGATATTGTAGTTGACCAAATTTAAAACACTACAGTATTTAGCAACCCCACAGTGCCATTTTAAGTATTTGGACCTGGAAAATGCCCCAAGCAATAACTACCTGAATTGCTTTTAATTACACAATATAGCTGCATCATTTTACTTCAGATTCTTTTTGATTGATGCTGTAAGGCAATTGTAACCATGGATGATGGGATTAAGTGCCTCTTGAAGTGACTTTAGCTTCTTGTGGGAACAAAGGGAAAGAAGAGAACACTTAGTCCCTTTTTGAGTGAACAGCCTTTTTTCACTTGCTATATAAAGAAATACAATTAACAAACATTATCCCCAGAGGTGAATTGAAATGTACATGCGGACAATAACCGCTCTTGACTGCAATTAGACATATATGATCCGAGGTATTTTGGCCATTCATTAGTGCTAATTGTTTGAGAAACAAGCCCAGAGAACAAATGATTAAAATGTTAGTGCCATAACCAGGATTATTAGCATGTGTGATAAAATGCATGCGCCGCAGCTGTACCAATAAAACTCTCTGGCGAGTCGCTTTGATTCGACAAATACTCAGCTCGGCTGCGAGCCCTTCGTATTTGCACAGGGCCTGCTGATGTTTATAACAAACAACTTATATCTTCTTTTCTTAATTAGAAAGAATTACTATGCAAATTGCAGGGCTTTGTAATTTCGTAGAAGTTTCCTTTGTCTTTGGCAGATTATTTGTGTGCAGTTGTGAGTTACTGCCCCGTAAATTTGACATAGAAAAAACACTATATTTACTCTGGGGGTTTTATTTTTGCACACATCAGAGAAATAACTCGTAGGAGATTTTTCTACATTAGCTGCATTGTATTCAGCAGTCTTAGGTCCTGGGTCACTTCCGTCCTTCTGCCACATCACTGCAGACATCCAGGACTGTGGATAGTGTGCAGTTATGTGCATAAAGCTCAGAAATACACACTGTGGAAATTTTCCAGCTTTTAAATGGTTTTATTCAAATGCCTAAGTGCCTGTGGAAACGCTTGCCAACACTGTGCTGAAGACTGGTAGAAGGGGAGTTTGGCCTGTTGAGCAATGGATATTTTTCCATGCATTAGGCAGATCATGGTGTAGCATCTCTTCCAGGAATTATTTGATCTGTCAAATAAACAGGGAACAGAGGCACAGGTTAAAGTGCTGAGCCTGAAAATCACTTGTGGAAGTACTTTGCTTTGTGAGATCTTTGTTGTTGGCTGCAGTGAGACTGCGCAGGTGTGCATAGTTAAATATATGTGTGAGCACGAGCAACACTGGAATGTGAAATTGCAGTTTACAGCGGGATATGTGTGTAATTTGGTGTAATTTCACTAGCTGCAGCCGCACTGTATGGCTGCCATTGCAAAGTACAATGTCTTAGTAATCAAAAAGGTTTTGTTTTCTACTTCCTGAGGATGAACTGTTTGCTCTTGGGCAAAACAGTTCTGAGGCTCATGAGTAACTTTAACCTGCCAGCTACTTTTACATATTTGATGAAGACTTTAGTAGAGTGTTATGTTTGCTGAAGAAATTTTGTTTCATTTCCAAGACCCAAGAGCATTCAGCATGCTGCTAGATGCTATGAATGAAAATATGCTGCTGTAAAACAATTTAATGAGCATTACCCAATAGCCTGGTCCTTGTTTTAACTTACAGTGCTTAAACGAAGAAACATTGTCTTAGCAAATTCACTTGGCTTATGTCCATGTGTTTAGTTTAAAGCATAGTCAGGCTTAGTTTGAATCGTTAAAATACTTGCAGTCAGGGAACATATGTAAGACTTTCTTCCTCTTTATGGCATGGACTTTACAATATAATTGAGATTGCAGTGCTGTGTGTGGGTTTTTGTCCTAGGAAAGTAACTACTGGGGATATTTTTATTCTGTCAAAATAACAGAAGTCGAGATAATCAGCATAGTGTTTCCTACCAGAGTAGCTAACTGCTCATAAGCATAGCACCCTGGGCCTTGCCACTGTTTAAAAAAGGCAAATAGGTTTCTTAATAAATCCACTTCTTCCTCTACATTTAATTTTCTTGTAGAATATAAAATATGATTATGCAAGGAAACTGCACAGTGAGAACAGATGATGATTTTTAAAGAATATGTGTCAAAATAATAGCATATGAAAAATCAAAAAATTGCAGGCACACCTAAGCACGCTTGTTGAAAACTCTTATTTTACACATACATTTCTAGAGCTCTTTGTTTTGAATGAAGATGGATGCTGTGTTGGTCCACTGACACCAGTTCCTCCTGATTTTATTCTTTTTTCTGGACATACTTCTTGAAAAAAATTATTGCTCTTTAGCTTGTTAAAATGTTCCATAAGAGTAATAATTTGACACCTTAATTGTATATTCTATAGCAATCTGTGTCTTGAGAAGCCTGTGTTTTGGGCCCATGTGGCTGCAGAGTTGATTAGCTGAGGAGATGCCTGTAGTCACCAGGCAATAGTATTTCTAGCATTAAATAAATATCTGAAGGGTGGCTGTCAAGAGGATGGGGCCACTCTCTCTTCAGTGGTGCCCAGTGACAGGATGAGGAGCAATGGTCACAAACTGGAACACAGGAAGTTCCACCTCAACATCAGGAAAAACTTCTTTACTGTGAGGGTGATAGAGCCTGAAACAGGCTGCCCAGAGAGCTTGTGGAGTCTCCTTCTTGGGAGCTGTTCAAAACCTGGTTGGTCATGTTCCTGTGCAATGTGCTGTAGGTGAACCTCCTTTAGCGGGGGGGCTGGACTAGATGATCTCCAGAGGTGCCTTCTAACCCTAACCCTATACGTTCTGTGATTCTGCGATTAAGCCCATAAGGTGGTGGTATTTGAATGGATTGGTGGTCTGCTGCAGAAGCCATACTGCTTCCACATCTAAACAGAAGGTCACAGACCTCAACGGTGACACCTGACTAAATCTGGTCTGTGGGTAATGACAGTTTTACCTACACAATACTACCTGCTGGTGCATGTGGTATGTAGCTTAGAGCTGTCTTTGTAGGGCAGGAAGCAGTGAGAGGGAAACCAGCTGGTAAAACAGCTCTTGGTTTGATGGCAACTCAGAAGAAATCCTAGGAAATGTGTAACAGAAGGTACATCTCATCTGAGCATGCTCTGAGGTTGAGGTGTTAGTCATGTCTATTGGGTTTCTGTCAGGATAGAGGGTTGGTGAGAGGCAGTCATTACAGGTGCTTCAGGTGCTGCTTGCCTTTAGGATGGAATTAACTATTAATGAACTGAGCTCCTTTGTGCATTTGGGAACTACAGGGTTGAAGCCATCAGAAAAGGAAAATAGAAACTAATCACTTTTGACCCATCATATATGTTGAGTGAAGGAGTGCAGGCTTCTTTACTGACCTCTGTGTCACACTCTAAAAAAGACCCTCCTCTTACCATTTGAAATAGACCACTCTTCCACCTCCTCCTTGCTCTCCCAGAGTGTACTACTGCAAGAAAATGGGATTAAGTGGATTTAACTAGCAGCCACTTGAGTTGCTGCAGGTTGTGTTACCATCCCTACTTCAACATGAAGCCGGGGACATGAAGTGGTTTGTGGGAGAGGGGCAAAAGTACTCAGGAGAGACTCAGTGGGTCTCACTTGTATGTCTCCAGGTGTTGTCTGGACCTTCACCACCCGAGTCTTGAAGCTGTTGCAGTTAGAGGTGAGGAAGATTTAGTAACAAGGGTAACACTGGCACTTATAATAAAACAGTGTGTCATTTCTGTTTAACAGCAAAGCCACCCTGTTTCTTGGGCTGAATTAAGTATTACCAGGCAGATTACAAAGAAGAGTCTGGCAGTGGATTTTTGTGGGCTTGTAAAATGGATCCACCCAGGACACAGAGAAACACAGCAGAAGAGATAGTGGAATAGTCGTACTTTTCGATTTAGTTTATTGAGATAAAATGTGATTAAAGTTTTGTTCATATTTTTAACTCAAGACATAATTATATTCAGTTTTTAGGGTGCACATTCTAAAGGAAGAGGGTGTTCTTCAGTGGGGTTAACCTGGAAAGGCGAGTATCATAGTGGTCTGTCAGCGACACACGACATTGGCTTTGACTTAGGTTGACTGAACTCATTTCCAAGTGTTTGGGAGAGTTAGTCATGTTCACATTGAAGCATGTAGCCGTGTGCCATCAGTGTAGCAACTTGGGAAGCATTATTAAGAGGGGCACAGGAAAATGCATGGGTCCCTGACATGATGCGATAATGACATGTTCAGCGTGGTGCTAGAAAAGCTTTGCATTATTCAAAGTGCTGAATAATATACATGATAATGTGTAATGGTGTTATATAGTAGGATTATTTTGTGGAATAAGTGACTTGTGCTCTGAGTATGGAGGCAAATTATATTATTTTGTCCTCGGTTTTGATGTAACAGAATAGGCCTGGGGGTACAGCATGAAATGGGGAGGAACATGAGCAGGCAAGGGGTTTTTTTGGAAGGCCATGAAACACAGTGGCACCCACGGCCATTTATTTCTCTGTGCTTGTCGTTATAGAACAAAGCAAGCTCCCTACTGCACTCAAGGGCAGCCTCCCCCACCAGTCCCACTGTCTCCAAGTGCACCGACCAAGCTCATGCCTGGTGTGGGTTTGCTGATCCCTTATTGGGAGTACTGGCACAGGTTGGAGACCACCACAGACCTGATGTCCATGGGCCATACACATGCCACCCACTCAAGCCATGTGGCACCACAGGCTCAAATCTGCACTGAAGTGTGGTGCACAAAACATTTATAAATTTTAAAAGCCACCACAGCCTGCTGCTGATGCTGGTGGGTTTATGAGCATTGTCCAGAGAAGTCTGTGCTGTGGATCTGAAGGCTTCTGAGAGGACATTGTTGGGATTAGTGAGGCCCCACGTTACACGGGGTTTTTGTTCCTGTTTTTCTTAATTCCCTCTCCATCCATTCTGCTTATTTAAAATTTGCATGAAAATACATTTGTTGATATAATGTTAATATTGCAAAATCAACTCCACAAGCCTATGTTTGTTTTAACCAACACCCCTGCTTCACTCACAGCATGTCATCCAGATCCAGCAGTAAATGTGGCAGATAGCAGCCCCCTCCCTAAAGCAGCTCTGCTCCGTGCCCAGCACAGCCTCCATCCTATGAAGGAGTCCTATGACAGGGGAAAAACCAACCACCACCTTTCTCTATTTGCCATAGGATGCAGAACACTCAGCCTGATTAAGGCTGCACAGATAATCTCGGCTCTGGCAGTTCTTCAGTTCTGAGTGTTTAAGTCTGCAGCTTCTACTGAACACAGTACTTTTGGAGTTTTATACTGTAATTAATTGTAGTACTGATATCTCCCTACCTTGATTCTTCCTAAGGAAAAAAAATAAAATATATGTGTAAGTAACCCAAAACTAGCCATTATCTAGGTAGGAATGTTTCTCTTTTAAAATATAATCAAGCGTTCTTTGTAGCATTATGGTCAAGAGTCTAATTTCAACAATGTTCTTTACAGGGTGGATTGTCCTCTGCCAGCTGGTGTTCCTAAGGTTAGTTATCGCTTTGCATCATCTCACAAGTATGTTCCCAGGCGAGCTGTGCTGTACGTACCTGCAGATGATGAAAAGAAGATACGAAAAATCCCATCACTAGATGTAGATTGTGCGGTGCTGGACTGTGAAGATGGTGTGGCTCTGAACAGGAAGGTAATTAAAAATTATCTGCGTGATATAATCAGTGCTAAAGAGAATTTGTGGAAAAACATTGCCTTTGCCTTAGGGACTGACAACTAGAGAGACAAAGATGAATTTTAAGATATACAAAATAAACTAACAGTGATAGACTTTGTGAAGGCTTCGGGAAAGAACTGCTTACACAGAACAGAGAGATCCCGTGTGAGTAAGTGGGGAGGGAGTTCAGAAGGAATTACAGAGCTGGATGTAAGCTCTCACAGAAGAGTGGGAGATACTGTTATTACTGCTGCATATTTCTTAGGGAAGATGAGGGAATGGTCTGTGGAAAGAGAAGCAGGAAAGGAAGAGTTAGCTCAGAATCATGAGGTGTGGGGTTTGTTGTTGAAACGAAAGCATCTTCAGACCAGGAGCAAAACAGTGTGGATTCGGGTTTGAGCGTTGGGGTCTTTAGAAAGATTTACTTCCTCAGCTTTTTGGAAGAAATGCTGTTAGGGGTGTTTCTGAAGGAAGGAGAAGTTAGAACCTGAGTGTACCAGGGTGTGTGTTTAGATTGAAGGAGCTGCAAGACAGCCCGGACAGAGAGCAAAGTGGGAGAAAGATGTAGGTGTGTCAAGTACCAGTGCCAAGTTTTCATTGACAGTAGACTGTGAAAGAAGAGAGCATGCTCTAGCATGCATTCAGTTTTGCTCACAAGCCATTTTTAAAAAATATATGAAAATAACCATTTAAAAATATTTCATATCTTAGAATCATAGATTCATTTAGGTTGGAAAAGACCTTTAAGTTCATCAAATTCCACCATAGACTGAAAACTGATAAGTCCACTAACTTAAATAATGTATATAAGAAACTAGTGTAAATGTTGCCTAGTAAAAACTCTTTCTGAACAGGAACATAAGTTTGCCATCACATCATTTTCATGTTTGGCAGTTTTCCTATCCATGTTACAGTGCTTCAAACTACAGCAAGCAGTGTTTAGGGCTTGAGTATGGATGTGTTATCCAGGAAGTTATGAAAACAAGCTTGGAAATTTTCCCATGTCATCTCAAAAATGTGGGTGAAATTTTATTATTTTCTGTTTCTTGTGATTTAATGCTTTCTAGAAGGACTCTTTTGGATAGTGCTCTCTTTATCTATCAGCTCTTTACTGGTATGTTGGAAAGAAGTTTATAGAGTCTGCATGTATCTATTTTAGTTCTGAAAGTGAAAATAACATTGCCACACGTTCATGTGTACTGCTGAAGACGGTTGGAAAACATTTTCCAGTTGATAAAATTCTGTGTGGAAGACTTTCTGTCGCAGTGAATTAGTATTGTTTAGGTCATATTTGTGAGGCTAATGCTATAAGATGACACGAGATGCAATTGTGTATTAAACTGTAGTATTTTTAGGTGCAGCTTAATTATGTCAAACAAATAATTTCTAGCAGAAGCATCTATTTGTAATAGAGGATGACAGCAAAACAAAATTATGTGACCAAGATGACAGAGATGATAGCAGTAATTTCTAAAGGCTGGTAAAATTCCAGCTCTGTTGAAGTGAAGGGGAGTTATGCCACTGGGTATATGATTTCAAAGAAATTAAGAGGGAAATCTGTAATAGGAACTTGAGATGACAGGTGAGCCCCTGGCTGAGCTTAAATGCAAAAAGGAAACAGTTAGGAGGTAGAAGTGGGTACAGGCTACCAAAGAGTGACACAGAAGTGCGGTCCAGGCATGTAGGGGCAGAATGAAGATGGTCAAAGGCTGGCTGGCATCAAAACTGGTGAGGGTTGAGCAGGAAAACAAGAATGGCTACTAAAAGTGCATCAGCAGCAAAAATGAGAAAACAAAGGAAACTGTGGACCCATTGCCCCATGTGGCCCTGGGTGCTGTTCTACAACAAGCTAAATGGGGTCAGGGGTGCTCCACTGCAGCAAAAGTGGCCAACCAACTCCAGGGCTCTGTGCTGACATGGGTGCAGCCAGCAGGTCCAGGAAAGGGTCCCTTCTCTCCAATTGGCTTTTGAGGGTCTCCCAGGGAGGGAATGCTGTGCCCAGCTGTGGAATCTGGGACAAGAAAGAGACTGACTGGGAAGGGCCACCAAGGTAGTCATGGCACAAGAGGAGAGGCTGAGGTTTGTTCATCCTGGAGAAGAGATGATTGAGTTGATCCTTGATGGAGGCTTTGCTGCCTGAGGGGAGTTGAATGGATGACAGAGCCAGGCTCTTCTGAGAGGAGCTCAGGAACAGAGCAAGCACAATGGCCACAGGTTGCATGAGGGGAGGTGCTGATTGGAGACAAGGGAAAAAAGTCACCCCTGTGTGGGTGGTTGAACAGTGGAAGAGGTTGTCCAGAGTGCTGGTGCATCCTCCTTCCGTGGGGTTATTCAGATCTTGGCCTGATGAAGGTGTGAGCAGCCTGGTGTAAAGCAGTAGTTAGCCCTGCTTTGAGACTGCGGATGAACAAGGTGGTCTCCTGAGGTCCCTTCCAACCTGAATTAGATGGTGTGATTGCATGATCTAGTAGCAAAACATAATTTAAAGTGATTAGAAGGTTGAATTTCCTTTTTATATCTGCCACAGATATTCAGGAAGACTTTGAGACTTAGGTTCTGTGAATGTGAAGCTGAAATTATTGCTCTTGCAATAATTAATTTATTAATGTTTATGAGGCATTTGGAGAATTTGTGTGAAAGATGTGTCAAGAACATGCACTGAAGTATGGTATGCAGTGATCCATTGCAAATGGGTCATCACAAACTGAGAAGAACTGGGAAACACAGCAACACTGAGCCTGTCCTTTAATCATTGTTCTTATAGCAAATCTGATGAATCTGACTATTTATTGCCATGTTTTATATCACTAAAAATGCTACTTAGGGATTTTCTTGAAACTACTGTGGAAATGTTGGGTTTGGGGAAAATCAGGACCTGGCTGAAGGTTCACTGTGCCTTGGACCAAACTCGCCTGTCTACAGAAGGCCTTCACTTGAGTACCAAGTCCAAGCAGCAGGTTGGAAGCACATCTTAACAAGTCTATTTCAACAAGATGCTGTGTGCTTTGTATTAGGATTGTTAGATTTTGAGGGATCGAGAATCGGGCAAGTTTGGTTGCTCGTTTAGAGGGAAATGAGGAAGATGAGCTTCTTATAACTGAAACTAGTAACATTAGCAAAACTGCATCTGGGTGCCATAGCTTCTTCTGAAGCTGCAGTCATAAAACAAAAATCTTGAAATGTTTTCTATATGGTATTTCCTGTCAAATAAATTTTTGAAGATATCCTCCCCTGTGCCCCTCCTCTCACAGTTATGTTTTCCAATGGCTCACAGAGAGCACCAAAGGAGGGAAGCCCTTACCCATACCCGTATCCTAATCTGCATTTCTTACCATCAAGAGCTACAGCACTGGCAATTATTTCAGTCATCATCTGTTGACTTCTCTGTCTTTTCAGTATTTTTTTTTTTTTTCCTAGTTGACATTTTGACTAAATCAGAAAAAAAACCCAAACCCACCAAACATTCAACAATAAGTTCACAAGGAGAAAATTTCTCAGCAAATTTTCTGAGGGAATCAGGGGGAACAAATGGCTAAAAAGCAAAGTTAGATTATGCTGAATACTAAGCCTGCAAGTAGGGTGAGAACTGATCCTGGTGTGAGTAGGACACGTGTGGCTTTTGAAACCCCTTTGAGACTGGACAGAGCTGTAGGAGGTCTTCAAAAACCCAGAATAGGGAAGAAGATAGGAATATGTCCCAGTGTTTCTGAAAATGTCAGCCTTCTTTTACAATGTTAGCTTCAGTCTTGCTGAACATACGCTACTGGGCATGCTAACCTCAAATCCTGGTTGGGGCCTCACGTGCTGTTTTTAAAGGTTCGAACTCATAGTGTCACATGGTGTGGACTCTCAGCTGCCTCTCTGGAGGTCTGACTCTGTAAGATATTGGGAATTTCTATGACAGAAATTTAGGTTTTGGTTGGGGGAAATACTATCAAAAGCAAATTCCTTTCCCTGAGCTACTATTCACAGATGAAACCAGGGGCTCTTCCCCACTGATGTACATGTAGAGTTTCTCCAGTGTTCTTATACATTTTAAAGGAATTACTCAGAATGAATTGACGATATTTTAAGTGAACAGTTCAAATAGAAATTATAAAACTGTAAAATTAGAAATCATACAGATTGCAGTGTTGGTGTGTTGCAAATGTATCACACTCTAGAGACTTTTTGTGAAATGGTGCAAAAATAGCCTATATCTGGTTTAGCTCTTCACAGGAGAAGGCCTGACTGTTCTTCCATTGTAATTATAAAAAAGATAAGAAAGGTGGCTGCATCAGTGTTCTTGACCAAATCATATAAGGCAGTAAGCTGAACTGCATGTTATGCCACTGAGTGGTCTCTGTGTAGGAGCTGAGCTGTCTGAAGGTATCTCAAAAGCTTTCAGCCAAGCCAGCACTCCCTGGTGTAGCTTTTCCTGCAGGGATGCATTACTCGCTGTGCTTCCATGACAGGCAGACCTATTATCAGGTGGAAAATTTTCCTGCTTCTGTTGGAAAAAAAGAAGATTTTCATACCAGTACTTTCATTTACCAAGGGCAGAGTAGGTTGAGATTTTGTTGTTCATCCCCATGGGTCTTGTAAGGTTACCATCCTTGCAATAGAGTTTTCTAAACCAGATTTTTTTCCATAAGGATCCATCCAGTCTTCAGAGATGCTACTCTTCAGAGCATTCAGGAGGTGTTAGCTGGCCAGGTCAGCTTAGAAAGAGACCAGCTGATGCTGCTACTCCTGTGTTTATGCTATTTTCTAAGTCCTTGTCAAGAGTTTCAGAGCATTTTGATACCTCCAAACCAGTGCTATTAGTGGCTTTCACTGAGGTTGGTAGGATGGTTTTGGATAATTGGGACGTACAGCACCTTACTCTGCAGCTCTCTTCAGTGTGCCATCTGGCCAGCCAGGGCACAGTCCCTTCTGCCAAAGACAACCTTTGAAAATTACCTGAGGCATATTTTGGAGGTGATAGGGTTCAGCCTTTTCTTACCATGAGGAATGGCAGTGTTACAGTTAGAAATCAAAACAAACCCCCATCTTCCCCTCCTCATCCCCTAACATTTTTGTATCAGAGGTGTAAAAGCAATCCCTTGGAGTATACATATAGCTGGGAAACATCTGTGGGGTCCTCTGACATGAAACACTTGAAAATATGAAATTTTATTTTTCTTCCTCTGGAACTAAATAGATCTCATGCATCCAATAAAATGTATTAATACGCAGGACTGCACTGTAAAATTATGTAGAACCCATTAGGGTTTAAGTTCCTAAACCCTTTCTGCTGTGGATCATGATTGTATTGCTTTGTGTCTTTAAGAAAGAAGTTGCTCTCTCCTGTAGCACTTGGGCAACAGAAGCTGGGGAAGAAAAGAAGCCTTAACTCTGTCTTTTTGTCACATCCCTTCCTCAAGAGGGGAGACGGCAGCCCCTGAGCCTCTTCTGGTCTCCCTGCTCCCCTCAGCAGCGAGGGGAAGTTTGTTTGGGCTAAGAGGATGGATAGGGAAGGACCTATTTTGCTTATTCCCCGCTTAGGGTTACAGCATAAATTTGTTCCTACTTAGTATCTTGTAGCCACTTAGAAGATCATCTCTGTGCTGTGCCACAAAAGAAAAAAAAAATCAATTAATTCTTTTGAATTGTCTGTTTTTAAAAATAGGATTAAAGCCTGACCACTTTTCAAACTGTTCCATTATGAATAACGCATATGTAAGAGATGACTCTGGGTTCATTACAGTTAAGAGCAGATCATCCGCATACATGCTGATTTTATGGAGATTTCTCCGTACGAGAATGCCTCCTCCATCTCTCTAGTGATCTGATCCTGGGGTCAGAACAACCAGCACGCTGGCAAGAGAGCATCCTTGCCTAGCATTTTTCCTCTAATCTGAGGCCTTGTGACCTTTTTATTCCTTATCACTGATGAGAAGGGGCTCTTGCATATAAAATAACACTTCAACTAAATTTGGGGGTGGAGATAAATACATAAAATGGGTCAGTGTGGTATAAAAAAAATATCCTAGACTTCCCTTATTGCAATGCATTTCCTTATTGATCTTACTGAAGGCTTTTACAGTATCAGTAGAAAAAGCTGCAGTTGGTTTCCATAAACCTCTAGCTACTTCAATTAAAATCAACAGTTTTCCTGTATTATGTGATGATAATCTTTTGTTTTTAATGAAGCTGAGTTGGTTAGGATTTATCAATGCCGCCGGTATTTCTCTGGGCTCATAGTGAGAATGTTAGCTAGTACTTCATAGGCACAGTTGCATGAAACATTGATAACTAGGTTATTTTACCAGGTCTTTCCTTTATTTATAATAAATTAGTACTGTACCTAATTGTATTTCTCCTACAGGGAGAAGGCTTGCTGATAAAGTGTGTAGAGGATGATTAAATGTACACAGGCGCATAGTAGGGTGACTTCTCTTCAAAAGATGCACAAAATTAAAATGGGAATGCTGCTTTCCCCAGTGACTTGCCATTATTAAAATTCTCAGTAGCATGGGAAATTTCTTCTATAGGAATTGGGGAGTCCAAAAATCTCTCTGGTTTATTGTAGGGAAGCTGAACTGTACAGTGAAACTCTGCAAGGCCTTTTTGATCCTTGAAGAGTTCTGATGAATATACATTTTTATGAAAGTTGTAAAGTGTTTTCATTTCCTTATTAATCCCACCATGGTCCTGGAAGAACTGCCACTCCTGAGTGGTAAAGGTGACAATAAAAGTTTTTGTTCCTATTGTTTTACTCTACAAGCCAATCATCTTCCTTACATAAAGATTTGAGGATTCATAAGGACGATCACAATATTCAGCAATTTTCTTCTTAATGAGCTCAGTAATGCCTGTGTCTCTTCAAGCAGAGCCTTTGAATTGCCAGTTACTTCTTTTCCACTGATTCAGATGTATCCAATTAAGTTTGACTTGGATATTTTCTGATATAACTATTATTGCTGACAGAATGGTGACTAGAAGCTTAGGGAAAATGTCTTGGCTCAGTATTAACAGGGATTCTGGGCAGGAATATATTAATAGACCTGGGAAAATATTTTAAAACATGTAGCTAATGCTTGTATGGACTTGGGCTTCACAGTACTTTCAACTCTGTGTGTAGAGCACTGTCTATATGCACTTCAGCATACCTGGGTACTGAAGGTCAATTGCAGGCCTAGAAATCATGTGTTGCTATACATTTCTGAAACAGTTTTCACTGCTTCATCTGTTTTCATATCAGGAAGGACCTGGTTGCACAGCCAGTGAGCATCGAGCCCTTAGCTGGAGGGGAGACATTGAGTTCTGAGCATGCTACAGAAAATCAAGCCAGCACAAAACAACCCTCAGTATACGCATGTAGGTTAGAAACAATCTGTTGGCTTAAACTCGTGCAGACTTTTGTTTGTAATCAGAGACATACGTTGTGTGGTTGTCAGGGCTGCAGTGGTACTGGGGGGTGAGCAAAACATAAAGACACTGCCCAGATCACAGTCACAGGGGCTCTCAGAACTCAACACCATGTGCTTCAGGTCTCCTTTGCCTTTTTGTTGGCCTTGCAGACAGACAAATATGTTTGTATGTCCAGGTTTCTATTTCAATTAATCTTGAAACCTAGTCTTGAACCTAAAACTCCATTGTGCTGGTAACCAGTAGTCCATCCTGCTTATTCTTTCACATTGCAATGACCACAATTTAAAAACAGAGACGTAAGCCAAGCACGAGGAGACCAACAGGCTCCAATGATGGGGATATGGATCAGGAAGTGGTAGGACACATGGAGAATGCAGCACTTGCCCTCATTCTATCTGTACACTCAGAGTCAAAGTAGTGGTCTCAGTGGACATTTGGTCTGATTTAAGTAAAATAGTTAGGTAAGGGAAAGTGGAAATTCATGGTACTTTTCCCAGTTCATTAGTGCCATCAAAGCTGGACCTGTCCCAGGGTGGTGAGGGATGGGTGGAACCTTAGGGATACTTGGAAGATTATCGGAAAAATATGTTTTATTTCACCAAACTATGTAAACAATGCCTGTCTACCTGGGGTTTAGTAGTATTATTAGGTAGCAAAACAAGGAAGTGTGACAGGATGCTGGGTAAGAAATAGGAATTTTTGATGTCAGATGGTGCAACAGCATAGCTGTACACTTGGAAGTTGCAGATGAGGATGCATATGTGTGTGGTCATGGCTAAGCTTGGGAACCTTGGCAGGTGTCAACTGAAAGCATGATATTTAACCTCTGTACCTTTTGTTTCATTTATTATTCTTCTGGAGACCAGAAAAAAAGGGATCCTAGCACTCAGTGGTAAGAATTAAACCACCAGTGCCCATGTGGAAGCCTAATATCCTTCCACTGTCCAGTTAGCAGGAGTTCACAATACTTGTCATGGTGAAGATTCTGCAGTCCTTATTCAGATAACATTTTGTAATGAATTAAGGACATTTGTGTCTAAATGAGTGATTTAGGATTAAGTGTTTCAGGAGTTTGAGCTTCTTCCTATGCACCACAATACATTGAATGAAAGACATGTGTGTTGTGCTAGTTGCAGGATGCAGCATTCCCAAAATAAGCACAGAACCATCTAAAACTGGCCTTCTATTTCCATCACAAACTAACCCCATGCCATGACATCTCTTCAAATTAGAGTGGAGTAATTTATCTCTGTTGAGCAGAAGACAAAACGCATGGATAGCAATTGCCTAAAGCCCTAGTTTTTACATATTCTGTGAATTACTTTCTTCTCTCGATTGTTAAAAAGACTCTGTGTTAAACAGTGCTTTATGCACCAAAAGAATACACTTCTGTGGAGCAGGCTGGTACCCAAAATAGCTACAAAAGCACAGCTCTATCTTACTGAAACTGGAGAGCATCCAGAGCCATGGATTCATCGTGCACTCATATAGTTGAATTGAACTCAATATGCAACTCTTGTGATCTTTCTGTCTCTGTCATAAGTCATCATAAATGGGGGCAGAGCATTAGGAACTACATGTGTTTGTTTACTCCCATCTAAACATGCATGGATCTGCTGGGTCTGCAGGATGCAGCAGGCTCAAGTGGCACAAAAGCTCTTAATGTGTCCCCAGGTTGCCCATGGCCATGCCCAGAGTTTGGGCTTCCAACCAAGGAATTACTTTACAAAGAAGCAAAACCAACATGCTATTTTTCCCCCCCTCATTTCAAGTAAGTCAAAACATAGAGCCATGTTTGAAAGTTGCTGGTTTTGCAGTGGGGTTTATGTACGCATGGGGCATGTGAGGTTGTTAGCACATCTAAATGCATTGACCAAAGTATATTGTATGTATACCTGTCTCCAAAGACAAGTGCACACATCCACAAATCCTGCATATTACAAATCTTGATGTTCACCTAGGATGCTCTGCTGGTGTTGCCCATCTTTCCTTTTGCTACGACTATCACGAGGGAGATTATGATCTATATTCTTGTTTATCTGTAAGGAAAGTGAAAAGCCTGTTGTGGAGTCTCATCAGCACTTTACATCTTTTTCTGAAAGGATAAATAAAATCATAGTGTTTTCTGAGTTTGAATACAATTTCTATCTTTGAAGCAGCTTGGTTGCTTTGAGATTGCTGTTTCAACTCCTGAATGGCTGCATAACATAGCGCTGTCTACTGTGGATCATGTAATAGCTCTTTTTGCCATCCTTCTTTCACTGCAGTGTGTTACCAGTGTACTCTCCAGAACAATGTACTTCTCAGTTATTTCAAGATTGGGAGGAAAAAATTGTAAATATTTTTCTTCATAGCTGCTGACTGAGCTCCAGAAGCTCCTTAAATCCTTGTGTTGTTCCTCACCTGGGAGCAAATGCTTGTAAAGATCCTGACTGTTCATTTTAGGATGGTTATAAACCATTGCTTGCTCATTTTTTTCTCCATACTTGTTAGTCTTTTACTAGATTGTGTCAAAATAGCTGCTCCCATGCCAGACTTGAGATAACTTCATATTCTAAGGTGTCACAATGCAACAGTGCATTAAAAGGGAATGTGTTGAACAAATTGGTATTTTCTTCCAGATTAACCAGTTTATTTGGTTACATTGTAAACTTTGATTCTACACAGACCCCATCTTCCACTCGTAACCAATTATTTTTAAATAGAATAACTATAGACTATCATTTAGAATAAATTTTCTTGAGAAAAAGGGCAAATTAATACATGTAAACATGGGTGAATCTATTTAAATAAACTGTCCACAAAATCCTTACAATATGTAAACAACATTTGTTATGCCTTGGAGATGGCATATGATTGGACTCATGAGACCCTGTTTATCCTACTGAACAGTTTCTTTTATAACTTCAAAGGGAATTTTATATATTTATGGCAATAGCGGGGTGTTAAGTGTAGCTAGACAGAAATTATACCTCAGCTATTTAGTTAATGCCAATAGGGATTAAATTAGATTTTATAGCTGTTAGTAGAAGTCTGTTTTGTAGCTAACAAGTGGGATTTTTAAATCCTGGAAAGCATAATCCTATTATAAAACTGGCAGCTGAATTAACATTATCTAGAAAGCAAGACTTCACGGATTAACATTTTTTGACATTAACAAAGAAAAACTAATGCTACAGGGATATTAGGTGCTTTTCCCAAAAGTAGGAAAAAAAGGAAAGTGAATATAGGACAAGATAAATGGCATAAATACTGCAGGAAGGAAAAATGGAGTGAAATATGCATGAGAAATGAAATCTGGGAGTGGCCATGTTCTGCCTCAAATACAAAAGAAATACACCAGAGTAAGAAAATGCTCCAAAACTGGTAATTCATATGTTAGCCCACACATTAATTTATATGTGCCTGGTGACTAATTCACAGTTATCCAACATGAGAGAGCCACAAAGCCTTCTGTCCTGAGGGCTGAGGTCTTTGCATTGCAGCTAGATGCTATAGGAGCCGAGGACTAGCAGCACTGCAGAAGAAACACTTGTCCCTGTAGTGAATAGTGCCATAAAGCTGTTCCTCAGAGGGCCCGATGAAGTTCTCCTTACATATCTTGAAGGACAATTATGGGACAACTGCTGTAGGCAGTGGTACAGGACATAAGTGGATCACTGATCTTGCTTGTCTTGCAGTATCTTATTCTAGGCATTGATAGACTAAATAGGCTGAAGGCAAGCTGTAAGGGTATATGCCCTGTCATACTTCAGTTAAAAAACTTCCATCCACATCACAGTTGCAGAACAAATTTTTTATTACTTAAAATTGTGAAGTACACATCCCCTTTGAATTATTTTAAAAGCTCTGTGTTTAGAACCTGAGCCCTTATTCACAGCTGCAGCACTGAAATAATGTAGTATTTTGTTGTATGGGAGGTTAAGAGGAATCCACTTGATAAACTTATCAGTCACACAGACATATAAAACAATTTTCCTCTAATATTTCCTTGCAGCATCATATTCATGTGGTTGATCCAGTACAGCTTTTACTGTAACAGTTATCTGTTGCCTGTCATCTTGTCTCACAAATTTCTTCCTTCTTATCAAATAGAGAATTTCATTAATTACTAGTGGTAGTTAAATTGAAACAATCTGTATGAATTTTGCTTTCTAGCCTCCCAGTTTCTTGGTTCAAGTAAATCATAACTAGATATGAGTTGCTGTCAAGACTGGGGGTTTGTTATAGAAACATAATATAGAAACATAACTTAGAACTGTCTGGGTTGGAATGTACCTCTAGAGGTCATCTTGTCCAACCCCCCTGCTGAGAGCAGGGACATCTCAACTAGAGNATATATATAATATATATTGTTATATATACTGTTATATTGTTGCTTTGAGATTGATATATATATAAAATACATGGCTTTACAGTTTGATTCTTGTTTTGATGCTTTTGCAATGCTGCATTTATCCTCCTTATGGTTTGCTACTTTAATCATTATTACTTACTGGATTACATTTTAGAGAGCATCTTTTCTATCAAAGCATGTATGTGTAACAGTCATTGCTATAGTTAAATCCATTACCAGAGGGGTGGCTGTGACTGCCTTAAGGGCTTTTTTAAATCATGGTTGTATAGCATAGACTTCACCTTGCAAAGCATGTAACAACATCTAAGATGTGGAAACACTGTGAAATTTCTTACTTTCCAAACTGTCCTTCTCTGAAGTTAGTGCCATGAGGAGGAACCTTGGCAGCATTATGTCAGTGGGAAAACTCACATCATTTGGCATCAACAGGACCAAGGTTTATCCCTTGTTGTGTGCATGTTGCAGCACTAATGAACGCTATTGGGAATTGGAAATAGTTTCTTGCCCTCTGTTGTGGCTCTTTTTCAAAAATCTGTTCCCCAAATGCTTTATTATTGTTTCTTTGTATGTAGAAGTGTGCAACAGTCCGTTAGCAGGGCGCTTTAAAGCACACAGGTATCTTTTAGCCATTGCCACAGCTCTCTGGGCAGCTTTGGAGAAATGGGATTAGAACATGCCTGTGACTTCGCACATCAGGAAGGACACGATTTTAATGTCTCCCAGAAGCACATGGTTCTTGGATAAAGGACCTATCTTTCCTTCTTCCTTAATCAATGAGCAATCCTACAGCATTTTAGTTTGTTTCCAGCTTTGCTGCCCATGTTGGGAAGTGTGCATATTTGGCCCATAAGACTTGTGATCGTTTTAAAATGTTTGGGTAGCTCCTCAGATTGTGTAAATAGGTTTAGCTCTTCATTTTTCATATGGTGACACAGCAGGTGAAGCAGCTCTTAAATGAGAATTAAAGAACAACTATGTGGGGAAAAAAGTGTTAGTAAGTATGACCAGGGAGTTGCATCTATATCACCTGGCTGGACCAGATTCATCATCTGCCTCAAGTCTCCAGAAGGAGAGAGATGGAGATGTGAGGGAGCAGTGTGGTTATTGATCAGAGCACCTTTCAGTCTCCAGATGACCCTGCTCCTGCAATGACCGGCTGCTGCTTGATTGTGAAAGAGCTCACTGAATGGGAAGGGAGGGATGAGAGATGCTTGGCTCTGTGATCAGGCACTCTTGCATATCAGTATGTGTTTTTCTAGAGTAGACGCTTTGCAGAAGCTTGTTCAGGGCCAGCATGTGGAAAACAGAAGCAGCAGCACCTGAGCATTGCCAGTTAGGGCACCTGATCTCAGAATTTGGCTTCATGTTGTCAAAGTGCTTATCATCGGTGGGGTACAATGAAAGTGCTGAGAAGAAAAGGAAATGCCCAGAAATATAACAGCATGTCATGGGTTTCAGTGCTTGAGGCTGCTACAAGTAGCCCTGCACACACATGCTCGATTTTGTAGCAGAGGGGGAATTCACACACTGAGCAGCCTCTGAGTAGTGCTTGATGTGATTTGATGAAACTAGCAGAAAGAGCAACTGGGTCTTAGCCTGTGAGAGCAGCCCCGATCCCTGGTCAGCAGGCATCACCTCCTCCTATGTGCATCTCTTCATAGAGGTGTGCTTGGTGCCACATAGCAAAATGCTGAGTGGCTCACACCCTCCTCAGGGTGACATTCCCTGTTTTGCCTTAAGAGCAGACAGTGGGCCAAAGAGGTCTCAAAAGATCTCCCCTCAGTTTTGCTGTTGAAGCTCTGAGCTTTCTCTGTTCCGTTAGGGAGAATAGACCAACAAGGGCCACCTTTCCAGGTCATATGGTCTTGGCATATCCCTCCCAACTGAGGTAAAAAAGTATAATAATAATAATAATGCATATTGTGCATATTTAACGCATGCTTCTGAACACTGAAGACCAGATAGTAGCAGAGAGGGGATCTCTGTGAGCTGATTGTGACACAGTGCAGCTGGAGACGGAGGTAAGAAGGCTCTTTTCCAATGTGGTCCAAGAGTTGGTAAGTTGGTACTTATGAATGGGGTGTGAGGAAATGCTAGTGAAGCAAATGAGGCTCCTCTGAGGGACTGTGGCACAAAGCAGCAGCTTCTTAGCCCAAAGAAGTCTTGTCTGGGGTTTTACACAGGACTATCCATAGGACCTTTTTTTGACTCTTTGCTGTTAAAGGAAAAGAGGACTTATGATAGCTTTTAAATGAGCAAGTCATATGCAGGAAGCCCCCAACCCATCAGCCACTGACTTTTTCACAGCCAGAACTCCACAAGTGCTAAGTAAATGTTAGTAAATCTGCCATGGCTGTCAAGCCTGGTTCCTTGAGTGAAGCAGAGCATTTACTGAATTGTGTCTTCTATTGATAAACATACCCGGCAGGGGAAACTAGGACCTCCATTTGAGATCATTTGTTGGAGGAATTTCTGGGGTAACAGATGTATTGAGCTGGAGGAGCTGTCATCATCTAGTTAAGTTCTCTGATCTGAAGGTGGATAAAGCCATTCCAAAGCACCCTGATGGATGTTTCTGTAACCAGTCGTAGTGAGTGTCCACAGATATCTCTGGTCCCCCTAATGCCTACTCAGGATTTTCTAATAATTTCACTTAAATGCTTCTTTCAGCAAGTGAGATTGATTTTGTTGTCCATGACCACTTATAGGAAGAAAAGCATAGTCCTGTAACCCTCTCCTATAATATATTATTCTGTGTATCAAATTGTTATTAATGTCTCCTACAGATTTTATCTTTTTAGTGAAAGTGATTGCACATACTTCAGATTTTCTAACAGGAGGTCCATGAACATGTTATCAGTCATCTGGTAAGATTCTGGACTCTCTCCAATCTTTTTTAATTTCTGGTCCCCAAAACTGGATATTTCAACTGAGCTTTTATAAATGCAACATAGGACAGTGCAATTACTTCCTATTTTATTATATACGATGCTCCTGTTAACATATTTCCAGTATTGACTTTGTCATTTTTTTGTAACAACTCTGCATTCTTGGCACTCATTTACATCAATCTACTACTTCTAGTGCATTTTCAGCTATGTTTCTGCCTCTAGGTCTCTGTCTCATGTATGGTATTGTTCTATCTTTTTCACTTTTTACTGTCCATCTAGTCTGAGAATGTCTTTGCCTCTCCTTCCACGTTACATGTCTCTGAAGATACTGAAAATTTATTCTCTCTTTCATTATCCAAGCTGTTAATGAAAACACTGAAATTATGCCCCTTCACCCTCCAGGAGAAGTGCTCAGTTGAATACTGTTTGCTGCTTTTTGAAGGTAGGTTTCCACATTAGCACATGTCATTTGAGGTTATGTGCAGCAGTGTCAAAAGCATTCTTACATCTTGACCATCCTCCATAGTTTCTCAACACCTCTCTTGAAACAGGTGGCCCAAGCTGGTGATCGTACTCCAGGTGCAGCTTCACCAGTGATGAGTAAAAGGGGACAATTACCTCTTCAGTCTTCTGAACGTGTTCCTCCTACTGTAGTCCAGTGTGCAGTTTGCCTTACTTGCAATGAGAGCACACCATTCCTTTACTGGTCCTCATTCAGGTTGCCACCCACTAAAGCTGCAGGCCCCTTTCAGCCCGCACAGTCTGTAGCCTGCCACATTCAGCCAGGCAGAAATGTGGGGTTATCCAGTGCCTGCTGCACAACAACTTGCTTCTCATCACTTCACTTCCTGGTGCTCCTGTTGACCCAGTTCTTGACTTCCTCATGGTGCCTCTGGACTGAAACTCTCTCTAGGTCACTGGAAAATTTGCTCAGGTTTCATTCTGTGTTGTCACTAAGGTTGATGCAGAAGATGATGGATAAAATTGGCCCTAGTATCAAAGCCTGGACTTCTCCACTTGTTACCAGCTGCCAAGTAATCATTGAGCCATGGATAACTGTCCTTAAATGTCATGTGTCCAGACGGTATTCCACCCATCTAATAATGCATTCTTCTACCCATATTTTCTCAGCTTCTAGAAGAAAGTGCCATGTCCTATAAAGTCAGAATGTATTATATCTGCTGCTCTCTCTTTGTTCATGTAGCCAATCATTTTGCCATAAAAGCCATCAGATTGGTCAGGCAGAGATGTCCTTCTTCTACCTCCAACCCACACAGACTTATTCATTTTCTTCCCTCATTTCATTGTCTGTGGTTATCATGGTATGATTGCAACCTGTTCCATCCTCTTTCCTTCTTTACCCAGCTAGAATTGTTAGACTTAATGAACAAGAGATTTTATTTTTACTTCATTATATAGCTTCACAGTGTCAGGTATTTTGAAGTGTCCTTAGCACTGGAGCATATTATACTTTCTGATCATTAAAATTTTGGTTGTCTTGAGTTGACTTTAGACACCTGCATCCAAGAACGCAATTCCCAGCCATGCTGCCAATCCCTGCACGTGCTCATAAGTGCTTGAAAGTCCACTCTGTGCATACTCAGAAATGTTTCTTTCCTCTTCTGGCAGCTTGTAGCCTTTCTCATGCCAAAGCTATCAGAAAGATATGTTCTAAGGCCCTTGAACAGATGGGATCAAAACTTGCCTAGCAAACTCTGACAGAAGACGCATGCAAGGCACAGAAACCATGACCTTTTTATTTAAAAATGGCTAGGATAGGAAAGTAGTAATGGGTGTATCCGTGGTAGCACGTGTAATAAGCTTATTGTGGGCTGATAGATCAGGGTTGGATGGGAATGTCATGGTGGTGCCTCATCAAGGAGAGACCATGGACAAAAATTTCTTTAAACAACTGAAAGAAGTATCTATCTCGAATTCTTTCTGACTCTCATGGAGTACTTAAACCATGCCAGTATCTACTGAGAGGACAGTACGATGGGACGCAAGCAATCCAGAACTCTGGAGTGCATGCAAAACATTTTTTTGATGCAAGTGCTAAACAAGCTAGCTAGGGGAGATGCTTTGCTAGACTCCTGAATGAGAATGAGCTGTCGGTCAATAGGAGCCTTGACTGCAGGAGCTGTCAGATGCTGGTGTTTACATTCCTGAAGGCAGTGAGGAAGACAAGGACACAGGACTTCAGCTGGTAGTCAGGCCTGATCCCATGTTAGGCTGCCCTTGAAGGGAGCTCATAAGGGCTGGTGAGACTTCAGTAACAACCTGCTCAAAATTCAAGAAAATCATCTGAAGGGCAGGAGAACAGGCAGGCATGGCAGGAGTCCAGTTTGCTGAAAAGGAAAACCTTGATTTAACTTAAATGCAAAAAGAAAGTGTATAGGAAATGGAAGCAGGAACGGGATACTGAGAAGGAATGGAGAAATACTAACCAGACATGTAAGAGCAGAATGAGGAAGGTCAAAGCCTGGCTGGAGTCAAAACTGGTGAGGGACCTGGAGAGCAACTACAAAGGTTTCAATGCTTTTATCACCAACATGAGAAAGACCAGGAAATATGTGGGTCTTCTACTGAGTGGTGGCCTTTGCTTGCAGGACATGGATAAGGCCAAGGTGTTCAATACTTTATTGCCTCAGGCTTTACAGTTAGAGTCCAAGTCTCCTCTCAGAGCCTCCTAGGTCATTTCCTTGTGTTTAGAAGTAAAACCTGGGGGAGAGAGGTGTTACATGGAGTAGAGGATGGAATTAGTGTCTGTTTAAGTAAGCTGGTCTATGGGACCAGACATGACACACCGAAGGCCTGTGACAGAGCTCGCTAGTGTCATCCTGAAGCTGCTGTCTGTCATCACTGAAAGGTTGTGGTGTCTGGAGTTGGTTCCTGATACCTAGAGAAAGGCAAATGTTACAGCCATCATCAGAAAGAATAAGAGTGAGGAACGGTGGGCACATCAACTTCATACTAGTCTCCAGGAAAGAGATGGTACTGGTTATCATGGAAGGTGTTTCAAGTCACATAAAGACCTACCCAGAACGGACTCATTAGGAGCAAATTGCGCCTGGCAAACCTGATTGGCCTATTCTATTGAGATGACTGGCAATTTGGATGAAGGGAGAGTAGTGAATGTCTTTTGTCTTTAAATCAGTAAGTCTTTTGACATAGCATCTGATGATATTATGGTAGCCGTCTGAGGAGAAATGGAAGACAATACGTTTTGCAACAAGCTAAATGGGGTCAGGGGTCACATCCTCAACTGGCGTGAAACTGGTACCATCAGAGGTACCACTATACTACGCAGGAAATTTTCATCTGTACTCTTTTCTTAACAGGCTGCCACTTCCATCATCAGCTTGGTCTGTTTAAATACCTTGAAACAATTCACACAGGTTTTACTACTTTTCTAGTTGTAAGCAGAAAATTAAATATTTTACTTAAAACTGCTGGCAGCTATTTTTTCCCTCCCTCTGTACTATTCCCTCACCTGATTCAGTTTGAAAAGTAATTCAAGACAGTTCTTCCTTTTGTTGGAAGTGCCTGGCTAGAGACTGCAAGGGTCAGGACAAAAAAAACCCCAATGTTTCAGCAGCCTGGTAGAATCAGTTCCACCATCAGTGAGACTGAGTAAGTGTTCCCAATAGACACGTGTACATTTAAGAATATATATGCATGTGTGTATACATATGTATATACACTTTCTGACTGTGCTAAATGAACTGGGTGGCTGGTCATTTGGTTCAGCACAGTCAAAAAGTAGAGACTTTACCAGCACTCATGTAAACAAGCTGTTGTGTAGACATAGACAGCATGATGAGCAAATTCCCTTTCCAGTCCTGCATACTCTCTCTCAGTATAGTAGTATGTATATACACACCATGTCTATATAATATATGTCTCTAGACACACCTAATGCAGACCAGCCATATCTAGCCTTAGACAGTCTGTATATCCTGTAGCTGGCCCCAGATCCCCTGATCTCCTCAGTTTCCATCCCCTGGACCTATGAAGCATGGAGGTTCACAGCCCCACTGCAGTTGCTGCTAGTCAGACTTCTTTTCATTGAGCACACCCACACAGGCACCCACACATGGGAGCACTCCCATAGCTGGCCCCGGATCCCATTTAACATTTCAACTTACTTTACCATTAGCGTGAGGATTAACACTTCTTATTGCCCATAGCCATATATATTGTTAGTAAATCAAAGCCAAGGTTCCTCAAATTCAGAGATTAATATTAAGAAACTTGCTGTCACTGTTGTTTTTTTTTGTTTTCCAATGGCAGTTGGGTTTTAAAATGTTATTCTAAACCCTGTTTATCTACAGATGTAGCTGTGAATGGAACGGCTTTAAGTGTGGGCTGCTTGAGCATCCCATAGAATTAGGAAGGAAACTTCACAGAACAGGTATATGTTTTATTTGTGATTAAAAATGCAGAGCACTCTATCAGCTGTGCTGACCCACATGTGAGGGTCTGTACGTGCAGCACGTTTTACCGATCCTTTGTAAAAGGTGGAGGAGGAGCAGCTCAACTGGGTTAAGCACAGTAGATGGTATAGATAGGAGCTTCTGGCTACCCTGCTGCTCTGGTAGTTGATTAGCTGTTTTCAGTAATTATGCGTTTCCATCAGGGGTGCAATGGTTATCACCTCTGGTAATGAGATTACTCCCATTTCATACAAGTGTAATGTTCTGCCGGTTCCCTTTTGGCACTTTACACGTTTCTTTGACTTGTGCTTTCAACACTTGCCGAGGTTGCTCACCACATTCTGTCCTAGGGACTCACTGAACCGTGCAAATGGGTTCCCCAGGATTTGTCAGTCTCGTGGTAGCAACCTATAGGCATGTCAAGGTAGTCTCACAGCACAGGCAGTAAAGAGCTTGCTTTACAGTAGCCACGGTGAACTCGTTCTTTTTGGTTTGTTTTTGTGTGCTTGTGTGTTGGCTTTTTTTGTGGCTTTTTTTCCGAAATGGCTGCAGTAGGCTGTCGCAGAATGGGAATTACGTGGTTTTCACTTATGTGAGGCATCTCGGTAACCCATGACATAGCATCCCAAACCCCCCAAAATATGTTTTTGCATTCCATTCACCACAGAATGAAAAACAGGTAAGGCACTATTCCATTCATTACAATATTGAAAAACTTATGAACTTTTCTGTGATTCCCTAAATGCAGGGAACTTGTTCCTCAAATACTGGTAAAAATCATTATTGCCAATTATAGGATGAGCCACAGAAGTGGATGTTGGTGTTGTATCTAAGTATCTATCTTATATGAATAGATTGTCCATTCTTCTGGTGCTGAGTTATAATCCTGGAATTTTCTTATATGGGAAGAAATTGAGATACTCCAGTAAAGGACAAATAAATCATTGAAGAAGATAGAAAATTGCAATGCACACTTCTGGAGCTTAACAAAGAGGAAAGAGTATGCAGTGAAACATTACACTGCATGGAGCTGCAGATTCCAGGCATTCCTTTTGATAGAGCCTCTGAAGGAAGGATAGAGGCTGTGTACCCCTTTTGAGACAGCTTTACAGGTCACAGATCTGGCCTAAACAAAAGTATTTTTTTCTAAACTACTCCTTTCATTTTCCTCCTCCTCATGTCAGGACTCCAGCAGAGTTTTGTAAGCAGTCCGAGGGCCGTCCTGACAGCATATACCTCCCTGCCTCTGGGGACCAATTCCAGGTCATAGATCAGAGGGAAGGTATACTTCATAGAGTGCCTTGGCGCTAGCACACCTCCTTTCATAGTTATTTTTTTTCCTTCCAGAATGTGGCATGAAAAGGGCCACACTGTAGGCTACCAATCAACCACCTCCTTAAAATAAACCCCATCATCACAGTATCTTTCATGTAGACATCCCAGGGAGTAAGCTGTGTGGTGCAAAGAAGGGCATCTGGTTTTCACCCTGTTCTGGAAATCGAGTGAGTACATAAATGCGTTTTTTTGCCAAGAAATACAAACGCAAGTGCTTGAGCGGCAGCCTCGAAGTGCAGAGACATCCTCGACTCTCCATGTGGTTCTAGGAGCCATGTGACAGATTCGTTTAATGTTCTTTCCCATTAAAATTGATCCAAAATCCCAAAAGATAAGCTTTGAAATTCCCCTTACGTGTGAAGCTGCCAGATTTCCAAAGGGAAAGATTTTGACCAGGAGACCAGAAAACAATGCTACCTCTGCAGAAAACCTCTCCTATCACCAGAAAACAGTCTTCATCCTGAAGGTGCTGCTAAAACCAAGTGCTTCCAAGCAGTCGTGTTTAGGGGGAAAGAGATGAAAGGTGCCTTCTTTAGGAACATGAGGGCCCGAGCCTCCCACGCCAAGAGCAGGCACAAAGAAACTGTCAGACGAAGCCTGCCACTCACAGTGACAGTCCCCTCCCTTCCTGCTTTTCCATATATCCTTTCTTGCCCACGGCCCTTGTTTCCAATGTGCTAAAATGAGACAGGGTGGTACTCAATCGAGTTGCTTTCTTTGGGCTTTAGAGAGTCAGGCTTTTGGAGGCTGGGCACCAGCTGTGAAATTAAATTGATAAGATCTACATTTCAACAGAATAAGACATATAATTCACCACTGAAAAGTCAGAAGCCTTATTTCTGAGAAACTACTACTTAAGAGAAGATTTGACTACACTCTTTAATTCAGTCTAATCTACCCTGTCTAATTATATGCTCATTTCTACCCTAGTTTAGAACAGTAATATAAAAAAATCATACAAAATTTGGGATCTTTTTCAGCATCGCATGTGGTCACTAAGTGAAGGCAACACCACGGAGTTTTCATTGAAAAGGTTTGATAAGGGACTTTGATTGTTTCAGAGGGAAATGCACTTGGAAAATCTCTCTATTGAACTTGTTACTTCATGTAAAGTGGTGGCTGCAATAGTAAGAAAAACATCGCATCTCATTTCCTGGAAAAATGAGAGTTGGAGAAAATATATTTTAATAGCAATCGTATTATTAACTCTTTGAGACTCCAGCATATTTCAGTGATCTCTAAACACAGCTGTACAGTACAAGTGCCAGTGCTGGCACGAAGAGCAACTGAGAAAGTTCCCTGTTGTGCCAAGACTGTGACATTGCGTTCTGCTGGAGATCTCTTTGGCTCCATTTCATGCATACCTAGCAGATTTAGCAGATTGTGAAAATGAATGTTTTCCATTCTCATGGCTGATTTTTGCATGCATCTGTTCACTCATCTAAACCTTAGTTACATGCTGCTATGAGAATGAAAGGCTATAATTTTTTTCCCTGGAAATTGGGATTGTTTCATGCACCACAATTTCTGCTTAAGGATCCTGCACAGAAATTGAGAAACACTTGTCTTTCTAATGTCTTAGAAAAAAACGTAGCTACAGGGATGTATTTTTTTGTCTTCTACATACATATCTGGGCATCATGTTACAGGAATTATGTGCATAAATCAAGAGAAAAGTACTCCCCCTAGAATGGAAAATACCTGTTGGCAGGTACCAAAAGATAAATATTTAAACATGCCATTTGCATATGAAATTAATAAACCCACAGTGATTATGTCACAACTTCTGTACTGTAATTCATGGTGCTTACTTTGTATACCAGGTTGCGAGTTACTGTGGGTGCTCTGAGTTTGCCAAAACATAAACTGTTTGAATATTGTAGCTGTGCTATATTACAGGACTTACACAGGCATTTATATGCTGAATATTACTCTTGTTATTTTGGGGGGAAAAAATGGCTTGGCAATTAGCTTGGTACAATGAGCTCGAACAGGGTCACGAGAGAAAACTGATGGCTGTGACACTTCAGAATTAACAATGTTTACAATCTCATTTTTTAAAAACTGCATTTCTGACATGTTAACTTTTTATGCTATGATTTCACTGTAAGGGTTTTCCTTTCTAAATATCCTTTAATATGATTTTTTTTTTTCCACTAAGGAGGGGCTTAAATGGCTTAACCACACTCTCATGAGAGATCTAGGTGAAGACAAAGGCTGAGATTCAGATGACCCTCAGCCTACCCAACCCCTGCGATGTTTCCAGTAAATAGCACAAGTCTCATTTTTTCAAAATTATTTGTGCTCTGCAGATTTGTATTCCCTTTGTTGCAGCAGTGTACTTTTCTGAGCCTTGTCCCTGTGCCACCAAAATTAACATGCACCATCTAAAACATAAAGACAAGGATGCAAAGACAAAAAAGCCATCAACAGAAGCATTATGCCCCACAGTACTCTTAAAACACTTGCTTCTTGTGCATCCAAAGCACCTATTAAACCTTTATATCACTCTTCAGAGACTGTCATTTCTTTTTCCACAGCATAAAGTTTACTGGTTCTTCTCTTTTCTAAGGCACCCTCTTTGCTGAGTAGTCACACAAAAGGAACAGAGCTAAAAAGTGAGTCACATTAGTCATGCTGCGTAAGGTCCAGTGAAGTGGATTTCCAATTATTGCTAATTTATTCAAGGGTAAATTGTTGCACTGCGAGGGGGCTAGCAGTAGGGGTGGGTGCAGAGCCACGCTGGCTCAGCAGGCGCCGGGCAGGGCACATCATGCAGAGGCTGTCATGGTTGCTGCATCTCTTGGGGGCTGGCTTCAAAATGCATGTGCAGGGGTTGCTCCATCATCTCGCAGAAGGAAGAAAGAAAGGTTGGGTTTCATTGTCCCCTTGCTCCTCTGAGAGTTCTCTGGGGGCCATGGTTGCATAGGGAAGCTGAGGTAGACCTGTGCATTCCTGGTCAGAGGAACATCAGGTCTTTCCTCATGGCTGGGTCCTGCCAGGGACTGGAGTGTGGTGCTTCTCATATGAGGATGGTGTGCTTCCCACTCATCTGTTTCACATGAACTGCATTTCCCTTCTGCTCTGGGGATGTTTTGTGGAGGTGAAAGAGCACTGTGACCCAGGGCTACCATGTGGCAATGCTGCCAGCAGCCTCCAGGGCCCTGAAAGGTCTCTGAGCAAGTCTCCACTGACGTGTCCTTCCCTGTGCCCAGCCTCAGAAACAAACAAGAAAGCTGTCTGTCTGCAGCTGTGTGCTTTAACTGGCACTTTGTAGTCCAGGGACCTCATAGTTGAGCCCTTCTCTCCTGCCTTGTGCCCCATGCACAGTGTTGGTCCGTTAGCTTTGTCATCGGCAGGAGTTTCAAGCCATTGCACATCCTGCATTGCATAACTCTCCATTACCCTCTCTCCAACACCCATGGCTCCAGTAAGGACATGTAGAGGAATTTGGATTTCATTTTCAAGACCTCATCCTTTGCAAGTTAGCACATATGCTAGCCATGTTCTGGCACAGTAGGTAGGAAATGGCCCCACTCACCTCACGGAGCAAGTAATCAATACTTTTTAATGCAACTGGAAAGCTTACTTCTTAGCTAGCATAATCAGAGGACTGGATAAAGGCACTTTTGTAATTAATAGATACAGCCTTGTGGTTGAGAACAGCTAGTTTGGGTTTAGTAGCAAGCAGTGTGTTTCTGTCTGGGCAATGCCACTGACCATAGGATCCAAGTCCATCTAGGCCCTTCCCCAGTGACCACTCTTCCTGCTATGACTAAAGGGTCTTTCCTCATCAAGCTTGCCAGCCTTTCTCTGCAAAGGAACTAGCTACTACTTTTTACATGCTGTGTCTTAGTAAACCTCTGGGGACATTCTAAAAAGCCGAGGGTATTTTCAGTGGAGTTTAAACTCGCTGCTTTAAAAGTCTCATTTAGCCCATCCAGACCTCCAAGTCAGAAATACTTAAAGTATTGTTTCATAGCAATTTCCTCTGCTCAGTGATCACGGCAGCACTCGTGGAGCCAGAAAGGCTGTATTCTCCTTCTGGGATAGGAAAAAATACAGTAAAACAGGTGGGGCTTGGTGCTTTACAGATTGGAACTAATCCTGCTGTCTCTTGCACTATTAATTTAAATATTGCATTCTGTTGCTTTCAAAGGAAAATGAGAACACAATGTGTTTCTTCAGGGAAATGAAGTGTCCTTAGACTTTTAAGTAATTGATAGCAACAGTAAGAATAACCAGTCTTATTTTTACCAATTCCTATTTAATTTACAATGCTTTGCAAATTTTTCCTGGACATTTTTAATAAGTGTGTGCACGATTGTTGTGGAATTACAGGTGCTGGGTTTGGGCAGATGGTTGTCAACTTTTTACATTTGTGAAGGTTTTGTTAAACTGGAACGCAACTGTATTCTCTGCTTATCTAATATTTTACATAATGGAGATATAAGTTTGGTTGCCTTCCTCCTTTTTTCTATTATAAAATGTAAGAGCTGAGAAGCAATTAGAAATGGTGATTTTCTTTTGGCAACTAAAAACTGTTAATAGTCAGAAAGTTATGTTTGCAGCATAGATCGCTAATAAAATTCGCCTCTTCCTGCCAAAATCAGAGAGTCCAATTTTCAACATCTCCCCAGTTTCAATCTCTGCACGAGCCGTTCACACCAAACCGGCTGCACTTCTGGCTGTTTTGCTCGTGCACTCTGTCAAAAAATATTTTCTGCATCTCTAATTTCATCAAGATATGCTTGACTGCGAGCGCCAGCATTGCCGAGCACTGGTGTTTAATTCAGAATTCGCTGTGGCTGTGGCTGCAGCAGCTGAACAACTGAAATATCAGTGAGGAACCAGACCACCGAGGTGCCGCGGTTTGTTGGCGTGTTTGTGCAATTAGGTGGGAAACGTCACTCTCGTGTGACCACCTGCACTTCCGCAGTGCTCCACTGACCACAGAGTGCCCCTTTCCAATATTCACATCAGCAAAGGGATAGATGTAAAAATTCTGCATTTAACCGTTGAATACCTTTTCTAGATGCGCGTGCCATATTTTGAGAAATAAAAAATAACCTTTTTTCTTTCCCCATTAGTCATAGTAACACATTTTTAAATAGCACCATGCAGTGATAATTATCTCATCTGTGCAATTTCTAAGGTACTAACACCGAAATACAGTCAGCAGCGTTCAGGCTTTAGGAGTCCTAAAGTCAGACATGGGTAGGATGTCAAAGGTTGCAGAGAGTTAAGACTTGAAGAAAATAGATTGAAAAAAATGGAGGTGTTTGCCTGCCTCTTAAATATGGATATTTTTGGGGAACATCAGTTGTTTTTTAAATGAAACAGCATCATTCGTGCTTGATGTACCCTTGCTTTCACTGTGGATTGTGATCTACCTTGGATGTAATGATGGTACTGTGATTATCTCCTGCCCTGGCTATTTTCTTGTCCTGCTCAGATAGTTTTTCTTGAGCAGTGGTACACCAGGAGAGGTGGATGCCCAGGATATCAAGTAAGAGACGTTAAGACACTGCACTTCTAACCAGGATTTTCTTTGGATGTGCTGTTATACAGTGAGGGGGCACAGGTTGGGAGTGGGCAGCTGCCTGGACCCTTGTTGGGGCACAGCTGGGCTGGTGTGGCCCAGCACAGGAAACAGGCCAGTGAACTCAATTCACATGGTATGTAAATCTAACCACTGCAGATCTTGCCCTGAATTTATTTAGCAAGGGAAGGGGGCTTAGTGGTTGATTGTTTTGAATGATGAGCTGTTCATTACATCTGTTTTCCTTGACTGCTGATGTGAAATAATTGACAGATGAAATGTGAGAGGATAATTTCATGTTTCACACCACTGACTCCATTTTATTTGGGACCCTTCTCACATGATTGGGAAAGACTAGTGTCATATGAATCCTTTGCCCAGCTAAATGGTGAATCAGCAGGTCAATGGTGAGGTCATACCAAGACCTCCCGAGAAGCTCTTTCTTGTTGTTTTGGTTGGGTTGGGTTTTATGGGCTTCTGAACAGGTTGCATGATGCATCATGCAGTTTAAGTATTTGTCCCTTGTTTCAGATTTATTCCTAGTTGTTGTCAAAAGATTTTAAGTCTCTGACAGCAACAGTATTTGGTGGCGGTCCCTTTTCTGGAAGGTTTAGCAGAGTCACCAGTGATTGAAAGGACACAGACCCTGTCCTGTGCTTTCAGACCAGGGACAATATCTTTCTCTGGGGGCTGAACAGCACTTGCATGAGCTTGTGTAATACCTTGTTAGGGAAAACAGTGCACCTGGGCTCTGCCTGCATCAGGCAACCCTAATAAATCATGGGATTTAATCAGAAGGAAAGGGCCAGACAGAGGCAAAACCAAACCTGTGGTAGGTTTTATCCTGGTAGACAGGCCTGAAACATCCTTAACTGCTTACTTTGCTTCTCCAGTAGCTTCAGATGCCACTGGTTCATAGTAGAGGGCAGTCCTGTGCCCTATGAAATCAAATGACCAATCCAAACCACATCGGGTACGCATGGTGGGAATGAGACTTTAGTCACTGGGAACAGTTCACCAGTGCACTCATCAGTGCTCACAGGCTGGCATCCAGGAGAGGAGTTTGCAAAGCAAAGGTGCAGAAATCCTTCCACTTTCTCCACTATAGGTTGGAAATTAATGTTTGCATTGTAATCCTAAAGCTCACAGAGGTCTATAAAATAGAGTTTGTCCCACGTTCATCCTGGTTACACTTGACACTGAAAAGGTAACAGCATTTCCTCCTGCTGCCCCCACGATGGGAGAAGGTGAGGGGCTTGAGGCACGGCTGGTAAGGTGAGCACAACATTGGCAACAGAATTCTGGCATTCAGAGAGCTAATCCTTTTCATATTTCTGAGGTGCCTGTCAGTAGGATTTTCTGATGGACTGATGCTCTGGGAATAGAGCTGATTTCTAACTTACAGAGGGCTCTGCACAATACCTCCCTTGCTAACTCCTAGCACAAGATAAATGTTTTGTGCTTCTGCTTCCTATCAATGGTACTATTCTTACAACTGTTCCTAGCCCCAATGCTCCGTCTCTCGGCCAGCAGGTGCGGGAAGCTCAGTGAGGGTGGTCCAGGCTCAGCGTGCCCTGCGAGAGCGTGTCCTGTGTTTCTCAATAACAGCCTCTCCAGCCGGCGGATGAGCCCCAGAGGGAGGCCTAGACAGTCCTGCGTTGGGCAGAAGTTGGCAGCGACACAGGGCCTCGGGGCTGGAGTCTATAAAGCTGGGAAAAAGTCCCCTCCTGTGGCGCGACGCTCTGTGCCAAGGCCATCATCTTTCCAGCCAAGGCAGACTGGATGGGTCTCCCATAAGCGCCTGTCAGCCCCTTTCATTAGGCAGCCGAAGGGGCTGCCACTGAGCAATGCAGGGAACCTCCTTCCACCCCACGCACGCTCCTCACCAGACAGGGGAACGAGGGGCCAGGATTAGAAATCAAACTCTGTTTTTTCTGCATGACTGTGCAGGGTGTATTAGCGTTAGACTCCCTTTTCTTTTGTTTTTTTTTAATAAATATTATCTGTTTTTCCCCAGCATCGGTGGGTTTGTTCTCCCCCTGCCCTCCTCTGCCAGCAGCGTGGGTACACAGGGGATTGTTCTGCACCAAGCGGAGGCCTGGATGTGGGGTTTGGGGTTTTGTCCGTCTCATTACAGCGAATGCATCACCTGCATGACTCAGTCATTCTGTGGCTGCCTGGGGAGAGAGGCCTTCAAGAGCAATTGCAACAATAATCCTGTCTCATTACGGCACATGGCACTGCCACTGTGAAAGTAGGCAAGCCAGCAGATCTCCTTCTTAGAAAATACCACTCTAGCCGTGTGGAAAAACTACTTTCTATTACTGGGTAGTCAACGCTATATTATGGACTTCCATAGATGGGGTAATTTAAATCACAGTAATTAAAATGAAAAAGTGGTGCCAGGACAATGCAATATCCTTTTGCTTTACCTAGTATCAGTCATGGAAAAAGAAATCACAAAAATCTCTGTTGATAGAAAAATTAAAATCAAAATAAATTCTGTGTCCCCAAAAGAAGATTAAATAATTATTTTAAAAAGCAAATGTGCAAAACTCATATTTATCTGCCCTCATCTGACAATTTTTTCCTCTACATCTGGGGAGAGTTGCTCAAACTGGATGCATTCAGTGGACCCTACTTTAAGTCACAAGCTCGGTTTGCCAGTGTCACAGTCTGTCATGCTCTTCCAAACTGCAGCCCATTCTCTGGAGGTTCCTTCATGCTTGCACTTCTTATGGCGAACAGCTGCCCTTCAAGTACAGGGGCTGCAGTAGGTCTAGGTAAAGATTTGGTAAATACCCTCTGTAAGGAAGAACCATGAACTGTCACTGGAGGCTCTTCTTAAATCCATCTCTTCCTTAAAATCTGCTGATTAATCCATCTAGGACCACTTGGAGCTGTACTCCCCAGTTATAGCCTTTGTCCTTCTTTAGCCACCATCATGGGGAAGCATGAAGCTCTTCCCCTCTGCCTACCGTGCAGCCCTGCCTTGCCCATTGGCTTTCCCCTTTGCCCACTTCCAGGACATGGCTGAGAAGCTTCCCAGGACTGCACAGGGTGCTCTCTGCGGGGGGCTGCCACAGCCAGCGTTTGGATCCTTCCTGCTCCCACGCGGGGGCCAGAACAGAACCACTGTAGTTTAGAGGATTCACTGCAAGAACAGCAGATGTCCTTGCCAAAGAAGGGTAGTCAAGCTTATGTTTTCTGTAAGAAAGATGTTTCCTGAATTATTAGAATTTTTTTCCCCCGACTCTCTGTATTAAAATATTTTTTACAAAGGAGAAAGTCTTACTTTGCACATGGGCTCCATAGTTTAAGTATAATTAAAGGGAAACTAGTCTTTTTTTTCTTCTGCTAAAGAGTTGCATTTATACATTTTAATACGAAGATATGCTCAGTAGGGAGCAGAAGCCTATCATTGGCTCCTACTGCAGGCAACACAAACTGCAAATCTAAAAGAAAGGGCTATGGCAAAAAGAGGAGGAAGCAAATTTTAGATGCAGACGGAGAATACAAGTATTTAGACCATATCTGTAGCTATAAAAGCTAGAGATAAAAGGCTTTTTCCTTTATATTTTCTTTTTATTGTTTTTTATACTGCAGTACAATACAAACATTACAACCTGGCTGACTCCTGCAGAGATGCCAGGCACTAGCATCGTGTCCAAAAATTAGCTTTATACATATGCTAAATTAAAGATTGGCAGCCGCAGCAGCACAAATCCCATATTGGCAGCAGTTTGCAAATCCCACGTTGGCAGTCTTCTCCACATGAAAGAAGAGAGGAAATACAAAGGGCAAAAAGCCCAAGAGACTTTCTCTTAGGAATAGCAGTGAGTGAAACATAGAAACTATCTGCAGGGGAAAAAAAAGTCTTCAAATTACTGAAGATGAAAGAATAAAGCTGAATCTGTGACGATCTCAAACAAGGGCCCATTTACACCTTTTGGAGAAAGAGCCATTAGTAAGCAAATGTTATTTTGGTGGTGGAGGTGGGAATCTGGTGCTGGGCAGAGAGGGGCATTAGCACCCATGGGGGCTGGAACCAAGGGGGCTGGGTTCTTCTCTGACACGTGTGTAAAGCTCCATTTAAATGTCTTAAATTAGGCTGTTGATATATGTATTGGACGTATAGCATAGAGCATAGAGGGTTATTTGGGTTCTCCTTTTCAAATTGTATATTTTGATCTATCTGTGGGGGGAAAAAAAAAAAAAGGATTTTTTTATCAACCAAACAAAATTGTCATTGTTTTTAATTCATTAATCTGAACGTCCATGTTTTTGTGCTATTCCTGTTTATAACTGCATTCAGGGTGCATTTTACAACAACAAATAGTTTCTCTTGCATGTATGGCTGGCATCAGTTCCTTCTAGGTCTACCCACTTGGGATGGATTACTTAGCTCCTTCAATCTACACACCTATGTTATTTTGGCTGGTGTTCCTTCCTCCTTCAGAATTTACTGCATCTGGTAATTTACCATGAGCAGTAAATCCTTCCAGTGTGCTGACTTGTCTGGATTTTAGAAGTCATGCACCCTGTTTGCAGGATAGATACCTGGACTTGAACCAAGATATGCAGTTGTAAGTGTTTATGTGTAAAAAGAAGAGCCACAAGTTAAGAAAATCATCTAAATCTTGGCTTTATCAAAAGGTGGGTCCCAAGGTGGACATGCAGACAGTTGCAATTTGAATTTTTCCAGAGTTTGTGGTTTTGTTTAGTGCTTACAGAGCACTCTACTGTCCATCCTGCAGGAGGGGGCAAGGACATGAGGTCCAGCAGCAGCACAGTGAGGACTCAGCAGCAGAGCAAGACCTGCAGGATGAGAAGAACAGTGCTTACATCTGATGAACCCTCTTGCAAAGGGCTAACAAAACCAACTGCCACGGCCACCTGGAAGCTGGTGATTGCTCAGCTTTCTCTGCTATATGACAAAACATTCAGAGCTGCAAAGTGAAAGCCAGCAAAACTCTTGGCCCTCACTTCTCACAGGTGGCAGACACATGGGTTGTCAAAGCAGTCTTTGCTCACATTGGGCTTTCCAGCTGTATCAGAAGGTGGAATCTAAAGGCTGGACATGGGATTTTGAGGAGGAGAAAGTGTTTTTCCTGTATTATTCATTAGCTGACCTCTGCTAATCATGTCCTGGACAAAGGCCCTTACTTTTTCCACTGAGGCACTCACTGAAGCCTGGCTGTGCTCCACGCTCATGGTGGCTCTTTCTGCCAAGTCTGATTTTGCACTTTTACTCAAGTCTTCTCTCACCACTGCAGGCCTGGTTTTGTTCCCAGGCTTTCTCTAGAGCCTGTAAGATCAGCTGTGTCCTTGAGTTGTCTGCCTTTGGCTACAGATGCCAAGATGCTTCATACAAGAAAAAATATCAAGTGGTACATTTCAAGCAAATCAAAAACCAGCTCTCCAGTGAATAGTTAATGCTTTTTTCCCCTCTCAATAGTGTCAAAATGAACATCAGTCCTAAAAGCAACAGATCATATTTGTGAAAGAATCTGACTGAAGACTATTTAACACAAAGATGCTGCCTCTCTTCCTAGGGATCCCTGACCCAGTGTAGGTAGAAAGAGAAAGTTGTTTTCTTCATACTCCTGGAATCTGAGAATTTTTGACAGCTTCAGTGGAAGACAAATGGATCAAGACCAGCTTCCAAAATACAAGAGAGTAAGAAGAGAGAGCTTAGATTGACTTTTTGGTGTTAGATTGACTTTTTGGTGATCACTCTGACCACTTGAAGGCATCTCACAGATTGGAGGATATGAGTTGGATCCATGCTATTCTAGGCTGATGGATGCGTATCTTCGCTCATGCCAAGCATACCCTTATTCTGTGATTGCCTACTGTGCCTGTAGTGCATTAAACCATAAGGGCAGAAATCTGCACAGGTTTCTCTGTACAAACTTTCTGTGCTGGGAATGCCTTTTGTTATCTCAAGTTCAGATTTGGTTTTTATAAATCCTGATGCATTAGCTGAAGTTCAGAGGATGTTCTGTAATTATGTATGGGCTTCACTGTGTGGAATTCCCGGCTGTCATAAAATCAATACCAATGTAATTCACGACCATTAATCCTAGGGAAGGCAAGCCTATTAGGAGAAAAGCTTTAGACCCTTGAAAGTTTAGACACTGAGGACATGGAAGTCAAGCCAATTTCTTGATATTTTGGGAAATCAATGCTTCAAAGAGGTTCCCTCCACTCATCTTTTCTCCATCTATGGTGTGGTCATTAACATCTTCTGGACAGAACTAAGTTGTCCTTGGTCAAAGGATGACTGCTTCTCCAGGATGCATTTGCAGTTGTGTCTGTGTCCCTGTTTGGATGTAGGCAAGCTCCTTGTAGTGCTGACCTTGAATTTCTGTCATTGCCCTTGACTATTTCACAGGCTTGGCTCATAGTCTTTCTTTGACTGTACTGCTCCAGTGTCCTGAAGTATCCACCTGGCATGTACTTGACAATGTCCTGAGCTCCTCCTGGTTGACCCTACATGGCAATAAGTAAGATTGCAACCCTGGACTTCAAGAGGGCTAATTTTATGCCCTTCAAAGACCTACTTGGAGGAATTCCTTGGGCTAAGACTGTAGAAGGTAAGGGGGCCCAAGAGAGCTGGTTGATAAAGATTTCTTCCTCCAACCTCAAGACAGGTCCATTCCTCTGAGTAAAAAATCAAGCAGTGGAGGCAGGAGACCAGCATGGATGAGCAAAGAGCTGCTGAAAAAACTCAAGTGGAAAAATTAAGTTCATAGCACATGGAAAAAAGGACTGGTCTTGGGACAATTGTAGGAATGCTGTCAGGGTTTGTAGGGATGCAACAAGGAAGGCCAAGGCCTTCTTGGAATTAACTCTGGCTAAGGAAGTAATGGAGAACAAGAAGGACTTCTTCAAATACCTCAGTGGTAAAAGAAAGTCAGGGAAAATGCGGGTCAGCTGCTGAATGATGCAGGAGCCCTGGTGACAGAGGATGCAGAGAAGGCAGAGTTACTGATGCCTTCTTTGCTTCAGTCTTCACTGCTAAGACCAGCCCTCAGGAATCCCTGACCCTGGAAGGAGGAAGTCTCTCCACTGGTTGATGAGGTTTGGGTTAGAAATCAATTGCATAAACTGAACACACACAAACCCATGGACCCTGTTGGGCTGCACCCACGAGTGCTGAGGGAGCTGGCTGATGTTGTTGCTCCACCACTCTCCATCTTTGATAGGTCATGGAGAGCAGGTGAGGTGCCTGAGGGCTGGAAGAAAGCCAGTGTCACTCCAGTCTTCCAAAAGGGCAAGAAGGAAGACCCTGGTAATTACAGAGCAGTCAGCCTCACCTCCATCCCTGGAAAGGTGATGGAGCATCTCATTCTGGAGATCATATCTCAGCACATGGAAGAAATTAAGGTTATCAAGAGTAGCCCGAATGGATTTACTAAAGAGAAGTCATGTCTGACTAATCTGATAGCCTTCTATNAATACTAGAGAGAGTCTAACAAAGAGCTGCAAAGATGATTAAGGGACTGGAACATCTCTCTTATGAGGAAAGAGCCCTGGGACTGTTTAGCCTGGAAAAGAGAAGACTGAGAGGGGATCTTATGAATGTTTACAAATATCTGAAGGGTGGATGTCAGGTAGAAGAGGTCAGTCTCTTTTCAGTTGTGCCCTGTGATAGGAAGAGTGGTAATGGTAACAAGATGAAACACAAGAAGTTCCACCTCAGCATGAGGAAAAACTTCCCTGTGAGAGTGACAGAGCCCAGAACAGGCTGCCCAGAGAGGTTGTGGAGTCTCCTTCTCTGGAGATTTTCAAGACCCGCCTGGATCTGTTCCTCTGTGTCCTGCCCTGGGTGATCCTGCTCTGTCAGGGGGTTGGACTTGATGATCTCCAGAGGTCCCTTCCAATCCCTACTATTCTATGATTCACAGCGCAGTGCCCTTACCAGATACTGGTGTTCCCCAAGAATATCACTGTCAACACGCAGTCTCCATTGTGTTTGGCTGGGTCCACCAGATCAGCCCCAATACTGCTGATTGGCAGCACTGTGCTATTGTTTGGTGTGGTTGACTTGGGCTGTGGTGTCTTGGGAGCAATTGAGTCAGTTCAGGTGTTTTACAGTGGGGGGAAAAAAAAGCCAAAGTTAAGCCAACTTCTTCATGAGCCGTCATGGCTCTGCACATAAAGAAGCACAGCCACATCCAAGGGACAGCCAGGTAGCTTTGGAGAACTGGGAGTGGAAAGGGCAAAGATTAGATAAGAAAGTACCCATGAAAAGTCCATGGTTAGCTGAGGGAAGTCCAGTCATTTTTATGCACGTTCACAGCCTCTGGGCTAAAGTTATCCTTCCCGAAAGTATCAACAGCCTTTACCTGGCAGAAGGATCGTATGTTTTGTCTGTGTTTTTCATCATGTGGTTCAAAGTTCTTTTAACATCTTGGATTATGTTTTTTAACCATGAGACACCTTTTCCCACTGGCAATGTTGGGGGTTTTTTTTGTCATTTCTTCACAATACTTATCCAAAATGCTAGTGATACTTCTCCTTACCTGTGTTCAAGAACTTATCATTTTCAGTGGAGTGTTAATATGCTTATGGTATTTATACATGTGTTGTGTCTTACTTACAGATAAGCTAAACAATACATATTATCTCTTTCCATCTCTTTTTTTGCTTTGATCCTTCTTGCTTCTGTATAAACTTCTTTCTATTTGTTATGGTCTTTCTGATGACATAGCGCCCAGAACTGGAAATAAAGATGGGCAGTACCATTGTTCCTGAGCTGCACAGAGATGGAGGTGACATGATACAGCTCTATTGGCTGAATTTTTTACTATTGCACAGTTACACAGCACATCCCTTTCTCATTTGCCATCCCCGGTTAGCCACCCTGCCACTTTGGCTTTCTCACCAACAGTCCATGGCTTTGAATTTTAGGCTTTTTTTGCTTAGCTCATTTGCATTTAGTTCTCATCCTCTTGTGCTGCTTGTTTATTTATTTATTTATTTAATGTTAGATATGCTAGAAATTTTTTATGGAGGTGTTGTTCACATTTTCTTCAAGACAATTAGCATAGATGCAAATTAGAAAAAAAAAATATCCAACAGGAGTACCCTGGACACTTTTCTTAGCTCAAGCTGATTATTTTATGTTTATTTTAGCTTATGATCTGCACAATCTTTTCCAGCAATGCACCTTTTTCCCCTTGAATATTCATTTTGCCCACTTGGGTCTCAGAGGTAAAATATATAAATTGCACTGAAACGATGAGAAAGTCTTGAACAGTAAAATGCTGTTGTAATACGTAATTGTTTTCATTGTCCTCCCGACTTCACTGCGTTACTTTCCTACTATTATACTACAATGGCATGAGCACACATATCAAAAAGCTGAAGCAAGTCAGAATTGTGACCATCTACTCCTCCCCCATGTCCTGTCAGTTTCTTCATCCCAGATTAGTGTCTGTTGGCTTGGGAAGCAAAGAGGGAGCAGATGGACCACAAAATGAGATTCTGTAACCTTCTTACCCAATAGATCTGCTTTCTGCATGTATTCAGACATATTTACTTACTGTAGTGACAATTATCAGTTTTATTTCTTTTAAGAAAACCAAACAACTTCAGCTCATTATGAAAGAGAGCAAACTAAATTGTCTTCTGGCAACGTTACCATCCGTATAATTTTAAATCAATTAGGAGTTATGTGGCTGAATGCCGATCTGTGTTATACCTGAATATGCCATTAAATCCATAGACATGCTTAGATGTAAGGGAATACAGACAGTATGTACAGTCTCTGGACTCCAGATAACTTTTTATTTTTAATAACACAGGTCAAAAGAGCACAGTTGTTTATTTCCTGAGATATTTTGTTTGAATATGCTATTTGGATGGCCAGATGAAGCATCTTTTTAGTTGCAAATGAAGGGGGTTGCATACTAAAATAACCACATAGTAACAACTACAAAGCTTCAAAATGCATCAGATAAAGAATTCAGTTTATTCAGAAACTTGCATCTTTCCTGTGCCTCATTTGAGACACACTCCTGCAGAACACTGGATATATTTTAAATGAGAGTAAATACATGTAGTTGGCTAGTCTTTGGTTAAGGTGTATCTGTGAAAGAAAGCATCTCCCTGCTCACAGCCATGCAACATGCTGATATATCCAGACTTCAGGCCACCAGCCCTGAAAACACTGAGGTGAGACTCATCTTGCCTATTGTAGCTCTCTAGGAAGAAGGCACTTCATCACAACTAGCTGCTGAGGCTCCCTGCATATTCAGCCAAGGGAGCTGGGTGCCTCTGAGGAACAAATCATCTCTGTGTATTCAGCAGCTTGTCTAGAAGAAAATTAATCTTCCAGATATACTGACCACTCACTACTGACTGTATAAAAACCTCTTGGAAAAACCTTAGAGCAGACACCTAACTTGTAGATGACTCAAGGCTGGATGTGAGGAATCTGAATATATTGTGACAATGTATTTGGCCAAATACACTGTGACAAGCTCCTGTACTAAAAAAAAAAGTGCCTTCACTCTCATGCTGAGCAAATGGGACTTGTCCAACAAGTATATGGCACACATATGGCCACACATTGGAAACACTGGGTATCTTCCTTAGGAGGAGGAAGGAACATGTCAAACCTAGCGATTAGGACCTGGAGTTTCAGGAATTTTAGGTAATGGGGAAAATAAAACTGAGAGGTAGAGACTTTGTGTACAAGAATTGCCTGGCTGCCTCGTATGTGCAAGTACATTGCCAAGAGCTGCAGGTGTTCAATCAGACTGCTTTTGTTTGAGGTGCCTAACGTGGATTTTGAAACCACCACGTAGGCAACCCGGCTTGAAAATTGACCTTAATTTCTTCTAATTGCATGTCTTATTCTTCATTATTTTTCTTGTTAGAGACAGAATTTTGAAAGGCGATTCACTAGTGCAGCTATTTTTGACTCATCGCTGACTTTGTCTTACTTCGTGTTATTTAATGGGTTCCAGTGGCCATATGCTGCGGAGAATCCTGGAACAAAGTGAGTAAACTGGGAGGCATTGCTCGGAAGGATAAATTTCACAGTTGGAAACACACTTAATACTAAGCCTCCTAACCAGTTTTTCCAGAAATTGCAAGCTTGATTGCCATGATATCTGAACATGGCATTAGCTACTCTAATGAGGAAAATAATTGATATGCTATGGAAATTAGGTTTAATTAGATCTTGTTAAGATAAATATCTCAGTTCAGCTGAAAACTTGAAGAGATACATTTTGTAGCATTCCAGATTATAAATATGACCCTTGTTCTTCACCCCCCTCTGCATCTTGGGTTACTACTGGTAGAAGTGAATGTGAAAAGCCTCCTTATCAGAATCACTGCAGTCTGTACCCACTTGGCACAGAAAAGTGACAAAGATGTTTTCATAGTTTAAAACCCATTTATTTTTTACATCGGCTTTAGACAAAGATCCTAATTTCAGAACTGTGCAACAAAATGTCTTCTGCCTATTCATTTTCTTCAACTAAAGAAACACATTGAAGATCATATATTTTCAGATCCACAGCACATAATGCTCTTCCGTGCTCTTTAATGCTGTTCTCAGTAACTTCAGAACCACATGTATGCTGTATTATATCAACACCATTTTGTTGGAGGGTAAATATTGAATGCAAATTGTAACAAAATCAAAGTTCCTTTTAAATTGTAAAGGAAAAAGAAGGAAAAAAATCCCAAAATACGTAAGGTGGGCCATCTAAAAGGTTTGAATACTTTGTTAGTATTTAGACGAGGCAGATACTTATCTGTATATAACTTGCAAGGTGACACCAAGCAATGGGCCAACTCATCTTCCCCCTTCACTGCTGGAGTTGTCACGGGACTCAAAGGAGGATGAAACCTTATTGGCAGTTGCTTCATTTTCCTCCACCTTGCACAAAACACAGATCCAAAACCTTTACTGTCCCAAGGGGCTTGAATTTCAAGCATGCACACTGACTCCTTCTGCAGTGCAGAAGAGAGGGGAATCAACTTTCTCTAATAATTTTAGTTTTATGCTTTCTTATTTTCATAGAATAATCAATTTTAAGTGAACCCTTTAAAAGTCTGCCTTCAGATACTAATTTTTCAGAGCCCCTGAGCTCTGAAAGCCCTACAAGCCTTAAAGCCTCTGTGTTCATCCTGTAACACCACAGGCCATTTTAAAAACACAATGTGTTAAGGAGCCAATTTCCATTTTTTGCTGCAATTCCTTTGCTGGCAGCCTGGCAGAGCTGGCAGCCTTAGCCAGCTGCTCCTGTTCCCTGCAGCCACCAGCTTGCCTTCTGGGCAGCAGGGTGTACTGAGAGGTGTGTACAGAGTGGTGGGGACAATTCCTTAGTGTGTCAGTGCCACAGGGCATGAGGATAGCACAGGGGACCAGCCTGGGCTGGGGGAATTTGTCTGTGAGAACCACTGCTCCAGAAGGCAGGTCCACCAAGGATGAGGGTCTGATGGCAGAAGGCACAAAAGCTTCTAGGTAAGGCCATCCCTCTGAAAAAAAAAAAAAAAGTTAATCCATTTATATGTCCTGTTCCTGACAAGTCTTGAGCAAGGGAAAATCTGAATGATCTGATGTTTGCAGTCATAGTTCCTGTCAGCTTTTCAGTGTCTCTGTGTCTTGATAAACACACCCCTTTGTCTGCTGACATTTTTTCTTACAAAATGAGTGCAGGGGAGATCATGGCAAACTAGCATATCATTTTCCTGGATGAAGGTGAATAATAAGTGAGTAAAACAAGATGACTCTTCCAATGACCTTTAAATATTCATAAACTAAATATCCATTTGCATTACTCATTTTCTATTATTAATGTGTTTCCCTTCTTTTATTCTTGGTCTATCTGGTCGTTGCCACTATTGTGCATCTTCCATTTCAGGATATACTGACAAGCATTGTAAAGATGCCCAGAGCCTCCGTGTATAGATGTACATACACAGTCACTGGATGAGATACCATGCAGACCAGCATCAGGTGATATGTAGATTTCTTCAACAGGAGTCTGTTGTGATGATTTCAGTATTTAGGACCAAGGCAGTAGTTGGGGTTTTTTGTGTTTGTTTTTTGTTTTTTTTTTTTAATCTATTCACTCTTTTTGTGACAAACCTAATGATTACAGAAATGAGAAATCATCCTGCAAACAGTCCAAATTTAAATAAAATCACCCCCACACTAGACTATAACAGTGGCAGATGGACAGAGGAAGGAAGTGTATATAGTCATATTTTTTGCCATTATAGTATAGACCCTTTCAGATTGCAGCATGCAACTTGCCATCTGCAAATCTGAGTCTTTCCTTTTCTGCTGAGGCACTGATTCAAGAATCATGATTTCTGAAGTTCGAGTTAAAGTATTAAGTGGTTTATCTCTCAGTTTAAAGGCATACTGATCGCATGATTTTACTTCAGACACATGAGAAAGGCATCCTGATAATTTCCCTTGGAATTCTCCTTAAGACAAAACCCAAAGCCACTAGCTCACACTTAGGTATGTGGTGAGGTAACGGTTTGTGCACATGAATAGCTTTGTGTCAAATAGTCTCTTACTGTTGTTGTTCTCACAGCTTTTGTTTGGTTTACTCTATGGGGAAATTATTTGCTCTATTCCTATAGAATATGTAGATCACATTGAGCACCTTCCTGACTGCAGTACACACACTCAATAGCAGCAATGACTGGTTTTAATGTTGCCCCTCCGAAGAGATAAGAATCTGATCACTCCATAAAACATGATTGATTTCTAAGGGCCAGATCTGTACATAAACAGCTGCTGATTTAGCGGGAGTGTAAATTCAATACAGATTTGCAAACACATTTTTAAAACTGCTCAGTGTGTCAACCTACTGTTGTTTTCCACCTTAAGTTTGCAGAGTGATGCTGAGGATGTGACTTTCACAGAGTTCAGATAAACTTACGCAAGTTGCAGCCTACCAGGTTTCTGATGCTTTCACGTTATGGGCAGGGAGTTACTTAGTCTAAGGGCCAGGACTGTCACACAGGTTTAAAATTTTTTCCCTCTGTGTAGCCAGCAGTAACAACAACAACAAAGTCTCCTTTAGGGATGAAAGCTTATTTTTAACTTCTTTAAGAAGAAAAGGATGCAATTCAAATCTGGAAATGCCCTTTCAAGAGGTGCTGCAGCGTGCATTGCATCACAGTGTTTCTAATGCTCACCAAATCAGGGTTGCTCTCTGTGAGGCAAAAAGAGGAAGGGTTTCTTTTGTTAATCACGCATGCAAAGGCTCTGTACAAAATAAAGTATTAAATACAGTAATTACAGTATTTTTTGTTAAAATCTTTCTTTCTATGCAATAAACCTGTGGCTTTGAAAACTCTACCAGAAGCAGAAGAAAAACAATCTGTAATGAAAAAATTGAAATTAGAAGCCATTAATAACACTAAAGGGAGCCCTGAAGCCAAATTAATGTTTCTACAAAGAAATACTTCCCTACACTAGGCAAATTCCTAGTAAGACTCTTACCTGGGTCTTTATATATAGGATTCAAATTTCAGTTTGAAGCATGCTTTTTACAAACTGTTTAGTGTTCATATGTCATTACCGCTGTTGGGCCAGATTGCACCTGGCATCGATATAAACAAAGCTTTGGCAAGAATTCTTTCCTTTGGGATGGAGACATCTGATTTTCAAGCTGAAAACATGTCAGTGTTGCAAGACACTCCAAATAGCCTGTTTTACCAGTGCAATAAATTAACCCGCCTGGTGTAGTGTTAAATGCTTTACAAACATCGACCGAAGGCGAGGGAGGGAAACAGCAAAAAACAAACAAAAACATTTCAATAACTTGTCTGACTAGGAGCAGTGAAAAAAAGTACAAGCAAAGCTCTCCTTGGGAGACAGGACAGCAGAAGAACAAATTTTCCAAATTTTGTCCTGTATTCAACCCAGAGAGCATGCCACAGTGTGCGAAGCCACAGAAGGAGCAGAATGAGTTACACAGATGATAGAAAAGGCATCTTCATTTCAAAAACGGATGAGGATAACAGCAAACAGTGACTCTAACTCACCATAGCTTTGTCTACAGGAGGAAGGCTTTTTGAAATCTATTACATGAGAGAGGTTTGTCTTCAATGCTGCAAACCGCTGGTAGACAAAGACTATGTAGGCAAAACAGAGGATAAAATATTAGGCTATCCCCCTTGCTTCCCCATTGTTCAGGATGAAAAAGCTGAGATGAACTTCTGGGCACGCAGAATTGGCTGAGTGAAAGCTCTCGTCGCTAGCTTGTGCATTTGTGCTAAGCCTGAATGGTCTAGAGGACAATGGGGTTCAACCTGCCTGTGGCTCTACAGCGATTCTGCAATATAGATGTGAAACTAGAATAGACAGAAAGTAGGTCCACATGTGTATGGAGTCAAACTGCGACCTGTCCTGAGAAACACAGGCAAAAACAGTGTTCTTAAATATATATATTTATATAGCTGTCAGACTGAAGCCATTTTGCTACTCTTGTCTTGCTGGTTTAATTATCGTGATAGTAATCTATTTACAAACATGCAGGTCAGTGGGCTAGAATAATTAATTAATATTGATAAGCATTCCTAAAATATAGCAAAGTTTAAGTTAGGGTGGATGATAATTCCCAAGAGGATTATACCTGTGCTAGGTGTAGATTTATATTAGTAAGATTCAGCATGATTGATTCTTGCTTGGCCAGCGATAGAGGACTTAGCATCCATACTGGCAGAGATTATATCTGGTCAACAGGAAAGGAAAACTGGCCAAGAAACTGCCAACACAGAATCTGAAGCTGTGAAACCTGGTCAAGAACAAATCAAGCCAAATAAGCAACAGATGAGAAATTATCTTAAAGCAAAGATCAAATCATTCAATTAGAAATGAGAATTGTATTGGAAAAGATAATGCTGAGAGCATGAAGGGAGGTAGGAATATTTTTTTTTTAATAATAATAATTTTTAAAAAGGAGTGTTGAATGCCAGTTGATTGGGTNCAGACTGTTTTAATATGCTCAGACTTATGACAAATAGCAGAGAAGACTTGCAGATCATTTAGAAAAGAATACCAGAGGTCTCTGTACACAAGAACCATGGACATACTGGAGAAAGCCCATCAAGAGGCTGCAAAGATGATGAAGGAACTGGAGCATCTCTCCTATCGGGAAGGGCCAAGAGAGCTGGGACCGTTCAGCCTGGAGAAGGTTCAGGGGGAGCTCATCAATGTATATAAATATGTGAAGGGAGGGTGCAGAGAGGACAGAGACAGGTTCAGCTCATTGGTGCCTAGTGACAGGACCAGAGGCAACCAGCAGAAAGTGAAATACGGCAGATTTCCTCTGAACAATGGGAAACACTTTTTTACTGTGAGAGTGATCAAGCACTGGCACAGGTTTCCCAGAAACTGTAGATTCTCCATCTTTGGAAATTTCCAAAAGCTATATGGACACAGTCATGGCAACCAGCTCTGGGTGGCCTTGCTTGAGCAAGGGGTTTGGACCAGATGACTTCCAGAGACCCCTTCTAACCACAGCTATCATGTGATTCTGTGACTGTCTCAGACCCATCCCTTGCAAAAGCAAAGGCACCTTAACTAGGAAAGGACCTGAACAACCTGCTGTATCCAGCAGCATAACCACACACCAACGCCAATGTTGCAAACACGCTGGCAGGGACAGTGCCTCAGTGCCCAGCTGGAATGAGAATGTGGAGCCAGGGAGCTTCCGGAGGTTGCAGGGGCGGCTGCCAGACGGACACAATACTCAGTGGCAGGCTGGCAGCAGAGGAAGCAGACGCTGCCAAGGAAAGGGAAGAGAGAATCACCTGAGTCCCACCAGGGTTAACCTGCACCTGATGCAGGTGATAGGAGACATCTCTGAGCACTTGGAGGGAAAGGCTACCTTCTGTTCTCAATTATTACTGGGGCAATCAAAAAGTGTAAACAGGTTTAGCAAGTAACTAGAATGGTTTCCTTTAAAAAGTGTTTGCTAGGTAAGTAGGACATGGATTCATGAATCTCTTTTGGCAGTCCTTCGTTCAGATTGAGGAGATTTGTATCACGTCAAAGAGATTTAAAAAATGAGAAGAAAATAAAGGTAAGCCAAAATGGCAATTTAATGGGCATAAAACTTGTGAATTGTGAATTCCATTTTATCACTGTTTTAAAATTAATATAATTAAACAAAGCAGCAGTACTGTATGAGTGCAATTATACTGCTGTAAAATACTGATTGTCTGTGAAGTTCATTTGCACTACTAAATAAATTATAGGGCTAGCAACATTTTAGTCAACAGATGCATGCCAAAGCTTTGCATCAACTTAATGTTATTGGTGTCAACTAAATTCAAAATAGTTACATTGGTACAAAAGCAGGGTCCAGGTTGGCCCCAGAATTTATTATATGTGTTAAGAAATGTCCAAAGCTGAACCCATCTTATTAGTCTTTTATTTACATTGTATTTGGCAGAGTAATTTTCTAAAAAGTGAGAGAAAATACCTGATAAGCCAGATGTAAAGAATTTGAGCTCAAAGCTTGACAGACTGCTTGAACTGGATAAAACACATGTCAGATTTGGATTTGGACTTGGACAGATTTAAAAGCAGGTAACAAAAATACAGGTGAAGGAGCCTGCATATTCAGGCCTGGAAAAATGTTATGAAAGAAGCAGTCTAAGTGACAGCAAAAGTTATGTTACTCAAGTTATCAATGATCTGACCAGATGCCCCAGTCAGTTATGCTGAAGGCTGCCCTTCCTAGGTGCTTATTGTCAACCTTTGGAAGCACTGTGCTCACAGTGATGCAATTGTTTGTATGGCCATGCTGTAAATGAGACTGATGAAATAGTCTACAGTAAAAACAATCCCACTCACCCACCCAGAAATAAAATAAATATGAGTTTTTCTAATGGGACTGGTTCAGTGATCCAGTTTGCATCTCAGCTCGAGAAACACTTGCACTGGAAATGCTTGCATGGGGTAAAAGTGGGGTGTGGAGTGAGAATAAGCAAAGGAGGGTGGTAACTGCTTAGATTTTGCATAATCTTACCCTTTTATAGGGGCATATGCACCAACCTTACTTTAAACTTCGCAGATATTCCAGAAACCCCACTAGGGAGCACCTTCACAGTCAGCCTAGCACTTAAAAACAATGATTTCACCAGAAAAAGAAAAAATACCATTGAAGAAAAGCTTAGGGAAAGAAATGTTACAAATTCCAGTAGTTTGTTCTCCTGCAATGAGAAATATCCAACTGAGGAACCTAAAAAGATTTTGATGCACACCACTAAACAATCTAAACAATTAAGATTTCTTCTCTACCTGTCTATAAAGATGCATATTATATTGTACCAGTACAACACAACTATCAGTGATGTACAAATGCCATACTGCAACCATAGGAATAGCACAAAGGACATTTGACCTAGAAAATAACCACCTCCTCAGGTCCTACATTCACACTGGAGGAAAAAAAATCTCAGTTCCTTTAGCACTGATCATAGGTCTAGGCAGGGAGAAATTCACATTGTCACATTTGGTTTAGACCACAGAAAACGTGTAGTCATTTTTAAGGGGTCTTTACGCCTTGCCATGAATACATGAGTCATGGATTTCATTTACTTTATATGAAGGCTCAGTCTCCGCCTCAGCTAGTCACTGACGATTCAGGGACATGCGGGACATGGCATTCTGGTGCTGTTTCCCCTCTCCCACTGCAGGGTGTGGGAGTAGAAAGAAGAGGGTGCAGTTGCTTTTGTACTGCTGCCCATTCTTAGACACTCTGCCAAGAGTGAGGAGCTAGCTGTAATGGACTTCCTCACATCATTGGGAGCATCTGAGAAAATGTTGCTTACAGGAGGTGCTAAAACCTGCATTTGGAGTAGAGTGGGATGTTTGAATACCTTGACTCACTCCAGGCACCCATACAAGTGGGATGTGTATCAGATGTAAGCCCTTCTGCTAGAGAAAAGAAGGATTTCTGGCAAAATGCAGGGTAGTGAGATGGGTCTTTGTTAATGTAAGCTGAGAAATACATGTATAAAACAAGTTTGCTTTTCAGGAAAGCAAGAGTTCTATCAGTTTGGTACGAAGCTTCTTAGATCAAAGTGTCCTGTGTTGAACAACCCTGTGGAGAGCTATTTATTCAGTGTTCCTAGCATCTACTTCCTTCAAGCTTCTAAACTTAAAAACATCTATGATTACTTTCGTGCTCTCCTAACTTTATTCTCCCATGGAAGTAATTACTGCAATTACAGGCTACTTCTGCAAGGCTAAATACATCTGGTCCAAAGAGAGATCCCTGGTGCCCTTGCCTAGCAGGGCAGAGGGAGCTCATGTCCACATTGCACAGGGGCAAACCTCTAGACCAGACTGACCGCAATGACAGATACATAGCACATAAGTCTGGGTTTCACCATGACATAGGCTGAGGCTTTGATGGACATATACAGTATGACTGTTTTTCTGGGTGGTTTCTCCTCAGTTCTAGCAGCTGAAATTAATATGAATGGCATTGCCATATCAGCATGGGGTTTTTTAACCTTTAGCTGCAGATGTCTGAGTACCTTGTGTACATGCCCTGGGGCATGGCAAAATGGCACGCATTTGAAGATACACCAACCTTGCTGGAGACTTGTCATAGGACTGAGCAGAGTGGAGGCCGCTGAACTTGGTGCAGTCCTGCCCATACTGTTCTTTGGGCACGATGCTTGGAGAGATCCATCTCTAAAACCACATCTGTGTTTTGGTTTGGAGGAAATAGGTGATGCACTTCCCCCAAGGAGAGTCTGTATGTAAATAAGCAGTTGTGCCTTGTGGGCAGTTGGGACCCAAGAGCTTCAGGTAAACCTGGAAGCTAAATTACCTGATGGTGTGGATTGTCCCAGAGGCTCTATAAACAGAAATTGATATGAATGACAGGATCTCACAAGGGCATTCAGGACTGCATGAGATAATCTCTGCTTTAAAAACCTGTCTGTGAGATGAAAAGGTTTAAGAAGTTCTCTTCTCGATGGCACAACGACACACCTGGTAGGTAGTTGTCTTGCTCAGCATAAGACACCTGAGTGACCAACTTGTGTCATAAATACCATGCTAAGCTCATTGCATGGAAACACATGTACCTACAAGGTGACACCACTTAACTTTGAAACACCAGTTGTAAATAAAGAGATGAGAGCTTTTTTGTACAAGTGTGATTTTACTGTGGATGTGACCTGTAGACACTTGGACTTAGGAAATTCTGTGGGATTTTGATCACATCACAGAATATTAATTTTCTATTGTACCAATGCAGATAAAGCGCTTTATGAAAACTGAGCTAGGAGCTGTTAATCAGTATTTGCACAATACCAAAACACATGCAAAGTTGTTCCAAATTTTCTCTTTGAAACGCTGAGGTTTATTGAGACTGCAGGTAGACTGGGAAAAGTTTCTTTCAGAAAAGAGAAAGGATGAAGGAGGTCATGGCACTGCTGACCTGATTTTTCTTAATGCCTTCTTCAATCCTAAGGGGCTTCTGAGCCACATGGGACAGCCTCTGGCTCCTTCGGTACAAGCAGGCATAAACCTGTGGCCAGTTGTTTTCTTTCTGATAAACTTGTATTTGCTTTTAACTTGCATTTGCCTTGCCATACTGCATAATGTTTACCTCATTTGACTTTATTTTTTTCAAATAATGTATTAATAATCGAGGCAGTAATTAAAGAGTGCTTCTGACAGTACCCATTTGTCAATCTTCAAAACATTTGATCCATAGCTCACTTAGAATCACCACACTTGAAATCAGCCACTGAACAGGGATTGATAGTTTACTAAAGCAGATGCACTTCTGATGGACAGCAATGTATTTCACTATCGGCATTAACAAAATGATACATTTATAAAAATAGAAAAAGGATGCCTAAATGTACACATTTTCATAATAATTTATTATATCGTGCCAAGTAAATACAGCCTAAGCTAAAATATTTTAAATAAAAATTCATCAGAGCATGCAGTGAACATCATGCACTGGATGAAGGAAATGTACAGCTTTTTTTTTTTTTTTTTATTGATACATCAGACTGAGTATTTTGTCATCTCATTTCATCATGCAGCAGCTCACTCAGATAGTCCAGGAAGACTAATTAACACTAATGCTTCTAAACAATTTTCATTTGTGATGCTAATCTGTCACAAAACCAAAAGCATCCCCAGAAAGCCAGGAAAAAAAGTAAAGAGACTACATCTTGCAGCCAGCTTAAATTAGTGTTTGCTTGATTTGTGTTAATTGGAAGGTTGTTTACATCTCTTTTGTAAGTGTTTATAAAAGTTGGCAGACAGAAGAATAGCCGCCTATGTACATGAACAAAATTTTTTATTGAGGCTGTTGCATATAGTACTGTCATTAAAAAACCTTTTGAAATATTTCTGTACACACAGTCTTAAGGTGTAAGTCTGTCTCTGCATTTATGCATGTACACTAACATGCTGTATTGCTTTTAACTACTGAGATTTTTATGCTAAGTCCTCATATTACATTAATATTTCTATGTGCCAATTCATTCTAGCAGCCTCCCGACCTCTGTTTGAATTTCTATGGGATACATGCAAGTCAGAAAAATATCTTAAACACAGCTTGTGAAAATGTCTTGCTCTTGCACTAACATAACATACGTATTGTCGGACACCCCAGCTCAGCAGGAACATAGTACTTACATAGCTGAGCACCCCTAAAGATTTATTGGGGTTCATTATCCCTTGGTCCTGGACCGCTGGCTGGGTGGACCTCAGGTTCTTGTTCTCTGGTTCTGCACGTTCACAGCATCTCAAGACAGGCCCAGGTCTGATGATGTTGGATAGACTCCAGCTGATATCTCCAGGATCCACATTGTCCATGCTGGTATCGGGAGGGAGAGGATTGCTAAATTTACATGACAGCAAGCAGCTCCCAGCTATTCATAAACGGCTTGAAGAGACTTTGTCCTTTAAAAATACAGGATAAATGTTGTTGATAGGCACACTGATACATTCTTAGATATTAAATGAAGCTTCTAGGAAAATGAACAAAGAAATTAAGATTCCTCAGCAGAGCACAATTAAATTGCAGCTTAGTTTATAGCACTGACCACTGAAGTTTGCTTCATTTTAGTGTTTCTAGACCATGTACTGCATGTAAAGACAATTAGCAGAGCAGAGAGAAAAGCAGCAGATGCTAGAGATGCACAGATAGATGACTCATTATGTCACAAAGAATCTCTCTTTCAGAAAAGTGAAAAGGTTGGTATTAAAAAAAAAAAAAAAAGAAAAATAGAAAAGGATCAAATGCACTAAAGAATTATTAAAGACAGAATGCAAAGATTTCAGGAAAGAGTATGGGAAAATTCAGAATCTTGCAGTGCTTTAAAACATGCATTTGCCTGAACTGCAAAGGAGAAACACCAACATACACGAAGACCTTCTTCTCCCTCTTTCTTGCCACTTCTCCTCCTTAATTCCTTTAGGATTACATGGTGAGTTTGACATGTTCCTTGTTCAACAACAACAACAACAAAAATTGTTTTAAAACTTCCTAAGTGTTTAAAAGCTCAGTTATCAGCTCAAAGATAACTATAAGAGCTTCTTTAATAACAGCTTCCTGAAGGCTTTGCAATGCATGTATATTTTACAGCAGCTTTTTAGTCTAACAAGACTAACTAGAAATAACTATTTGTCATTTCAAAGATTTATTCTCACAAGTAACTGATGCATCTAAGATAGAAGGCAGGTCTCGTGAACCATGCAACTGCTTTCTCAGAAACCCTGCTCCATGGCTATGGTTCCCTTTGTTTCCTTAAAAACAAATGTAATTTGTTTTTTCTTTTGCAATATCATCTGTGAATCTGAAGCTAAATGAAGTATCATTCTGTATGGCATCACTTCAGTGATGGAGAATTAAGCATGTAAAAATGTCAGGCTTTCCATCTGCAGAAACCCAGTTTTGCCCCAAAATCCCTGTGGGTATATAATATATGTGAACTTCTGCAAAATCTTATTTGAGAGACACATTTGTAGGGTATGCACTAATATGACAGAAGATTCACAGTGTCAAGTCCCATAAACCAACCACTCCAGGGAAGTAACATTAACACATAATTGTATGTTTTTACCATGTTGAACCTGTCACAAAAAATAACTTGAATTGTGATTATAATAACAATTTTTTCCTCTGCCATTTGAAACATGCAAACATATTATGGCAATGAGAATGATAGATTCTGGCCTACCATTTTAGCTCATCATATATTTACATTGCCATATGAAGAGCTGTTACCAAAAGATGTTAATGGAATATCCAGAAACATACTTTTGAGTATATCCACTAGCTTTACATTAAGAGCTGAAGGTTTTGAGAAAAGCAAGGGGGTAAGAGTAGGCAAGAAAAATAAAGCAAAACAGACATTTTGTCCCCAAAATCAGGCACATCTACAAGTCACAGTTCTGGAAAACTTTATGAGATATTGTACCAGTTTGAAAAGAAAGAAAACGTCATTTCTCCATCTGCTGTTGCAGTCCCCAAAATTCTGTTAATCTGGCTATTTTTGCTTCTTTATTGCTCTGTTAACACTCTGTCCAGGGTGAGTGGGTAGCTGAGTTTCCAGCTCTGTGGAATTCCTTCTGTTTCAAAGCAGAAATTTCCATGTCTTGACATATAACTTAAATAGAAAGAAAAGGGAAAAAAAAAAAAAAACAGGAAAGGTACTGATTCAGCTGGTAAGAGACTTTATGACAATACTGTTACCAAGGCACCTATTTAGGTACACTTATACTGTGTAGGTTTATAAATCAGCCTGAGGGGTCCCTTCTCTGCAACTACCCCCTTCCCCGAGTCTCGTGCTCTGCCTGCCTGATCCCATCCGACAGTAGAGCTGATACTGCACTAATCCCCTCAAGTTTGGGACTAATGAACTAACTGCTGGGCTGCCGCCACGGAGCTTGGTCCCAAACTATACTGTACTTCACACTCGATTTATTCTCCAGATGGCGAGACTGTGCGGCCCCACCGCGAGGGACCACCTCTTCCACTGGAGTGTAAAAGTGGACGGATGTTGTTTTCTTTGCAGATTTGATAATTCAGAGCTAGGAACTTGTGAAGGTGGTTAGTTATTAGGTTTAATGAGTGCCAATCGAGATGGCAAGATGCATATTCCTGTTTTTAATTTCAGTGTCTAGGTGGCGATGGATTTGTTGTCAATACTGCGTCACTGAAACCATTATCTTCTCCGGTTGGTGTAGCTGTGCGTGGTAATGAGCATCTTCCCGTGTCCTCCTCAGAGTCAAACAGAAGTGATGCTGAAGTATCCACCCTGACCAACATTGTTGGTTTGGGGTTTTTTTTCCCAGTGAGCTTTCCAGCATGAGTTGCAAGTTTATCATATTTTAATAATATCACTGTTTACCATGAAGCTCCCTGTTGTCTTTCTGTCTTGCTCAGCTTGATAAAGAACCTAACCCATGTGGCACTCAATGGGGATAGCACCATCCCAAGCTACCTAGTGATGGAATCATTTACTTAATGATCAGGTTTGCTTCTTTATCAGCTATGCATTAATAGAGTATTACCCGATGTTATTCTCATGTGAAGAACAGGATAAATAGTTTCTTTCATGATTCCTTACAAATTCTAGTTTGACTGTTCTTGGCTTGGACTTTACATAGCGTCTGGAAAATGTGTTTATTCTTGCATCAGTTACTATGAAGACATTATTGTATCAAGGGCTACTTTTGTCTCTCCTGTTACAATGTTGAAGTAGTTTACCTAGCTTAAAATTTTAGCTTTTTCATGGATCCTACAATAAGAGTAGCATCTACATTTCCCTGTGTCATGAGGCAGAAACGGCTCTCCCTTTCCTTCATATTTGTTTGTTGTTTTTTTAAAATTTATTTACCTGTGAAATGTTTTATTAGAAGCCTGAGTGGGGACCTGATACACCCTGCTGACATCAATAGGATTTTCTCTGTTGCAGGAAGGGTAGGCATCGAGTCAGCCCCATCATGAGTTCTGCCTTTATCATCCAGGCCCTCTCAGTTTGTCCCACAATTAAAAACATGAATTGAATCCTGATGTGGAAACTACAATGACTAGAAGTATTTTATCATGCAAAGGAAACATTTCCATTCTTGGGGTATTTAGTCAGACAGATCTAAAACATAGTGGTTCTAAGAAAATGCATCAATTCTCAACCCAACAGATGGCATGGATGTGTTAACTAACATAGCAACATATTTTCTATTAAAATATGGGAAAAAAACAACAACCCCCTCCCCATGTTTGTTGGTTGGTATAAATTCAGTGAAGTTGTTGGTTATTTTTGGGATACGTACCAGAGGGCTGCACATTTAGTTTATGTAAATTGCTAACAGCAACAGCCTGTTAATCAGTGTTTTGTATGGAAATATACCTAGAAAGACACGATCTGTCTTTTTTGGGAAGGGAGTTTGCAGCCTGAGGAGAAAAATAGCTAATGAGATGGTCTACTGCTCACTATTGTAATCTGAAAAAAATCGTAATGAATTAGTCTGTAAGTTTGCTAGAGATGTGCCTTTGGTTGGAATTGGATGCTGCCTTAGTGGATAATTTGGGGAGATCTGTCTTTCACAAATTGGATCAGTGTGTGCTGAAACGGTGATAATCTGACTTTAATTAAAAGCATAAATTGGTTCGGAGTGTGTTTTTAAGCTAGCCTTCTGCATCATATCTAGAAACTTTCAGCCCAGCCCTAGAAACCCACTACCCCTGGTCAGAGAAGAAAAATGTAGGGGATTTGTATTACACGGTATTGGCATCATATGGTTCAGTTTACCTAATTCAGAAGAACCATTTCAGACGGCTGTGCGCTGGAGCTGTCTTCCAGCTGGACATGTTTGGAGTAAACTGCACACATCTTTGTGTGGCTTTCCTAATGGCCCCAGTCAGAGTCCATTCACAGCAGTTCAAACGGTTCGGGCTGTATTTTCCAGAGATTACCTCTGAACGTGCCCCTTGATCGCAGTGCAGGGATGTGTACATGTGCTCCTTGTTCCCGTCTGTCCGATTAACAGGCATATGCTCCCAGCCTTTGGAGAAGCACGGCTAGTAGCCCCAAGCTGAAGGCTGTTTGCTTCAGATTTCATTAACTTTCTGCTTCATTATTCCTTCCTTTTAACCAGTTAGAGCCATCACTTACTTTTCTCTAAACTTACCCTAATTATCAGGGGTCCCAGCCCTGTAAATCAGTACACTGCAGAGCTGTCTTAAACTGGCCTTGGAGACCCTGTTCTGATCGGACTTGACAACTGTAAGCTACTGTTCCCTCACACTGTTTAACTCAGACCACATTGGGAAACTGCCTCTGCCCCTCTCGCCGGCAGAGATTTGCATCCGTCTGGTTTAAATCTACTGTCATGTGCTGTCTTGCTGATTGGTATTAGCCTGGATATTAACTTTGATGATTTTTTTTATTTTTTCCCCTTGAGTTTGCCTCTATTCTTGAAAAGCATCTCTATTCAGTGACTGCATATTGTTAAAGTCATTCCTGAACCTCCGTCAGTCAGGAGCTTTAAAGTTTTATTAGCCCCATAAAAACTCTTCACAAATGAAATGACTTTTGATAAGTGTGCATTTTGACAATGTGAATTTGTTAGGGGCTGTTGGCGAGTGGAGGGAATTGGGGGGGTTGAAACTACAGTCAGTGGGAAGCAGGGAGCCCAGCACTCTCCATTCCCCCCTCCCCATCTTCTCCAGACCAAGAAATATGTTTAATTTCAGAAAAGCAGGCAAGTATTCTTCATGCAAATCAACCATTAAACAGATTTGTAAAATTACATTCACGAAAACAGTGAACTGTCACAGGAAGTGGAGTCTATAGAGATTTTATTTTGTGCTAGCAGGAGAAGAGATTTTCAGGCTGTTCAAGAAAAATCTCCAAGTTATTTTAGCATTGTTTTCACATGCAGGTTGTGAACTCTTCCATGGATCTGAATACACTTTGGATACATGGCAAAAAGGAAAATGTATATAGCAAAAACAAAGAAGTATACGTACATCTGTGCTTACTGATATTCAGGCAATATAGAGATGAATTACAAAAATGAATTGTTCCATACAAATTTAGTAGCATGCTGATTTTGTGAGTGCAGACAGTGCAAAACATTGTGGTTAATGTAAAGATTTGTGTTTGTCAGACATGTTCAGCACTAGTGGACACAAAAGTCTTGTTTTCTACAAGTGGTAGTGTAGAAATATTTAGACATAAAACCTGAGCAATTTATTTACAAGAAAGAAGGAAAGGAAAGGAAAGGAAAGGAAAGGAAAGGAAAGGAAAGGAAAGGAAAGGAAAGGAAAGGAAAGGAAAGGAAAGGAAAGGAAAGGAAAGGAAAGAGAAGAAGAAAGTAGAATTGTGAGGTGCTGGTAAAGACTACTTCAATAAAAGTCCAAGAGTGACAGACATTTTAGGGATGCCAATATGCTGGCTGTCTAGCTTTTTCCCCATATTGTTTCAACAAGTTTTTTGCCCACTGCACTTTTCTGTTAATAGAAAATATGCTTTCTTTTTCTTTTCTTGTGCTTCTAAACTAATATATATTGAAGAGCGAAGCAAGACTGATGGTTGTGAAAACCCTTGAAGAGTTTGACTTTGGCCATGCTGAAAAGTGCGTTAGAATAAACTCTGTGTCCAGCGGTCTTGCAGAAGAGGATCTAGAGGTGCTTTTGCAATCCAAGACCCTTCCTTCAAGCATGATGCTGCCAAAGGTTGAAAATGTTGAAGAAATAAGATGGGTGAGTACCAACAACACTGTAGCTTTTGACTGAAGCTGTTAGGCCAAGTTCACAGAGTCATAGAGGTGAATGACTTGGAGTTATGAGGAAGGCTGCAAATACCATATAATGTTGCTTGGCTAAGGTAATTGGGAAATGCATCCATTTAAATGTGCCTAAGATGTGCTGCATACAAAGCATATGTGGAACACCTTGCATTTATAAAGAAAATCGGGTTTATTTCTCCCACAGTCAACACAGCACCAATACTGATGTCAGAGTATGTTATCAAAAATAGAAACATGAGTATCTGACTGTTCTCTAACTATCCTAACAAGCAAAATTATCAAGCAAAATTATTGTCTCTGTCCATAAGCTTTAGTTACATGCATTGCAAGCAAGAGATGGGGAAACCATGTTAGTGACATATGAAAAAATGGGTTGGGGGGAAGGTCACTCCTTGGGGCAACTGGAGGAACAAACAGGAAGCTTTTAACTAGTGTTTTTAATTAGCACAGATATTATTTCCTGAACAGTTCTCTATTTCTTCCTTTTTAATTGCTGACAGGTGTGTTTGTGTTTCATGACTGACTTTTCAGCCAATAAAAACCTGAAATGTAAATGGTTGGCATGTCAAATTACTTAAGAAAACTTTGAAATAGGCCTAATTATGCTATAATTGTTTAAATTGTCAAGAAAGGGGGACATTTGTTTAGATACACCATTATGGCTGTAATATGCCAGTAAAAGGATAATGCTTAATTATTCGCTTCTATATTTTTACAAACTGCTAGCCAAGCAACTAGCACATGTGCAAGCTGTGATGAAAGGCAGGCAGACTTATTAGGATCTATTTTAATCTCAGCATCTAACCTTGATCAAGCCCTCGAGATCGGGTGTGAACATAAAACCGAGCAAATACGCCGGGTACATGATGAGCCCAGTCCATTCCATGCCAATGCCCCTTCGGCCTCCACCACTCAGGTTGGAAGGGACATCGTCCCCTTCCACCAAGGTTTAATTAAATTAACTGGCGTATACCTCTCAGGGTTTACAGCCATGTAAGTGTTAGACATAACTTGTCAATAATGAATATTCATGCTTCCAAAATGGCAGAGCCCTTGCTGCCACCAAGTAGATTTTGCAGGGAGATGGCTCGTGGGGGCTCTTTGTCCCCTCATCCCCTTACACCTTCCCTCTTGCTAGCTTTGCTTTCCATCATGGAAAACAAGCCAGCCCCAACAACTTCTGCCTCGTGGTCTGCCTTTTGCTTCCCTCTCACTTTGTCCAGCCTTTGCACACAAAGAGCACAGTCGGCTTAACACCGCTACCTTCTTTTCCCAGTCCTCCCCAAATTCACTCTGGCATGATTTTGTAGCCTCCCAGAAGCTGTTTATTTCCTCCCGTACATACCCCCCCTGCACCCCCCTTCATTTTTATTTATGTGCAGCAGAAAACCTGGAGGCTGATGCACAACTAAAAGATGGGCTTACTTGTTTTCTTTTGTGTGAGAATCTCTTGCTTTCCTTTTGTCCCTAGTGTGGGTACTTGTTTGACTGGCATGGCTTATTGGACTATAACAAGCGTAACTCTCCCTCCTTTGTGGTGGGACAATTCTCCCACAAATCCTGACCAGTGTGCATTCTTCCTGACACACTATTGGGTGTGCACTGGAATTGAAAGAATTGCTGAGGCCTTGCTACTTCATCCCCTCCCTAAGCTTTGTGGGTTTTTTTTTTCTCTGCCTTCTTTTTTTTTTTTTCCCCCCTTTCTCCCTGAAATGAACACTTTACCAGGCCGGAAACATTTAATCGTCTCCTTTTGGAAAAAAAAAAAAAAAAATTAAACTTCTCCACTTGGTACCTTTTGTATTGGTGCTTATTGCATTTTTTTTTTAAAGGAAGAGGAAGGGAGACAATACTTAATTAAACATGCTTTTTCTTTTTTGTTTTCATTTTCCTTCAAAACAAAAGACAGCAAAAATCCCAGGAGTGTAATTTGCAAAATATTTTAAAATAAAAGAAAATCTCTGCTGCTTCAACTTGCACCTAAAATATAAACACAGTAGCACTTTTCACTTTTTTCTTTTTACTTAAAAAAATACAAATCAGACAGGAGTCTTAAGAATATATGCTGATGCCATGACACTACCTCAATTTCTACATTTGCCCTGATAAAGTTTACTGTTTTCTCTCACTGTAGTACCTGCCATATTGTACACTCACACGTGTGAATTGTTTGTTGGGTTGGTTTTTTACCCTTGCACTTTTTTTGGGTGGAATTCTCATCTCCAAAGAAAAGTTACCAAGAGGACCACAGTGATGATGCAAAACAGGGATGGGAAGGGCAGAATTCTTCATCGAAGAAAGCTGTGATTTATTTTAGCCTAATTGTAAAGTTACTGCAAATTGCTGGGAAGCTTTTTTTCAAGATCTGTGTGATTAGATTTTTCTTCTTTTGGGGAGGGGTGTGGGGGGGAAGCTAAAAGGGGAAATAACACCTCTAATCCAGCTTCTGGTAAATAGGCTGCCAGCTTTTAAAATGAGTTTCCTTTCTATTAGTCAGAATATTATGCTAAGCCTTAAGCATTAGTTTTTTATGTTGCCATAGCAGCCTTATTCCTGCAGGGTTGTGACCTGCGATGATTACAGTACAAAGCTTATAGGGTCTTGAAACCCCCTTTGAAGATGAAAAGTCTTTGATGGTTTATATTTATGCAAATCTCTTAGATATGATTTACCCAACTGAGACTGAATGGAGAGATGATTAAAATTCCCTTTCCTTTGATATCCATTAATAGTTGAATATTCCTTAAATTTAAAATATATGCATGTGTTATTTTTGTCTTTATTTACTAACATGTTTTCCTGCTACCTGCAATATGTTTATCTCCACAAATTACTTGATCTGAACAGACATAATAGATTTACAATATAGGACTAAGGGTTTTTCCCCCCCTCCTTTTTTTTTTTTTTTTTTTTTTTTTTTTTTTTCCCTTTTGAAAGGGGAAAAATCTGTGCAAGAGCTTTTGTATGTTTCCAGATGATAGATTTTGGAATTTGGGCTACCCCACTGGCAGCTCAGAGCTAGCTGTGAACTGGTCTCATGGAAAAAATTGGCAAGCTTTGGTCTTCAAAGAATTAAACTTCCTTTTTAAGGCCTTCCTAGGTAAGCTAAAAAATTATGAAGAAAAGCCTATTGAACAAAAGGGTAACGGTGCCGTAATGAATAATATGGATGCCACTTAGAAGGCTGGGGAGAGCTTCCAGTGATGGCAGTGCTGGACCTGAAACAAAACCGGACCTCAGGTACAGCAGCACTTCATTGTTTTCCAGAGCCCACAGATTTGCATTTCACTAAGCCAGGGTGAGAGGTGCTAAGCCTGGATTTTATTATTTTTTTTTATTTTTTTATTTTTTGCAAACCAGCCTCCAAACTTAGAAATGTGTGGGAATGCTGCAGTTTCAAATCACAGGCCTTCTTAAAACCTGGTTTAATTTTCAATTATAAGGTTTTGGAGTGGGGACGGGTGTTGTTATAGCCAGGTGAAAATTTAACGTGTTATATATACATGGACACTGTTGCTTTGTTTTGTTTTTTGCTTTATTCTCTGATAGCTCATACTGTCTAGTTTTAGTTTTCAGATAAATTCTTACATCACCTAAAAGGCCGAACACTTGTAGAACCAATGAATTTTATCCCCTTTGTGGAAACTGCAGTGGGCTTGCTCAATTTTAAGGTAAGCAGGTCTTGAAGTGTTCGTATTTTTCCATCTCGGCAAGCTAGGATAAGCAGAATACTCCCCAGTGTGCCCCTAATTTCATCAAGGAAGAGAGTTTGAAAAATACTAAACATATTATTCAATCCCTTAAAACATTTGTATGTTGAATTCTCATTTAAAGGCCTTCATAAATTCAAAATATTTTGGTGATGGAACAGTTCCAGATATTCCATGCCAAATTACAAAACCTCTCTGCATTACTGTTACTGTTTTTAACACACTTGGAGTGGGAACGCACTTCTCCAAAGGTTGCAATACACTTGGCTATTTAGTAGCTATCAAACTCAGCTTTTGTATAACATTTAATTAGAAAAAAAAGACTTAATCATCATTTCACTATTGCTAAGCTGGCATCTTTATAATGGTTTCTACAGATAACATTATAATCAAATTTCATGTTATCATTTTTTGTATGTGCATGATGGGGTCATTTACACTAAGATTAGAAGTATAATTAACATTGAAAATAGGAGATAACTGAAGAACATGCTCCTTTTTTGGGATAATCTTAGATCAAATCTTGTTTTTAAAGCATGTTTTAATATAAATTACTCCCCAACCTTTGCTACCAAGTCCAGGTTTTTCAGAAAAAAAGGCAAGGCAGCGTGGCAATGAAACAGATCTCCTGCCTGCACCAGGAATCCAGCAGTCCCCTCCCAAGCTCTAAGGGAAAAGTTTTGGACCAGCTGAGGACACACACATCAGAAGTACCTCCAGAAATATCGGCAGGCCTCACAGACAGCCTGCTCGGTTGATACATCCATTTATCTTACAACACATGCTAACTTGTCTGGGAACATAATAAAGCAGTAACCAAACAGACAGGCTCCTGTCTGGTGTGCGTACACAATTAAATTTATTTTAAACCAGATGAGGTTTTTCTTCACCTACAGTATTTTATAGGGGAATTTTTAATATTGCAGTTCCTGACGTTGGCAGGAGAGTTGCCTTTTAAAGCACTCTGTTAAAGAATCATTTCTTGTCCCTCCAGCTGCCACAGAACACCTATTACTAGAGCTGGCAATTGCATCTGTCTCTTTCCATGTACCTTAGTCTTACACAATATTAATATTATCCAAATATTAATATAAAATAGTAATATTTTGGAAATGCGCTTCTTCATAGAATAGCTACAGCAGCAACATTTTTCTTACGTTTATTGTAATACTTTCCTGCAGCACTTGTTGCATTTTTAACTTCCTTAAATAGTTTTTAGTTATCTCTAGCAGAAGACTTTAAATTGGCAGCCTCATAAGGGATATACAGCTGGTTTAAAACATTCATATTATTTATTTAATAAAAGAGATTCTGATCTTTAGATGTGTCTCTCATACAGGTATATTACATGTCAAACTAATAAAATTGAATACTTTTTGTTTGCTTTTAAGCAGTATTTGACAAAAGTTTTGTCAGTATTGTTTTTCATAATATTACATAAATATCTGATCACGGTCATACACAGGGCATTACCTCAACCAGAAGGTAGGGAACGTGCTACAATGCCCTGCATTTACGCAGTCTAGTCATACAGGTGCAGAGGGGAAAGAGAATCTTTTCTCTTTTGCTGAGTCATTTGTGCATAGTCAAGCACCTACAGTGGCTTTGATTAATAGGAGCAATATTAGCTGAAGGGTTTTAGTACCACTGATTTGTTGTGATATCCTCTGTAGTCTCTCTGTGTCCAGTGTTTCTGTAGAAATTAATACTCTGTTCTCATTTGAAGGCTGTCTGTGAAGAAGCACTGAGAACAGGATCCCAGGTTGGCTTTCATTTGGATGCAGTCGTCTTTGGAGGAGAGGATTTCCGTGCCAGCATAGGTTGCTACCTGTCTGTTTACTATAAATGTTAACCTCTGGCATTTGCATTAGAGAATCCCAATGTGATTTATGGCCATTGCTATTCTGACAGCACTTGATTCTGCATTTTACACTTTCACTTTTCTCCTTAATTTTTTTTAGTGCATAATGTATCACTAGCAAATTAAAACATGATCCATGTGTTTTACAGGACACTGACACTTTCTTGTGCTTCGTGATGTGCAGTATCAAAAAATTAACCAAAATGAAAAAAAAATTAAAACCTGATGAGTCACTGAAATTTTAAAATATGATATCCCTAAGAAACATGCACATGCTTTAAAGGACTACATTTAAAGTCCTAAAATTCTGATGTCTGCTTCATCACTGTTTTACTGACAATTATCAGTCAGGCTTTTGATATCTTGTACAAATACTCTTCTGCTACATTTTGCTTTCATAAATTTCCTTTCAATAAGTCCTATGCAAATACACATCTATTCATGTGAAACACTGTTAGCCTTCCTCGAAAATAAAAAGTATTTCACAGTTTCTTTTTATGAGAGACTGCTTAGCTTCTTATTAATCTGATTTAAAGTGCAGAGCTATCAACATTCAAATTAAAAATAAGTACATTGATGTAAAAATTATCATTGCTTTACTAAAATATTTCTTACAAACTGGAAATATGTGTCTAAATAGGGACCATAAGGAAAGGGAACATACTATATTTTTTTTTACATGTGCACATTTCTTAGCTGGTGCCCTGTGAGTACATGTAGTCTCGTGAATATTTTTACTTCTTCTCAGAAGATATGTACCATCATTTTTACATTCAAATACTAAAGCCTAAATATTCAGCTGGGATATCAGTTGTGACTAGAATCAGAACCAAGGAAAGTGCAATTCTATTCTCAGTGTGAATTTTTTAACCATTTAGTTGTACCTAGTGTATCAATTTGTGTAAAACTTCTCCTGCTTAATGCTTATCACTGTATATACAGTAAATAATATCATCAGCTAATTACTTCCTTTTAGTCCCGTGTCAGCAGTCCTTACCAGACAAAGCTTCCACTGACTTCAGGCTTACAACTTCCGATTTAAACTAAACCAAAACCTGAATTTTATAAGCTAGTGTTTAAGGAGAGAGATTTTTTTGTTGTTATTGTTAAAGCAGACTTTTTTTTTTTTTCTCAGATGAGTGTAATTTTAACAATATAGCCTTGCATCTCTCTTCTGGTTTCTAAATTGGTTAAATGAAATCTCAGACTTCCCTTTTTTTGACATAGGATATATTTAAAATAGAAAGGTTTAAAACACTCTTGTCACCTTTTCTTTATTTTCTTTGTTTTCCTAGGTGCAACAAGCAGTAAGGAAACTCACGATATTCTATATGCCAGGCAAAAAATAATTGTCACAGCAAAGGCATTTGGCCTTCAAGCAATAGACCTTGTTTACATTGATTTCCGAGATGAAGATGGGCTCTGCAGGCAATCAAGAGAAGGTGCCTCAATGGGATTCACTGGTATGGCTTTCTGCTGATGTCTTAAAATAATGCATAGCTTCTTCAGTTGAAATATATTGCTACATTTACTGACACTTGGGTAACTTGGGATTTACTTCAGGCCATTTATTGAAAAATTCAGTAATACCAAGCTCTTCTACGTTTATTAGCACCTTTAAAATTGGGACTGGAAATTTTGCCTGAAGAGTCACGGCTGCTTTTTAAAACCACATCCCATGAAGCGTGTGACTGTTTTTGAAGAGAAATTGGGGTAGAGGCTGTGCAGTGATTCCTCCCATCACAGAGCACGGGAAAGGCGGTTCCATACTCGGTGATGGCCACTCTACAATTGCTTCTTAAAATATGTGGTTCCTGTTCTCCTATATTTTTTTAAAAACAGTTGTTAAAAAGTACCTTTTAGGTGAAGGAGTTGAGAAGCAAATCGAATATGCTAATTTTTATGGGAAAGTTATTTTCTTATTATTGTCTTTGATTTGTTTTTCATCTCCTGGCTCCCCTCCCAGTAAGTGCTGGTGACACCTACGGGTATTGGCAGACAGCAAGAGCAGCAGGCTTCTTGCCCCAGAATCCTGTAATGCAGCCTGTTACCCTGTGATTGGTGCACCAGATCACTCGGACACCCTGGTGGGACAGTGCAGCCACCGAAGATTGGGGTTTTGCAATAGAAGTCAGCCATTTGACACATGCATTGAAGAATTCTAGTATATAGGACGAACATTTTACATTATCTGTCTCTGACCATCATTCAGGGTGCACATCCAGTAACAGTACATCTCTTAGGCTTTTGTTACCAAAGGCACGGGTCCTGGTGATGCCATCTATCAAACGATATTTTTACAGTTAGTGTTATGTGATATCTTAAAGCACCAAACAAAACAAAACAAACAAACAAAAAACCCACAAACCAAAAAAAACTTTAATTGACCTTGACATACCAGTGAAATAGCAATCAATGTTCTTCAGCATGAACTCTGCCTGTCTGTTGAGCCTCAACATTTGCAAAACCTGATCTTGTTTCAGAGGCATAACAGTTAGTGCCTCACAGCTACATTACCCACGTCCATGTGGACTTCCACCCTTCATTCATCTGCCATTGAAGTTGGGAAAATAATAGAGCTCCTGAATGGTAGCACCTGCTGATGTCTACTTTGACCAATATTCCCTAGTTTAAGAAAAATTCTGGAAAAAAAGTAAGCATCTGAACCTCCTGTTGACAGGAAATGAGTTGCCGATCCCTAGGACCTTCGAGAGCACTCTTTTTGAATACTTAATGTGTATTTAAATGCTTAACTAGGGCAGCCAATTTTGGAAATGTAGAAATACTCAGCACAAACAACACTGATGGTGGTTTGGACTCCGATGACTTTATGGTGGAAGTTGTCTGACATCAGGATAGGGTCCAGATAGGAAATGAATGAAAAAGTGACATGGGGCAATTTAGGGCATGAAGTGAATTTCTACCTCGTCCATAGATGTGTCTTGCCTTTCTATACAAAGAGTAAAGTTCTGTAAAAGGTACAGACTTCATTCAGATGAACTCACAGCTCTTGCTCTTTGCCTCCTGCCTTTCCACCCTATCATCAACACATTTCCAAAATCCAGCAAACAGCCTGACAAGCAGTGCAACAATAATTTGAGACGGAGCAATACTGGCTTTTCTAATTTGGTGGGGAAAAAGGAAAAAAAACACAGTTAAAAAAAAATCTGCTTCAGTCAAAACAAAAGAGTCTTTTTTCATATTTTTGAGAAAAAAAGAAATGATATCTGATCCAAAATATTTCACCTCTTTGTTTCTTTTGCTTTCAGTTTTTCTAATGTTGTTATAACCTTTCTCACTTGTTTTGATTGAAATAAATAATTTCAAAACTGAAAGCAAAACCATTTAATTAAAAAAAAATATATAAAAGAAGCATTTCATCACAGAAAGCTACAAATGGGTCTTAGGCTAATCCATGACCTTGTATAAAGCAGAAGTCTGCAGATCGTACTTTCCACTGGCAGTCCTCTGATAAAATGAGAGTAAAATAATGAAATGTCACCTTAATAACACCTTCAAAACATGTGATTTTTGTTATTTTTAAATATTTAAGATACCTGTCTCATGCTTTTTCACAAATAATCAAAAACACTGAAATCAACATGACTAAAACAATCTCAGGCTTCCAAATTGCTCTCTTATCTGGAGAACACACACTTATTTGCATGCATAAGGCAAAATTCATCACCCTCAAAACTAATGCAAATCCAAAATATTCAGCAAAGTTGTATGTCCTTAGATTTCCCCATATTCAGATTTAGAATGCTAGAATTGGCCTTAATGTAATCAAATATGTTCACTCAAGATTAAACAAGCAAAACAGTGTAACGAAGAATTTACCAGCTA
>VWZY01011200.1:936909-956552 GCA_013399075.1 Chloroceryle aenea
AATTTACCAGCTATTTAGTTACTACTGTGACCCTCATTGCTTATTGTAGCCAAGTTTTCTTCTCCAGTTATCCTAAAAATAGCCTGTTTTTCCTTTGGTGAGTGCTTACATAAAATCGAATGCTTTCAATTATTATTTAGCCAAATTAATAGATTTTTCTAAATGTATATTTGTATTTTTATACATATTTACACAGGGGAGGGAGTATATATAAATATATATATATATATATATACAATCACATACACACCCAGCAAGACGCTTTACAATAGCGGAACCCGTGGGCTTAAAGCCAGTGTATTGCCTATATAAATGGTCATCAGTTTTAGGAATATTTATGTAAAAAATTAAGTAAAGCATTCCATAAACCTTAACAGCTGATAATCATTACAGAAGGTCCTATGCTATATGCTGAGAGGCCAGATATAAATAAAAAACACTACAGGTTTTCTCTTTTTTTTGCAGTCTTTTGTAGAAGACTAAAATGACACTATCATACCTAAAAGACTTGACAGGTATTGATTTAAAGTATGATATATCAAGTGGTACTGTAAAAAGGATTTCATGGTCATAAATTTTAATGTCTTCCAATTTTGCACTCACTCAGTAACTTGTCAATAACAACAATTCTCTTTAAAATATTTGTTTCGTTCCTGCATGGCATTGTGTCTATTATACAGTTATTTGGATACCTAGTCTCTGAAAAAAAATCAACCGAGTGCTATAAATCAAAAGTTAGATTATATTCTCTACTAATTGTTCAGTGGCCTTTTAATGATAATAAGTGTAGCTTACTGCTACAGATATCTTTATCAAAAGAATGTCTTTATACAGAATTGGTTTACACTTTATTTTTTTTAAATAATAATTATAGACTGACTTTAAATAGAATTTAAAATATATTCCATATTTTTCCCAGAAAGTTAAGCTCATTAGGATTTTGCAGGAATTATTTGTACACCCTTCAATTTTAGAATTAGTAGTTTAGCTGGGGAGAATTTGTTGTATGACAAATAAGGAACATCATAATCTTATTAATGGTGACATTTGATTAAACTGACTAAAAAACCTTAGAGCAGACCTAATGTAAAACATGTTAGTTAAGAAAATTAGTCTTACTGCAATTTTTAAAAATATATAATTCTTCCTGAGTTTAAAGCTTTCACCTATTTTTAAGCTATTTTTTAAATGGTTATGACATTGAAATTTCAAACTGGATATTTGTATGCCCATAAAATCATAAACTAAAAGTTGTTTAACAGAACATAAAATAAGATTGAGCTACTTATGGCATTTTAGCAAAGAACCATAGCAATGCTAAAAATTTACTGTTTCTTTGCTCATTAAATTAAGTAGGTTGTGCTGCTGCGTTCTTGGATTTTGATCGCTCGGACCCAGTGCAGTCTGGTCAAAATAATCCCAAATTTTCCCCGGCGCAGTTTCCTTCCGAATAGGTGTTTCTCTCTGGTCATGCGCGAGACTGCTTAGCCCTAGTGATGGGCTGATTTCTAACCTACGGCTGCCTGAACGGCAGTGGGAACGAGGGAGCAGACCCCGTTGCGAGCAGGAAACCTCCGCAGGTCAAACGCTTCCAACTTTGCCTCGCGTGCAAAAACCTCGCTCCCGCGAGAGGCTGCAGCGCGCGGCGGGACAACCCGGGTCTGGGACCCGCTGAGCGCTTGGTGGCAGCTTTGCAGGATCAGGCTCATCCCTCCAACTAGTTTTGTTGTCTGGCACGGAGGAGTCATTTCTTCCGCGGGAAGCTGGGCATGCCGGTGGCCTCTCTTTAATAAAGCACTTTGAAACCCAAGGGTAGGAATCACACCGGTCTGTGAAATTCCCTTAGAAATGAACTACATAACATCAAGTGTTACACTTCTAAAACTGTCAAATGAATTAGATATGTATTTGTTTTAAGGTAGCTAAATACAACAACAGATTAAAACGGATTATGTGGCTGTCTATTCACATTTGAAAATCCGCACTAAAAAAAGACAACATCTATTTTTATTTTCTTAATGTATGTTTATAAAAGAAAGGATTAATAAAAAAGTGCTTCGTAAAACTTCAGGGCACGGCTGGTGGTTGTTTAATATGCTGGTGACTAAATAAATATTGCAACACACCTGCAACTGCTAACTATTGCAACAACAATTTTAAAGCATCGAGGATTTTATGATGCTAAGCCAGTACTGAGAATTTAGGGCATGATCCTTAGGCGACTGGTAACTTCTCAGCCCTATGAATCTCTTGCCATCTTCTTCAGATCTCATTTTCTGAAGGTATTTTAATGCAACTTGTTTAAGAGTAGCTGGAGCTATTATTTATATAGCTACATTCAAAGATACAGTATAGTTAAGTGTTATTGACTGCCCTGGACAAACAGTTGCGCCTGAAACAACTGATAGATGTATGGATTGAAACAGGGAGGGAGGAAAAAGAATCATGGGCTCTTTCAAATTAGACTGAATGAAAGCATAGCTCAAGATATTTTTATTCTTAAAAAAAATGTCAAAAGGCTATCTGCCTGTTGTCCAGTTTTAAAAAAAGAAGAAATCAAGTAAAATAATTAGTTAAAGTGCAAGAAAGTCTGTGAGGCATATGAGAGCCTCAAGTGGTTGGAACATTTTGCTTGAACATCTGTTTGTCGATGCATGATTCTGGTGTTATTAATCTTCTTTGTAGGTAAGCAGGTGATTCACCCCAACCAAATTGCTGTTGTCCAGGAACAGTTCTCTCCGAGCCCTGAAAAAATAAAGTGGGCACAAGAACTGATTTCTGCTTTTGAAGAACACCAGCGATTAGGCAAGGTAAATATTTTGTTAATATGCCATAGTGGAATCCAGAGATGAATATTTTAGATTTAGAACGGTGGATGATGTCTCTTTGCATTTCTCTGATGCAGGGTGCTGTAACTGAGAGTAGTGCTCGTGAAATCTGTGTCTGGGTAGACTATAGAGTGTATATTTATTATAAATGTGTCACTTAACAATATATTTACAAATAGACCAGCTATTTTGCCCCCACTCCGTCTTAACTTTAATTCTTTGATTACGCAGCCTTTTGAGTACCTGCGTATAGCTACAGCGTTGGAGGATTAAAACCACTTCTCCATCATGCCACAGAATTGCTGTCGTAGGAAAATATTTGCAATCAAAAGGCAGGTAGCCTGGAAAACTCTGCTTCTGCAGATCATTTATGGAAAGAAATAAACAGACCAGGAGGTCTTGATTTTCTAAAAAATCTCTTATCTTGGTAAACCTGTATCACTTTGGGGGATTTGATCCTGCGAACATCCCTAGTAGTAAGTGAATTTGCTTTTGAGCAGAACTGCTTGCAGATTGTGGTTCTTAATCATTAAAAATGTTTTATGCGCATTTGTACCAATTGCTGGACCTGAAATTTGGATAGAGGAGAAAGCAAATTAACACTAGAATATGATTGTTCCTAATTTAGTGCATCATTGAGTCTCACGTTTCCTGCTCTGTGGGTTTCTGCTATGTAAATATTGCGGTGGTGATGCACAATCTGTCTCCACTTTGTGCCAGTAATACTTAAATTAGGGGTCGCCTGAAGGAAGATTTTATGCTAGTTGCGGCATTGTCAGTTAATTATCTTAAAGGTTATTTGCTATAATCCAGTTTGCCTCTTTTTGAAAGAAAAAAAAAGTTGCAGCTAAATATGTTTATTTTAGTTGCAGCCAAGCCCAGGCTGGCTAAAAAGCAAAGTCCCGATATCAGAATGGGGAGTGCAGGAGAGCAGGAACGGTTTGCGTGTGCTTGTGTGGCATTCAAGTGGGGGACAAATCATATATAGGACTGTACATAGGGTCTTACTTTCTCTGGCGCCATATAAAGGTTTTCTGTACATTTCTTCGCTTCCTGGTGGGTAGAAATAGATTAGGGTATGTGCCTTTCCCGTTTCCATGCGTTTTTGATACCGGGGATGTTGTGCATTTAGAAATGATGAAAAGGTCAAAGCAGAAATGATGCGTTCATCTCAGGGTAAAAGTGTGACAAAGCATTTGCTCTTGCTCTGCCCTTTTCTTTGCTAGGCTATCTCATCCTTTCTGTGGTGCCTGGATGTTTCCAACACATCCTTGACTATGATATTTAGGTATGGTCCTGAGCAGTTATTTCAGGGTCACTATTAGGATGCTGTACGCCTGTATCTCTTTCTTTTGTTCCCTCTATTTTGAGATGTAGCTGTCTTCACGAAAACAATTTAGAAATAGAAAATATATGACTGGTTTGCCCATGGCTCCAGTATACAAAGCTTGGCTCTCTTACAAAAGTCTTTGTTCTAAACATACTGCTGGTGCAAATGTGTAGGCAAGTAGATGCAGAAACAAAGTTAAACAACATACTCAGCCAAACATTGTTTCTGTTTATGATGTGTATAATACTAGTCATTCAGCTGAATTTAATGTCAGAAATTCATCTAAGGAATACCCCTGTCATGAACAGTCTCTGAGGAGACTGGACTAAATTTAAGTCTAGTCCCAGTATCACACAACCATGAAGCCAAACATGTTTAATACTGAATAATTCTGTGTTAGGCAAGCATTAGTCTTTGGGTTTGTTTTGACATTGTTATTTTGCTGACATAATGCTGGTTTCTTCTTATATCAGCCATTCTGGAAGATTTTGTTTGGGTTTGTTTGGTTGGATTTTTTTCTATAAATGCTTTTAAGATGGGATATAAGCTTCTATAACCAGCTGTAAGAACAGATGAGGGTTTGTGGTTTGGGCTGTTTTTTTAACCAACCAGGTTGCATGCTTCATATATATTTGCATGTAGCTGTCTATCAATTAAAACAGACTGGCAGGTTAATATGTGAACTTCTGGATTTTGTACCACTGCTGTATTACCAGGCTTCATAAAAAAATTGGAAAACCAGTTTTCCACATAGCACGGCAAACTTCTTAACCGAGTTTGCAATTTGGTATTATAAGTGTGTCAGTAGAAAGAGCTTGGACAGTCTGATTACTTAATTTTTTTTCCAAAGCAAACATATCTCACTGAGGGATCCTCTTGCTCTGCGTCCTAGTGACATGCTAAAATGTGAGTAATAACTCTTCCCCTACCACCTCCTGACAAATACTCCACACAGAGGTTTTAGTAATCCTCGTGTCCTAATGAAACACCTCTTCTGTTTTCCTTTTCCTTTTATTATATTAAAGTGTTCATGTCAGTAAGACTAAAAATATAGCTGTGGTTAATATGGCTGAGACTTGCATGGTTTTGCCATGTTATTAATCATAGTTGAAAGCCTGGAAAAAATAAACGTGGGGGATTTGTGCAGCTGTTTGTGTGGTAGATAAGTCACCAGTCTGCCATCTCTGGGATCATAGTTTGTTATTAATTTAATTTAAAGTTTGATGCCCTTGCTCTGCAATGTTTTATATTAAAATACAGTAATAAGCTTTTATAATCTATTCCATTTTGAGAGCCACAATTGCCATAATAATCTTTCTCTGAGAGAAGGCTCAACCAGGCTGCTTCATTCTGGAGGCTGAAATGCTTTGACATAGTAGCCCCTAAATGTGAATACAGAGGTCAGGAAAAATTAGGATCTTGGATGAGCACTGCAGAATTGGAGATGCTATGGCACTGTCCAAATAGAAGGAAAATATAGAGAGCTAACGAGCTAGCCAAAAGTAATTGGGCTTACCTTACAGTGATAGTCCTGTTAGAGGGGTTGGTTTTGTTTGGCTTCTAGGTTGTTTTGGTTGTGAGTTTGGGGTTTTTTTACATTTCTAATCTGACTGGAAAATAGCATGTCTAGGAAATAAATGGTAATGTTGTATTTAGTACAATTAGAAGACAAATGTTGAAAAAGTACTTTTTGTATTTTATACAGTTATTTATTAAGTACTCTCTTTGTCTAGAACTTTGAGATCTAAAAATAAAAAGTGCTTAAAAAGAAAAGTATTATTTCCATGCCATTTCAATATCTTTTCAGTAGAATTGCATTACTAGGGGATCTGATTTTCAAAATTAAAAAATCAATCCTAAAGAAAGCAGGCATAGCTGTTGGGAAAGTTTAAACAGAAGATAGATGTCAGAAGAATTAAAAAAAAAAGAAAAGTAATAAACATTGTTCTGGTAGTCTAAAGGACAGTTGCTATTCTAAATTTCTGAAGTATTTGTACTGCGTTAAACAAGGAAGTGATTTTATAAATCCCGATTAACTGAGTCCAAGGAGGCAGAGTTGGTTGCTAGCTTATTTCAAGAGAAAGATCTGAAGATACAATAGTCTTTGCTATGTAAGAAATTCCTGCACTTACACTATCAATACACTGGATACAGCAATATAATCTCTCCTGTATGGTGTTAGTGTTTACATTTGACAGGACAGTAAGACATTGAAAATGCAGGTTTCAGCTATCTGACATGTAAATACATCAGGCACAATATCATTATGGTAACTGAATCATATGGTTTTTAAATAAAACTCAGACAGGAAGAAAAGCAGAGAAGTAAGAGATTGCTTACAAATTTATCTTATGCACTACTTTAGAAATGCTTTCAAAGCACCCACATATTAAACTGGGGAATATCTAAATGCTGCCACTGAAACCGCCTGTCAGCTAAGGATTAGAGTTAAGGTAAGTAATTCACAAACCCAAGCTGTAATGTGGGTTGAACATTTTAGATCCCATGGGGCAAAACAGAAGAAATATCTGTACATGTTACATACGAATGCACAGAGTGCTTCTAAAAAGACCTTTGCATTATATTCTGTGCCATTGTATATCATGTTCCCGGCGGCTGAGGAATAATGTATATAAACTCTGGTGATTCAACAAACTGTACAGTTTCTTTTACAGACCAAGATTATGAAAAATCTTAGGAATGCATTTATTTACACAGCATCTACCCAACAAAGGAATGGAAATTTCCAGCAGTGGCTCCCTTATAATGCTCTTTGTTTAGGAAAAGCTACCCCAAGCCACTGTATCTTGGAGACGATGCGCCCTCGTGCTTGGGCCAGATCCAGCTCCCACCACCACCCAGGGAGGTCTCTGCTCACTGCCCTCCCTCTTCCAGCAGTGCCACGGATGCTGGGACAGCTTTCCGAGTACAGCCCTGGTCACGAGGGATCCATTCCATCCCAATCCAGCCTGAGGGTGCTGGGAGAACAGGACCATGCCCCAGGGGTGTCAGGATCCTCCAGGCTGCCTCCTGGGAGTAATGTGCTGGAGCATCCCTCTGGCATGGGGTGGTGTGGGATCCCCATCAAGCTGCAAGGATTATATTGCACTTTACAGGGTGTTATATCTCAAGGCTTTACACAGAGCTGGGGGTGAGGGAGCAGCCTGGCTCCCTGCTTCCCCCACCCAGGGCAGACTGCAGGCAGAGCTTTGACATGCCACCAGCTAAGCTGGCTCCTATCCCAGAGCAATGCCAGCAGCACAGGGTACCTCTGTGCATGCTGGGCTGCAGCACCATCGGTCCTTGCTCTGAAGATGCAGGGTATTTACTGTCATTTATGCTAATTAGGCAATGTATATTCCTCATACTGCAGAGTGGGGGGTTCAGGGATTTGTGATAAATTGCCACCTTTTATAAGCTTCAGCCTTAAGAAGTATAGGCTCAGGTGCATCTCCATGCAAAGATGGAGAACACAGGTGGGCTTTAAGCAGGGGCCACTGTTATGTTATCTTTTTTTAAAAGTAGACGAGTGAAATTTTAATGTTAAAATTGATGACCAGAGATCAAGAGAGCTCATAGTAGCACTTAAAATTTCTCTATACAATTTTATTATTTGAAAAATATTTTAGAAATGTGTTTTATGTCACAGCTGAAGGCTTTTGTTTTGGAAAGACCCATCTGGGGGCAAATTTTGAACCTTTACAGTAGAGCAGAAGGGGCAGTATTAGCTAATTGCTTGTGCTATACTGGTTCCTATACTGGCATGATCAGTCCTAAGGGAGTTATGCCAGGTGAAGAGAGAAGGAGACAGATTTTACTATGTGGGGCTGCACAAGCTCCTAAGCAGGGCAGAAACTCATGCAAAACATTTTCTTGCCAACTCCCAGTCCCTGGCAGGCATTTGGTCGCTCTTAATCTGTTTTCCTCCACTCATTAAAGACCTGTGTCCGAAACGCAGGGGGAGAGGGACTCGGGTGGTGCTTTGACATTTACCGCAGGGAGAAGTTCCTCCGTGAGCTGGGAGCAGAAGGATGGGTGCTGTGCCCCTCCACAGCCTTTCCAGATGGAGGCAGCTCCTGAAGCAGGCAGCTGCTGTCCCAGGGGACACAGGCCCTGCAGGGGCCATGGGAAGGCACCCCTCTGGGTTCCTCCTCAGCAAGGCACCACCCCTCTGGCCTTGTCTGCCCAAGGAGGTGCCTGCAGGGTCTGGGTGAGACAGGGCGAGTGCCCTTGCTTTTGGAAGAGCTGTGCATTGCCAGCACGGCCCCAGCACGGGCAATGCTTTCCTGCAGGCAGGAGCGGGGTGACACCCATCGCTGCAGATACCTGCCTGTTGTGCCAAAATCTGCTCTGCACCAGACAGCCCACTGAGGCAACTTGCCCAGCTCCCAAATCCCTCTTTAAAAAGCATTATCAAGTGCTCACAAGCCTCATTCCAATTTCCCAAGCAGGTTCTAACGAGAGATGTAATGTTCTGACCAGATGGCTCTTTTTAAGGCTTACTGAGGGAATTCAGAAGCCTGTACAGACAAAATATTGTTTCAGTTAATTTAAGTAGCAGCAGTCTTGCTGCCTCTTCACTCCTCTCTGTGCTAGATGGCTTTTTCAGGGACCTGGAGAAGCTCTCTGCAGAAGTTCCATCAGCCAAAATAGAAGATTGCCATAAAAAAAATAATTAAAAAAAAAAATCTGTTCAATCCTCTTAAGAAAATTAATCTGGAATTAGAAAAAAATATAGAATATAAAAATACCAGTGATCCCATTCTGGCTGGCAGAATGACCTTCACTGTTACTTCTTTTCACACCTCTGTTGTATTTTACAGCTGCCTTCCCCCTTGGTACCAAATGCCTTTTGTCCATCCTGTAGTCATTTACTTCCAGATGAAATTTTCTAGTCTGTATTTAACAAATTGCTTCCATGACTATTAACCTCAAGTTAATTCTAAATGAATTAATTAAGGGCATCTGAGGATAGTGAAGTCTTAATATTAGTTACTTTTCATTTTTTCATATAATAACCATGATACTCACTAGGGGGGAAAAATGCATGGTTGGATGGGATGTTTGTCCAGGAAGCTGCTTTTGTGCTATAAAATAAAGATTTGCTTGGCAGCAGCAAGTGTGCTCTCTAGGATTCTTCCGTTCCCAATACAGTATAAGACAGAGGATTGGAAACCAGTGGAAAATATTCCCAATTTCTAGCACCTTACTCTGTTTCTTTAATTTTATTTGTTCCTACTCTAATGGAGCACATGGGAAAGCAACAACCACAATGAGGAGGAAACGAAAGAAAATTTAAAGACAGCAATAAAACCCCCTCATGTCTGCCTTTCATTCAGGGATCTTAAACAGGTTATTTGCCCAGTGAGAGGCAGACTTTGGTGGCCTGAAAGAGTTTCTGGAGCTGGACCAAGAAGGATCCCAGGCCCATCCCAGCCTAAATGGCTGTCCCCAGTGCTTCAGGCAGCTTGGGGGGCTGTAAGAGGCAAACACAGCTGTAAGAGGCAAACACAGCTTATCTGGCTCACATGGGATGTCAAGGCCCTTATCCTTGGGCTGGGAACGATAATATCAGATGGAGGAGAACTGAAAGACCTTGTAGTTCCTTGTTCTTCACCTTTCCTGCCCCACTGTTGACTTGAAGGATCACAAAGTCCTTCCTACCTGTTCAGCTTTAGAAAGGGCTTTTTTTTTGTCCAAGTTCTTGTATTGATGCTAGGGAATTAATTGAGGTAAAAAATATCTCTATTTCATGTGGTTGTTGCTCCTTTCCTTTCCTTTCCTTTCCTTTCCTTTCCTTTCCTTTCCTTTCCTTTCCTTTCCTTTCCTTTCCTTTCCTTTCCTTTCCTTTCCTTCCCTTTCTTCCTCAATTTTTTGTGTCCTTCCATCAGCTCCTAGAGGTAGAGGCCTATCTGGCATTACAAATAGATTTATCCTCTGAACTAACTACTGCACTAGTGGAAGTTTACACTGGTGAAAAGAAACAAAAGGTAGTGATATTTAATATTTTCTTCATATCAACAAAATAGCTACAGAAACTTGCTGGCGATGATACTTTGTAGAATTCCATCCCCATCCATCCTTTCCTTCAGTAGATCACAGAGACCCACTGAGGGTCTCTTCTCACCAGAAAAAAAAAACATTTTTGATAAACCTTTTCAGGGATCATTTATTTTACTGAAAGATTTTGTCCATAAGTGTTTTTCCTACCATTAGTTGCTACAGAAAAGGAGCGAATGTCAAAGGATTCAAAGGAAAGGCTACAAAAATATGTAACACAAAAAGCTCTGTTCATATAGCTTGCCATGTGTGAAGTCTTCAGTTTGCCATATGTGGCCACTCTAGTTATTTGGGCATTTCATACCTACTGCAAAGAAGCTAAAATAAGGCCATACTTGTGCATCAGCCTGATCTGGAGGCAGGACAGACATGAGCAGAGAGGAGAGTGAGACATTATCTTGTTATAGCCTGAAAAATGTGCTCAGTTGACCCAGATACCGTCAAACACCTCCTATCAGCTCACTAAGCTGTGGAAGTTCATCACTAAAATGTGGAATCATGACCCAGCTCTTTATGATGGCTCTTTGGCTACGACTTGCAGGAAGAAAAAAAAATAATTAAACCTGCATTCAGCACCATCACAGCTGTTAGCTTATTTCCTACTCTTGACTTCCCCAAAATATGGTTTCAACCTTCTGTTTCAAGGGAAAGTCACTCCTTTGTAGTCAGAATAATCACTCCTCCCCCAGGCACAGACACAGCTCCATTTGCTGCAACCAGGACTCTCTTCCAAGCTCCTTTTTAAGCCCCAGAGCAAAGATTTCCAAATTTCCCCTGCAGGGGGTCACTTAAACAATGTGTGTTTTCATTTAATCCCAGGGGAATTATCTTCCTGAATGCCATGCTTTTTAGAGGCACTCTTTGCCATCCACCTGCTCCCTTCCCTCTTCAGAAGGGCGAATCTGCCCTTCTTCCAGAACACAACACTCTTATTTCCTTGTAACAGTTAATATTGTGCAGGATTAGAAATAATGTGCTCAATCTTGAGCAGATTTTAGTGGATTTGTTCCATATCTTTTTGTGATCTACAAAAAGTTATAAAAACTTCGTGTTTTAGAAGTGGGTGAACCACGGAATTACCATGAAAAGTTTTTGAGAAAACTGTGGATCAACAATTTATTACGTCTGTGGGATTGAGGATGCTTGTTCTCCATTTCCCCTTGTGGGAGTTACACAAGGTTTGCATTGGCCAGCTGGCATCGCCCATTCTGCTCGTTTCCATTTAGCCTGGCATCTGCCTGCGAGTGCTGATACAGGTCACAGGGGTGGGAAGGGGACTTACATAATTACTTATTTAGACAATGGCTGTATTCACACAGCGCCTCTGGCCCGCATTACCAGAGCAGTGTAGGAACTCTTGATTCATGACATCTCCTAGTGATGAAGGGGGTGGAGGAGAGAAGGGTGACTGGCTCACTGGTGTCCCACACCCATTTCTTCTAGGTCCTAGATGCGCATCCTCTCAGAAGGCAGCCAAGTAGGACAAGGAGATAACCTGATTACCACACTCATTGCAGGGCTTTGCAATGCTAAAATTTGCTACCTAAACTGTTGAGAAAAGTAACTGAAGAAAACCAAATCTTCATGAGCAGGGCAGTGTTTCTAACCCTGTGAAATCAGAGTGCCATCCAAGGGCCTCTCCTCACTCAGGAGTTTGCTCATCTTCTGAACAACAGTCACCTAACTAGTGGCAGATATTTTTTTGGCAATTCCATAAACATTAGATAACTCCTCTCTTAGACTTATAATTAATTCAAAATTCAGCAGCAGGTGCTTTCTTGTCTATATTGCAGTTTCATGGAACATGACCTTGGCTTGCTTCTCCTTTTCTTCCACTGGTTCAGGTACCCAACCTCTCCCTCATGCCAAAGTCTTACCTACTCATCAGGATCCTGTAGCACCTCCAAGTCCGACATCTAAATCACCTGACTAGATTCCCAAAGTAAACTGTTTTTTCAAAATTTGCCTGTCTCTACATAGTGACCCAGGAGACCATATGTTGACACACACAACACTTGAATATAGAATACAGCACTATTGGCTATATTCTTTCATCTGATGCAAGACAAAGGATTTTTTTTTTCTTTCTACTGTAGACAAGCAACAGACAATGTAATCTTTATAAATATCTTTAAGAAAGTCCTGGCCATTGTCACTTGGGAGTTAAAGTTGTTGGCTACATGTATGATGAGATCTGGTAGAACAGGGCATGAAATCAAAGGTTTATTAGCAAAGGCTTGCTAATGATTGAGGTAATTAATAACAACAACAGTTGTTCCCAAACCAGAGTGCAGAATTCTCACAACTACTGCTCATGTTTGGACTCACATCTGCTATCAAACAGGAAGCTGTTAGACTTTTTGGAACATACAGCACTTATTTGGTGCTTCAAAATGTATATACTTGCTATACAAATCCAGCACCAACACGGGTGCTTAATAGATTCCAGTGGTCTACGACCTGAGGGTCTACATTAACCCTCTTAGTGAGTTCATTGCAGTCATCAGCATGGATGTAGATAGGGGCACAGATAACCACAGACAGAGCAAATGCTGAGGAAAAAGCTACAAGCATTCCCAAGTGCAGGAGTACATCTGATTCTTCTATCTTGTCAACCAAAGGGGACTAGCTCATCTGATGACTGTCCCACATGTCCCAGAGCAATTATTATTTTACTTTAATTAACTCGTGCTTTAATCCACAGCTCAGAGATAATTGTGTCACGTAACTATGAGGTGCCTTAAATGTTTTGTAACACAGTAGTTTTAGCCAGAGTGTTTCTCTTGCTAACCCCGTGGCACATAAGGAAACAAAAGATGGTAGGAGTAAAACCCCACACAACGTTGTATATTATATTAATAGGTTTTGGGATAGATGAAGAAATACAAAACTTTCCCTGATCATCTGGAAAAATATGAAGGATATGTCACTTGTGATCCCGTCCATCCCCTGTTGTAGTCAAAGTCACTGCAATTCTACCACCCATGACAAACACTAGCAAGAGAATTGTCTATATTGTTTCTTCCAATTTCCTGCTTCCACCAGGGCATATTGATCCCCAGACATCCCAGAAATCAGGGACTCTGAATCCAATTCATTTAACTTCTAGAAAAATAAACTGGTTCTTAACATTAAAAAAAAAAATATATGCTGTTTGTGAGATGGTCATATACATTTACCAAGCTCTTAACTACTTCCAAAAGTTTCACAAAGCAAATGGTCTTGGATGCTGCCACACATACACACAAAAAGAGGAGGTCTTCATGTTCCAGGAAACACCGCATTAACATGTTCATCTTTGGCCATGGAAATAGCAGGCCAACACTGGCACTTTCTCTGCAACTTGATATATGTCTTTTTTTATAGGTGAAGGAAATCTTTAAGGGTGATATATAGATGTGAGAAGAGCCATGTCCAAGATCCATGACAACACACGGCCAGAGTTGTCTTCTAAGTTGTCAAAGAAGAGCCCTTAACTATATGTTGAACTTGTTTAGATCTGTGTTGGTTTTGTAGTGGCTTCATTTATCCAAAATGGAGTTCATAAGGTACAAACATAAGGTCTGCCAAAATGATGTGTTACAAAGTTTGGTTCTGCATCTCTTTAGTTTCTCCACAGCCACCTGGAAATTTATTGCATTAGTTATTCCTGCTGCACAGCCCTCCATGAAGACCTGGACAGGCTGGAGGAAGAGGCTGGCAGGAACCTTATGAAGTTCAGCAGAGACAAGTGTAGGGTCTTGCACCTGGGAATACAGAACCCAGGAATGCAGCTCAGACTGGGATCCACCTGGCTGGAGAGCAGCCCTGTGGAAAGGGACCCGGGGGTCTTGGTGGACAGCAAGCTCAACACGAGTGAGCTGTGTGCTGCAGCAGCAAAGAAAGGCAACAGGATGCTGGGTTGAGTGAACGAGGGTATCACCTGCAGAGATAAAGTCGTCATTATCCCACTCTACTCAGCACTGCTCAGAGCACACCTTGTGTACTGCGTTCAGTTTTGGTCCCCACTGTACAAAAAAGATGCAGCCAAGTTGGAGAGAGTCCAGAGAAGGTCCATAAGGATGATCAGAAGACTGGAAGACCTGCCATACAAAGAAAGGCTGAGAAAACTGGGTTTGTTCAGCCTTGAAAGGAGAAGGCTTAGGGGGAGACCTTATTACCATGTACCAGTACATAAAAGGTGGCCACCAAGAAGATGGAGACTCCCTTTTTACAAGGAGTCACATGATAAAAATGGGTCATGGGTGCAAGTTAACTCTTGGGAGATTCTGACTGGACTACAGAAGAAAAATGTTCATCATGAGAACAATTAGACATTGGAATAATCTCCTGAGGGAAGTGGTGGATTCCCCTACACTGGACAGTTTTAAGAGTGATCTTGACAGTGTGCTGGGCCACATATATATGTATATATAGTTTATCATATAAGGTTGGATTAGATGATCCTTGATGTCCCCTTCAACCTGGTATTCTATGATTCTGTGATATTCTGTGATTTGTGCCCCTTCTTCATGTACTTGTATCTTCATCTCCTGACCTGTGAAAATTACTGTCTCTCTCAACATTGCCTTATTCCTTCTCTTATCTGTAGGCTGGATCTTTATATCACTTGGGGCTGACCATGCTCAATTCTCTTTTTTACCAAGACTATCATTATTTATTGTTCCCTTCTGGAAAAACAAAACAAACAAACAAAAAAAAACCTAGCAGCTTTCTGTAATTTTTATTCCCTTCCAGCTGTTTTCTGTATTGGCCACAAGCATTCCCTGTTCCATTCTCAAAGCACTTTAGGACATATTGAAATTCAAAGTAGAGCTGTTAAGACCTTGCTCAGCATGGCGTGCATCTTGCATAAATAGCTGTTACATTTTTTAAAATGCTACTACTATTTTAACAAAGCATTAAATGCCATTGTGAATTTATTGTATACAAATACTACATGGTTCCTGGGGGATGCAGCAAACGGTGCAGTACTGGTGCTGCATCATTCAGCCTGGAGAAGGTGGTCTGGTACAAGAGATGGAGATGGGGAAACGATGACTTGGTGGACTCTGTGGGCAGCTGCAATAACCAGAAGGAGAAAGGAGGAGCTAGATGGGTCTGCTGCCTTCTTGTTGCTCTGCTGTCACAGAGCTAGCCAGAAGGAAACATCTTTGAGTCTTCCCTCACTTGTTAGTTAACTGCAAAAGACTCTTACCTAGTCTCCAAGATGACCCAAATGGAAAATGCTGCCTGTTTGCTTTCTTGCTTGAGTTCTCCCTGCCAGTCTGCCCTGACAGGTATACAGCTATCAGGCCAAAGGAAGCCAAAGGTTGTACATATACAAACTTCTCTGCTGTATAGTGCTGCTTCCACAGCTGTTCAGCATACATCAGCCAAAACACTCGTACAGCTCCCATAACCTACAGCCTGGTGAGTCACCCTATTTCTCACAGGGCTTCGCCCTTAGTACATTCACTGTGTCGTTGTGTGAAGGATGGCACTGGATAAGGACATCGGAATATAGAATCATTGAATGCTTCGGGTTGGAAGGGACCTTTAAAGCTCATCTAGTCCAAACCTCCTGCAGTGAGCAGGAACATCTGCAGCTAGATCAGGTTTCTCAGAGCCCAGCCCAACCTGACCTTGAAGGTTTACAGAGATGAGGCATCTACCACCTCTCTGGGAAACCTGTGCCAGTGTTCCACCACCCTCATTGTATAAAATTTCTTCCTTATATCTTGTCTGAATCTCCACTCTTTTAGTTTAAAACTATTACCCTTTGTCCTATAACAAGAGTCTCTGCTAAAAATAGTCCCCATCTTTCCTGTAGGCTCCCTTTAAGTACTAGAAAGCTGCTATAAGGTCTCTCCAGAGCCTTCTCCAGGCTGAACAGCCCCAACACTCTCAGCTTTTCCACATCACTTAAAATAAGGGCAAGTGTTTTGGACCACACAGCCACCCATTCCTCGGAAGGGCTGCACTTCCAGCCTGATGTCTGGTGAGTGCCACAGTTGTCCTCTGTACCTCCACCTCTCATCCCTCACAGGTTACTTGCACTCCAGCATCATCGCCCAAAGGCTGTGCCCACTGTCTGTGGTTCTACCTCCCAGCTGCTCCCAGCAGTTCCTGTCAGCCTTTACCTGGAGGGCATGTCTCTTCCCAGGGCAGGTCTGACATGCTTGACTTGCCTGATGGCAGAGTCCTTTCACAGGTTTCTGAAAAGGCTCCCATTGAATGATTTATATGGTTACATGGTGAGTGAGAACCACAGCCACCAAACGCAATGGATGCAAATCCCAGCCGCACTCCACGCACCCGCTGTCATTCCCATTCACACTGAAAGCTTCCTTCAGAACAGACCTTTTGGTGCCACAGTTGAACTACTGGAAGTCTAAGTACAGGCTGGAAGCATGAGATCATTGAGAAAATTAGCCAAAAAGAAAATTTAGATCTATGACTAAATTAATCTCCAGATTAATGCTATCAAATCAAATGGTGCTCATAGAAAGTCTTGTTTTCTTTATATTCATGTGAGAGAAAATCAAAAGAATGCTAAAGGCAAATTTCATCTAGCAGAACTGGAAAAGAGAGCATGGGGACAAAGCTATAATTACTGGTATTTCCTATCTGTTAAAACCTGTGGGTAGAAAGAGAGGCAGTGAATAGAGTATATTCCATGGCATTAAAATTGGCTTCTTTTTCTGGACTTTAGCTCAATGCTGCAAATTAGCAGGAAGAAAATAAGCCTCGGAGTGAACAGGCAGAGAAGCCAACTTCTTCATGTTACTCTTTGCTGTTAAAGGAAAAAAAACCATTTTTTTCCTTCAAGTATTCAAATTCCTAGCAACCCAAACTACAGCTGCACACTGGCAAGAAGAGACTGTACAGCAGATCTCAAGTGGTTCAATGTTCATGTGTCCACACACACACTATTATCCTGGCTTCCCTTCTAAATATGTTATTTTAATGAGGAGAGGACAGGCATGCTGTTTAATTAACTCCTGCTTTCTAAAAGCAACATCCTGACCCAGATTCATCATGCTCCAGTGTAGGCACCTGCAGAGGTATCTGACTTCAGAGCACGCTGAATACAGTCAGTGGAAGGGATAAGACCCTCACAATCATGATTCGCACCACCAGAGATCAGAATCATCACTCCTAGATGCCCATCTCTTTCTGCAAAGTATTGCAGGTGCTTAGGATAACGGTGCTCCTAAGTCAGCCATTTCAAAGAGCTAGGAAGGAAGATTCCAGACCGTAATGTACCTCTACTTATCACTGCCATCCCACATGCAAATTTCTCTTTTAATCAATAGCTATTATTTGACTGAATTCTTATAGAAAAATAGGCAGAATTAAAACATGTTCGTCATACAATGGAAAAAAAAATCATGCAGTTTGAGATCACTGTGTAGGCCTGAATTATTCTGAAGAAGTTCTAGGTCATAAAATGTGTACCAAGTTCCACATTTATTTTCACAACAGTTAATAAATTGAATAGTTTGAAGCTGCATTTTCTGTAAAGGTTTAAAAGTGTAAGTGAAAACAGCTGAGCTGGAGCTAAGAAAAAGTGGTGTATTACTATTATTAATAATAGTGATGACAATAATGTTGTTGTGGTGGTAATGTAAGGATGATTGGTTGTTCTGTAAACAAATTCAATTTGAAGCTTCTACCCTTGAGTATCTGTCAGTCCCATTATTCTCCAAACCCACCTAAAATACTGCAAGCTACAGCAGGAAATTCCACTTCAAATAAAAAAGGGGTTTTTAATTATTAGGTTTGAGATGGCTTTAATACAGCCTGTTCTTACATGCAACAATATTGATTTGTATTAGATTACTGTTTTAAAGTGGATATTTTTTTTTTTGTCTTAACTGTTCTATAATGTGATTTAGTATTTCATTAATACTTCTCCAGTCAAGGTAGGTATGGCACTGGATTGGCACATTTCCTAAACATTTTTGTAAATGGGTTATATTTTCACTTTACTTGCTGGAGCCCTCTATTTAATGATTACCAAGCCCAAAATGAAAACCAGAAGACAATAAACAGCTTGTTCTCCTCTGCATTTCTCTCACCATGCCTGCACAAGCACACACGCTGCTACCGTTCTCACCCTGTTCTTGGTTAGCCCCACTCACTGTCAAATCTGAGGCCAGCCTGTGATCCTGTATCGATTGCGGCAGGACATTAAAAGAGTGCACGGTGCTTCACAGAGATGCCCTATGCAACAGTGGGGGCAGTCCTTCAATTCTGAATTCTTCAGGGAAGGGATTGCATCTTTGTATTTGTTGTTTGGGGTTTTTTTCCAAGAATGTGTTGAAGTACTGTCAGAATTACAAATAACTTGGGTTTTGGGGTTTTATTTGTCTACTGAACTTTGGCATGTCTTGGCACAGAGTGTTTTATCTTCAAAATCCTATCTCAGAAGCACCTGCATGGATTAAAGCATCCAAAAGAGCAAGTCAGGTTTGGCCTTATTTAAAACATGTACCTTCTGTTGAAGATTTAGCTACAATTCATAGTTAATTGTTTTAAACTTGTCACCGTGGTACCGACACTAAATCCCAAGAAATACGAAGTGTTCTGTAAGCCAGTTCTGCCCTGGCTCTCAGATGGCCTCTGCTGAGGCACAGTAGCTAGCACTGCCTCTGCTCAGGGAAATTCACTATATGCAGTGCTCAGATGGGCTTTACACTGGCTCCAGAGCTGATTTGGGCAGTACTGTGATGCCAGCCACTGTTATTTTCAGCTTTCACGACAGACCCTGGCTCTATGCATAGGCCCAGCCTGTCTTTATCACCAGAGACGTGATGGAGAGGTGCAGCAGCACGACCTCAACACACACCCAAGTCAGGAAAACTGCCCTCCACTCCTGTAAACACTTGCTGCCGTTCCTGACAGAGATTTCGCACTGGCCCTGTGGCACAGCCGCGACGCTGCAGGCCGATGCTGGCCACGGGGAACGGAGCTGCACCCAGGCGCAGGGTCTGCCAGCCCCTGGCTGGCACACACAGTCTCGCTACTCTTGCCCTCCCGTTTTGCCAGCTAGAGATGCTCAAACAGGCTGCACACCGGGCTTCTCTTTTTGCTCTCATTTTGCCTCCTCTTTGGAGAACTTGACTCCCAACACATTTCCTTAAATGTATTTGCCCCATCTTACTTAATTTGTCTCCTAAAACTTGTTCAGGACTCCTATGGGAGCTGATGCTTTTTGGATGTGTTTTTAAAGAAAAAGACAAGCCCGCTACGATTTCCAGAGGTCCTCTCAGAAAGTTGATATTCTCTCTTTTCCAGGGAGCGTTTACTTTCCATGGGAGCATGATCGACATGCCATTACTGAAGCAGGCACAGAACATTGTTACGCTTGCCACAGCCATCAAGAAAAAATGAGCTGGTAAATGAAGCTCTCGCTATGAGGCCCCAGTAGCTGTTTTAAA
>VWZY01011200.1:963682-979546 GCA_013399075.1 Chloroceryle aenea
CCTCTCTCTCTCTCTCTCTCTCTCTCTTCCTCTCTCTTCCTCCTTCTCTTCCCACACTGCTAATTACAGATATGAAGAAGTCTCTGTATTTTCACATGGAGCCTTCCTGACTTCTTCAGTGTTCTTCTTTACTTTGCCTCAGGGAGCAGACTGTGGTGAGCTGGAAAACCCGGGGTACCATCTCCTGAACAGGCAGGTGCTCCGCATCATCCACCACACATTCACTTGAGGAGATGATCTGTCTCCCAGTGTCCTTTCCCTTACTATTTATAAAGAGACATGTCTGAAGGGCCCCCTCTCTTGAGTGTGTCAAAACTCTCCAACCATAAATCCCAGGAGATGCTGAAGGTGTGACTGGGCAGTGGTGGCTCCCAAGGTGTGTTTCCTAACAGATACGAATTCCATTTTGTGTGTCAGCAATGCAGCAATAAATACAAAACACCAACTCTTGCACATTAAGGCATACTCCTCCTACTGCCTTTTAGGTTCTGACAATGTTTCTATCCTTTAATATTTTTGTTTTGCTTCGTTTCTATCTTATTTTAAAATAAATTTACTGCAGATGCAATATAATTTCCAAGAGGCAAATAATTATTTACTCTTTGTATTATAGAATGGAGCATTTGCAGAAGTCATTAAGATTCTCATATTTGAATCAATTTCAGGCTAGTGTCCTGTTATCCAAGGCTGTCAGTTGCTTTTTTGGTATTAGTTTGTGTGGGTTTTAAATTGGTGTGATTTCTGCCGTTACTATTAGAATTTGCATTAGAATTAGAATCCTGTTTGCAAAGCTCTGAAATGCTTTAAAGGCACCAATTGAGATGACAAGGCACTGTCCAAATTGAAATTTATTTCCTCCAAAACAGTGTCCTGAACATCCAGGTGGTAATAAACATTTTTCAACCATGTACAAACTGTGAATTGTATTTGAAATTAAATCTCCGCATTAAAATCTGCATTGCTGAACCTCCTGCTGGCAGCCACCTTTCTCCTGAAAAGTGACATCCTCCCTGACACTGGTGGGGCAGGAGTTCTGGTGCATATATTAACAAATGATTTCCCATCACTCTTTGGAGATCAGGACCTTATAGCAACATATACCTAAAAAGTACAAAGGGTGCGAGATGTATGAGGAACACAGGAGGGGACCACCTTGGGTTTAGTGAGGATAGGCGGTTTTGTCCTGACACACAACGGTGGAAACCGTTTTACAAACCTCTATTTAAGCAGCATATTGCTGATGTCACAAATTATGTCATTTTTCAGCAAGCTGTTAGGTAGCAGCAGGGTACTTAGAGGTCCCAATCTGAGTTCACAGCTTGAGGCCTCATCATCCGTTGAAGTCAAGGAAATACTCCAGTCCCCTGGTCCTCTATTTACAAATAATATATCAAGAATCAGGATGCCCACAAATGAACTTTCAGGCATTGAGCTAAAAAAAAAAGGATTTGTGTATATATTTTTATACATACATATATGCATACTATACATTTGTCTCTATGTATATGTGCATGTGTGTGTAGTACAGCTGAAGTCTGCAGTTTGCAATTGCATTTACTTTAAACAAGCCTTTTTTATTATTATTAGATATACAGAACTGATTCATCATGAGCAATTTCGCACACAGAACCCCCACCAAAGTTAAGAGATATCTGCACAGAAAAGGGGTACAAAGTACTCCCATTCATTTATCCTTTTTTAAATAGTGAGGGTTTTTTTAATATCTAGAGATTTATATAATATAAAAGAGCCCTGATTTAGTAAAATACATATAAGAAGGTATTTCTAATGGCGTTGAGTGGATTGTGTAAAATAAAATAATTAAAATGTCTAAACATGTACTAATTAGTACAGAGGAACAGCTTGTTGGAGGCTGTCCTCATCTCCTGGATGAACCATATTTATGAACATATCTATTTCCCACTACAGTGGAATATACCATCATGTTCTTCAGAAAATGCACGTGTACCTGGGAGACAACAGCCTACATTAGAAGACGTTAAATAAATGCGGAGTATGTGGTCTGAAGCCGTGAAATAACCGAAGAGCAGGGATTAAATTCAAAGCTAATGGTGCCAAACTTCTGAGTGGGTGCTTTTTACCCCTCTGTGTATTAGTGGGAGCCAAAGATAGTGTCAAGGCACAGCTTTGAATTTCCTGGCTTTTGCCAGAGTGTTAACATCACTCCCCTAACAGAATGAGGTTACTGGCAGGAAGATGGATGAGATGGCCGAACAAGGCAATTTTATCCCTGCACCCTCTCTCTAAACTGATCCCAATATTTTGCTACTTATTTGCTGACGTCGTTGTCTGTGACTTCCTCTGCTGGAAATGATATTACAGGGTGGGATTATCTTCTCCTCTATAGCATATCCCTGATTTAATTACTGCTGCAACTATTCTCCACTATCTACACAATAAATGCTGTTGCTTACAGAAACATGATTACAGGATTAAAATTATTGGGCCCTCGCCCAGACAAACAGTGACACAGCATCGCACTGGCACCTCTGAAAGCTACACTGACCTCAGGCATCTCTACATCAAAGGCCATGGCCACAATCTGAGCTTCATTAGCTTTCAAGGCTGAAGTTACAGGAGCACTACTTCCTCAGCCACTAATGGGAAACATTCTCCTTCATTTGCTGTTGAGGTGTTAAAAGTTCCTCTTAACATCAGTTACTGAGCTACAGCTTCACTGGTATCCCAGTGAAATAAAAATGACTTGTGGAGTGGGATCTGAGTTCAAATTGAAAGGCTAAATTGGACATCCCTTACTCAAGCAAAAGGCAGTCACCAAGCAGGGATGCTTTGGGAGTGAGAACTACAAAGGGAAGTACACCCCAAATCCCAGACTGGGATCTATAGGGAATTCCTCCAGCTCCTGAAGGGTTTTGTATGTGTAACCAACTGTTTAATGACTGAAGTATCTGGAGGATGCTCTGGTTTTCATTTGCAGGATGTGATGCAGATGATTACACAAACAGGGAGCTAGCAGCTCAGCTAGCTACAACTCAGAGCACATGCATCACGGCGTCTGCACTCACTGGGAGAAATCTGTGAATTGTGATGATAACTCCTCTAGTGCCCCGGCTGAGCTGCACCTACAAGGAGGTTTGGGAGGTAATGTTTAATCCCACAGAGGGAAAAGGTAGTCAGAGAGAGAACCACAATGTGGCAAAGCATTAGGTAGGATCAAATTGAATTTTTGCTTCTAGCACAGCCTTCCTGTGTGGAAAAGTCTCTTAAATTTTGGTGTATCTCAGTTCTTTACACTGCTGGAACATCAGCATTCCCTCTCTGTCTTGTCTATTTATATGATAGATTCTGGGACACAGGTCACCTCTTACGATGCTTGCACAGTCCTAACTTGCGATCATTAACCTAACTGAATAGTAACATATGAAGGCATGCAAAGGATGAGGCTACATTATCCACTTGCACAAAGAAACCATCAAAGTGTCTAGATGATGTGGAAGAAACCTCTAAGTTTCATTACTCTTTACCTAGAAGGAGGAAATAAATACTTGTTCCATGAAAACACTTGAGAATGGTAGGACATCGTCCACCACAATGAGCACAGAGTACCAGTAACTGGCTCTATATGAGAATAAAATGGAAAAAAAAGAGTAAATAATTTGTATTAAAGATTCTCAGTAAGACTGGGGGTGGGGAGATGGGGGGTATAAAAATAAATAAACTAAGTAGAAGACAGCTAGAGGGTAGAGAAGGGCTTTCTTTCTTCATCCCAACTAGCCTTCTCTGGTGCTTTGCCCATGGGATTGCAGTCTCTATTTTTTAAGCTGGTGCTGAATAAAGTGGCTTGCCCATGAGCCTGCAGGCTGGGCCAGCTGGATAAAGGGGGATGGTCAGACCCTGCCAAGGATAAGGCTAAGGAATTCAACTCTGGCCTCTGGAGCTAAAATGCTCCTTCTCTTCAGGAGGTCAGATACTTCCCCAGGTCTGAGGAGCTCCTTGCAGCTGAAAGATTTAGTGGGCTCAGATATTAGCAGGATCACATGTTGGCTCCAGAGTTTTCTCCAGCTTGCATGTTTGATAAAGCTCAGAATCTTGCTTCAGATGGCAAGTTTAACTTAATCTCTTGGGATTGTTCTGCCCTAAACAGCCTCTTCATATTGTCAGAGCTCATTTCAATTTACCAAGCTTTAGGCTGGGTTAGGAACTAAGGCACGATTAGAAACCAGAGTAAGAAGAATCCAGCTGATTTTCAGCTAAGCACCTTCTTACCACAAATGGAGATTTACAAAAAGGCATTTATTTCCTAGAAAGTTGTCACAGGATTTCCTTTTAAATTAAATTACCATCATTCCAAGAAATAGGAAATTCCTCCTTATGTGTACATTTTTCATGAATTACTGATTCTTTCCAGGCTTTCCCTTTGCCACACACCCAGGGCAGTGACCCCTGGCTCAGGCATTGCAACAGCTCTCTGACCAGAGATGGTTTTAAGCACTGCAGCAGCCACTGCTGTTACAGCAGAAATCCCAGCCCTTCGATCTGCAAACTCGGGAAGTACGTGATGTTAATTAGAAGCACTCACTTCCCTTACTAAGTAAGATCAGGAATGGTGTGTAGGCATAGGTTGACCCAGGGAGGGTAAAGAGGGCTCTTCTTCCTCTCAGCACCAGGAGCTGCAGCCCTTACTGTCATTTCACATGACACAGATGCAGTAATTTTCATTTTCACTCATCTTCATTGTTTTCTTTCATTCTGGGCCAGGGCAGCATGGGCATTGTGGTAGGGTAGGTAGACACAAGAAGGAAAGACAGTGGTATTGTGGTCCTGGCAAGAGTGCTGGCTTTTTAAAGCTGGCATGTTCTTTAGAGGTGATATACACCCCTCTTGGTGTGAATCTCCTGTTGTCACTAACGGTGATTGCTGTAATGATTTCAAAGTGCTCAGAGCTCTGTGGAAGGATATAATCCAAAGCCAAGAAGGGTTGACAGGAATTTCAGATTGAGGGCAACACAGAAAACACAAAAATTGAAAGCTCTAGAAATGCAGATTTCTAAGGTAGTCTTTAAATAAGAAAATAAAACGGGGGAATAAACAGTTTCTCTCTTCCTCTGGCTTGCCAGCATGCTTTGATGGAAAACAGGGAGGTGGTCTCAGGAACACTCGCTCCAGCCTCCTGTTCATAAGTAGCAGGAAGGCCTGTCAAACCTGTCAAACTCTTTGAGCTCCTGGGGTTTACAGACTTCTCTCAGCTACCCCAAGCAAAACCACAATCCCATAAAGAAGCCTTTTCAGTAAAACCTTCTGCCATTTGCCTGAAGCCAACAAAGCACTCATTTAAAAAAAAAAAGTAAAATTCTATTTCTCGTTTGGAAACATCTCTCCCCCCTGTACTTGCTCTCTCCTGGTGAAGCCCCAAGCTATGACCTTGCAGCAGTAGCTTTCTGCAGAAACCTGCCACTGAAGGCTATGTCAGAGCACAAAATCCGCAGTCCATACAGGCACCGAAGTCTCACTGGTCCAAGGACAGTCTGGCTTGGGTAAGGACTGCAGAAATGACCACTTGGCTTCAGCCAAAAATCAAGGTTGATGGAGGACAGCTTGCACTCATTCCTTTTCCTTGCCTTTTGGGCTACTTAGCTCCGGCTACCTGCCAAGCTACATGTCCCACGCTATTTGCTGAGAGGTCTAGAAGAGACATCCAGTCTGTCTGCTCCGTGCATGCTTCCTTTCTTTGCCTATATTGTTTCATCTTTTCTCTGCAAGTTGCTGTGGAAACAAAAGCTCACAGATCATCACCACCAGTCCTGTCCTTTGCCTTCATGCCACACCCACTGCATGCCAGTCTCCAAAATCACCCCTGTCCCTGCCCCACCAGTGTATGGTAGATGGAAAGCTGTCGAGCTGCTGATACAAGACCTCAGCTGGCCACAGCACAAGCCTCTGCAGTTCTCAGGACCAGTGCTAGGTTATGGTATCTAATACAGTGATAGAAAAAATGTAGCCCGCAAAAGAAAAGGGTAGATGTGAAACAGTAGATGCTTTTGGAGGCATTACTGGATTTGAATAAAGTTGCAGAGGTGCATTCTGCCCTGAATTATATATATATGTCCGACCATGGATTTGTCAGCTATTTCCCAATATAATTTTGGGCTTATCCCAACTGGCATATGTCTTTGGCCATTATCTGACTAGCTATATGTCAAGTTATATTGTTGGATTTATAGGTGGTAGATCAGAAGACAAGACACCATCATTTTTTCGTGTACTTGCCGAAGTTAATAGAATCGTAGTCAAAGTTCATCATGGCAGAACCATAGCAACACCATAAGAAATAGATCAATGATTACTCAAAGGGAACAAAAAGTGGCAACTTCAAACTGGAATTTATTCACAATATGGGAGACAATCTTTGGCAAGAGTTAAGCAGTCATCAATACATGTATCATAAGCACAACTTATACCAGAAGCAAAAGTCTGTTGACAACACAATAAACACTGATACCATGAAAACTTAAGTAAAACCTAAAATTTGCCCTGAATGATAGGTTTTGGAAGCTGGCACTTAGCCTATGCTATGAGCTGTTTCATTTTACATCTATTTTAACTTAGCATGCAAAAAGTCACCCATGATGACCTGATTCAATGCTTGAAAAACCCAAGCCATAATTAAGTTCTAGTTTCCCGAGATGTATTCATGTGAGGCAAAGAGCATTTTTTTTTCTAGAAACAGCTAAAGACTATTCAGCAAAATATTAAAAGAAAGTGAAAGGGAGAGAAAAACAATCTGACACACTTCCTTAGGACTTAAAGCTACTGACTCCATAAGCAGCCCCCTTAATAGATGGAATCAGAAATATAAAAGAAAACACGAATTAATCTCCAGTTCGTTACCCAAATTCCCATGGATTGGGACTTCTCCATGGCAAAGGAGAAGAATACATGTTTCAAGATAAGATTCACCTGCAACCATGGATTTTATGATTTTATACAAAAGTGGTGTGTAGCTCCATATATTAAAAAAGCAGATACAACTACTTCAGTCATTGATTTTATATATGTACATAAATGAAAGAATACGAATGTAGCAAGAACAACTGGCAAGAATATTTAAGATGTGCTGACAAAAGGGAAAAAAATTGGCAAAAAACAACTGTTGCCTGTCTTGAATCTCCAGTCATTGTAGTTCAGGATGGATAGTGGTCACCAAGACAGGAATTCTGTCTTGTGAATGTGATGGATGCTTAATGAAAAGGATGCACCGACACTTCCAATGACCTTCGTCAGTCCACCCACCTCCACCTGTAAACGACAGTGAGATATCTCAGCACTGTCTCAGACCCTGCACCAACAGTCATCTGTATTCTTTAAGTCCTTACAGAAAGTGTATAAAACTAACAGTTAGGACAAACTATCCATTTATCTGTGACCTGAGCAAGTACGATGAGTAGTCACTCAGACATAATCATGTGGAAGCCTGTGCTTCGGATGTCAAAGTACGTTTTTTAGTATATCCAGGCTTGAAAAGTTGCAGGGATAAGTCAGAAAATGGTTTCATAGTTAATATAAAATGAACAATGTCCTTAAAATTACATTTATGAGAAAAAAAAATAATCAGTACTTTGTCTCAGGTTCATGCACAATGTAAAACTGAGAGGTGAACACACAAGTGGATTGGGGGAGGCAGAACAGATCTCAGGACTGTTCACTTTGTCTAGGGAAGAGTTGACAGGATACACAAAACTGATGCATGCTTGAGCCATCCATGCTGGCTCCTGCTCCACTGGAAAGAGAAATGTTTACCACATGGAAGCAGAAAACATTGGCAGAAATATAACACTAATTTCCAAACTTGAAAAAGAGTATTGCAAGCAAGGGGAAAAAAAAAGGCAGGGGGGGTGGGGAAGGAGGGGAATAACATTCACCTGGACTCTCTGATTTCACCTTCAGGCTCTGCCCCTATGATGGATGTTTTTGAAAGTAATTAATTTGTGAAAGAGATCTTAAAGGTAACTTCTGAACACAAGATAGGGAAAAAAGCATGTGCATCCATCACCTGTGGGATGAAATGAGGACAAGTGAGGACTCCTTGGAGGAAGAAAACACAGCTTTTTTCATACCAGTTACCATCACAGAGACCTGGCTGGCATTACAGCCATGTATATGTCATGCATATGCAGTTATATACATACATACTGGGAAAAGGCAGTGGAAGGAGCCACAGCTGTAACATACACTCTTCAAATGCTCATCCTTCTACATTTCTCTTTCTCCTGATTTGAGCCTTGTGTCAGCTTAGGACCCAGGAGAAAGACAAAAAAATGTATTTCTATCTAGACAGTGCCATGACAGAGTGACAAAATCTTGCGAGACATTTTGTCTCATCTACAGCCTTCCTCGCCTGTTGTCATTTGCATCCTGAGCCTAATGGAAAACTGCCCTGAATGGTATGTTCGTTGTTACTGTTTCAATTTCCTCGTCTTTTATTTATTTCCCTTGCCTCTCAAGAACCTTTCAGAGGTCCCATTACTTCCTGCTGACCAGGGAAGGCTATGAGAACAAATAGTTATAGTGGATTAAAATACACACACTATCACAAGAAAAACAGAGGGAAGGGGGCAGGGGACTTGCTTAGCAAAGGGTGGTGGAAGCTGTGGGACAGAAAGCTGCCAGATATATTGAAGTGGGGGCTTATGTCAAGATTTATTTTAGTCTTGATCTATGCAAGGAACAAAGCTTCTGAATTCTTCCTGTGGTGGTACTGCAACTTGAAGCTGCATATATTGAATCAGTTCAATGTTTCCTTTGGATTTTAAATAAAAGTTTGTTTGAAAAAAATGCAAATGATAGTTCTAGGCAGTGTGGCTTCTCCTACCTATACTGGTGGAGGAACCAGTGGCTGTTACAGTAGAAAGAGGAGAGGTTGCACACAAAATGCAGCAAAGGCGCTGCATTGACCACCATCTTCAAAGAAGTCATCATTTTTTGCTAAAACAATGGACAACATCCGCCCTCCATCTCTAGGGCAAATGAACCCTGTGGTCCACACTTGACCCACGCTACAGCAGATTGCGTCTGCTGTATTTGGAAATTTTCCTTTCTAGCATCTGTTAAAAAAAATTATTAGCAGGTGCTGAAGACTGTGGCCTCCCACCCAGAGACCTAGAGCCAAAATACCAGAGGGGAAGAAGTCAGTCTTGACAACCGCCTGACTCCAGGGTTGGACGAGCCAGAGAGACAATCTGCTGCTATGGGAGATGCCAGATCAGAGGAGGGAAGTGGTAGCACCTCGTGCAATTAGTCTAATGTTAATTTTTTTTTTTTTTTTTTTGAAGCTACAAGTGGCAAGGGCCAATTCCTTGCCTCTGTGAAGTGACAAGCCTTGATGATCCCCTCTTGTGCCATAAAAGAGTTAAACTGGCTTGCAGCTGATCAAAAAAAGGTTAGGCTACCTGTGCATCCCCTAGAATAACAACACAAAATCATTTAACATTTGCTGTGTAAATGTCACACTGCTATGTACGTATATCTCAGTGAACACAGGAGAATAAAGTCTTACGTGCCACGTAATTACACACACGCTCATGTAAAAATGAGCTGATACAAAATAAATATGCATATAGCTATGCCTGTGCCTATTCCAGTCTCCACTACAGGCTTATTGCATTGCCAATGTGTTGACATAAAAATGCAGTTTTATGGATTACATCTAAATAGAAATGTGTGAAAAGGGATTTTGTTTTGGCTACAGCCCAGTCTCCTAATATAATTATAATTACTATTTTTACTACTACTGCTACTACTACTACCACAGTGAATTGGGAGCCCCCTTGGTTCTACCTATGGTACAAATAGCAAGAATAAACCTGTCCTAAAACCCGAGAGTTGAAAGAGGGAGAGGGGCAACACGATTTCTCCAACCTGGAGTAACAGGACATGTAGGATCCATCTCTCTTATATGCCAGCTTTTAGTGTGGCCTGGGCCCTCACTACTTCTCTGACATGATTTCATGCATGGCTTTCTCCAGGAAGATGAGAAAAAAAAATTTGCTCTGTTGATGTAATGAGGAAAGCAGCTTTTGTTATTGTTAGGGTGGCTCTACTCAGCATTTTGCATCAGAGATGGTGGTGACCTTTGGTGCAAATTTTCCTGGGTGGCCAGGGCTGGTGGCCCTGGCCACAGTGGGGAGGAAGTGACCGCTTTCCCTGTGACACTGCAGGCCACCACAATGGGAGCCACACAGCAGAGGTTATCAGCTTGCTTGGGTTGCAGATGAGATACCAAACGTGGAGGTGAGGGCTGAGCAAGCATCTCTTTTCCCTTTTCTTTTTTCACTTGCCTGCCTTTATTATGGTGTAGCAGAAATTGTTGTGCTGTGTTTCAGCCTGAGAATCAGAAATACGTATCTTCTATTCACTCATTAACAGTTTGTCAAAATAAAAGAGGTTTTCAAAAATCTCTTCGAGGACAAAAAAAAAAAAAAGCTCTTCTGAGTGCCTTTTAGCTGTTTTACGGATCTCTAGTCATTTCATGTTGGGATCTGCTGGGTGCTTTATGAAAAGCCTCTAAAAGTGCCACTTTCTTTCCGAAGCCAATCTTAAACGAGACAGGCGCACAGCCCATGCAGGCAGGAAGCACTCCCACAACGGCCATCACTCTACACCAGCCGTACTTGCTCAGAGGTAGTTCTTTTCTGCCAGCCTCAGGGCTCAAAAAGTGAAATAAAACCAGAGCCTCCCCCATCTCAGAAAGAAACATTTTGAGAGGAAGGCACAGAAAGCACGATGCGAGCCTACCTGGCAAACAGCAGCGGGCTCATGAGGACCAGGAAAGCTGTTTGCCAGGAGGCCAAATGGTTTGCCTGCAGCTCCAGGAAAGAGATGTTATTTGGTGTTTAAAATCGTTTAAAGAAAACAAAGGATGACTGCTACATGCCTGCCCATGACAGTCTGGAGCACTGCGCTGTTGTGGGATATTTATGCCAACCAAATGGCAGCAAAATACCAGCGCACAGATCAGGGCAAGCTGGTTGCACACAGGCATGCCTGCAGGACCAGCCTCCGACAGCTCAGCACTCACTAGCTAATGCACTGAACCCTGAGGAAGGGAGGACGCTGTTCTCATTATCTCCATTTTACAGGTGTTGAAAGGGAGGTTGGGGAGATTTGCCACCAAGGGGGTCTGTCAGAGCCAGGATTAGTGGTTATGGGTCCCAGCTCTCAGCCCCATGCATAGACCATGCCTCTTGGAACAGATTTGGGGGAAGATTTTTATTTTTCTGATACAGGAGGGAAAAAAACACCTTCCACCTTCCACTAAGAGAATTACTTCTTCCCACCAATGCCATGTTGATTTGTCTTAAGGGCACTGTTAGGATTAGCTGAGTTCAAAATCCATACTGTCAATTAAAATTTAATATTGTCCCAAAGATACACGAAAGAACATAGGCTTTTGCAAGCAAGAATAACCAAGTTTGCACAATAGTGATCAGCAATGAGAAACACCATTTAAGAAGTCCTTTAATTGATGCTGCTCTGCTTTTGATCCATGTCCATGTAGACACAAATACCAAGTGATTTGCACATGTACAACCAATGAAACACACTTTGGCCTACTCTACCCCCAGTACTGCTCTCATTTTGGACTTTCTCTTTCCAGCCATCCATCATAAATCCTGCTCTGAATTCCTTCCATGTCAGGAGAAGCATCAAGATTTCCTACCTCATTACTGTCTTTCAAAGGCAGCCACAACCACAAAAATGAGACCTGGGGGAAAGGGGCGGGTGGGGAGAAAATCTCTGCATGCACAAGCAGAGTCCCACCTGCCAGTTATCCCCCTTTGTGCTTTGAAGAGACATCTCACCTCTTATGAGAGAAACAAGTTTGTCGTGGAGGGAGATGTGGTTAGTAATTCTGTCTGTGTTTCCCTCGCCTCCTCTGAGATGATGATGCCCTGGGCCCGGTGCTCCCTCCTGTGCTACAAAAAGAGAGTCAGTCCTGAACAAGACCAACTCCCTGGCATCCCTGGTTCCTCCCAAGTCCTGCATTTCCGAAACCTTTCTTTAAAAATGTAGTCGTGGTGGCTGAAGAGATTCTTAGCCAGTAGTAACTAGACCATGACAGAAATGCAAGTTTATAACCTGGCGACAAAAATTTGGCTCAGAAATATAATAGATCTGGTTATAATCTCTGTGCTTAAAGGCGGACTTGTGGTTTAAATAATCTTTGATTGCAAAATAACGTCCTAAGTGTATGTCAGCTTTGGTGAAGTTTAGTATACAGTCTGTTCCTGACCCTTCTCAGCTATGGGAGATATTCTCCCATTGCCCTGCTTGCTGCTTTAACATCATCTCAGTTAATAACACCTGATGGAAAGACAGCAGCATTTCTTGGCAAACTAAACCTGTACAGTCTCAGGAGTCAAAATCTGAATATGTATAAAGAGCATAAGTAATCATTAATGCATAGCATGTCCCCTCTGGTCATTTAAATAAATTATTGACAGCAGCATCGCCAAGAAATTAACCAGGTGCCACCCCAACAGTTGAGACCCTATAGGTAAATGTAAATCATCAGTGTTTCAAAATTTCAAAACCCTCCAAAAACAAATTAATAATTGTGCAGCACTGGTTGTAAAGACACGTGTGTGCACACACATGCCTGTGTATGTGCGTGTGCATGTATGCACGCACACCTTAATGTCTGCACACTGCAATGTCGCCACCTTAATCATTTGTTTTAAATGGTAGGTGAAGCATCCCTATAGCATCTATACATGTATATCCAAGTTTTGTGCTTGCCATGCCAATTCTTACTGATGCACAGTCTACAAATTGCTTCTGGAAAAATGTGATCCTGGTTTTACCTTTGTATTTTAAAAATCGTTTCCCCATGTATTATCTCTTTGCAGCTTTACACATTTACACTTTTACTCTACAAGTGCCTTGACTAGAATGCTATATTTCTGAACAGAAATATATTCCCCCCTGCTATTTTTCTTCAGGAGCCTGGTTCATTCAGAAACAAGGGAGAAAATATGAGTGATTGTTTTTAAATTCCCCAACGTGCAGAGCTCAGACAAGCCACAGATGCAAATGTGCAAAGCAAATCTAGAGCTGGGATTAGGAAACGGCTGTGTTCACTGCTCTTGCAAGCAACCACCTTTATTTAGGATTTTTATATAATTCTGGTTTTCTCGACTGAGTGTGCTGAAGCTGGCACAACACGTCTAACATATCCCCCCTATGACACCCAGCTATCGATCAAGCACCCTCTGTCAGCTCTGATCTACACTCACTCCCAGAGCTGGCTGCCATGGACAAGCCTGTGCATCCATGTCACCATGTCAGCCCGTGTATCCTTTCCTTTTGTCACCAGGGAGCACCAGGGCCCTGTGCCAGCCCAGCAAATGATATTGCTGCCCTCCACGAGTTAGGAGCTTGGTGTCAGTGTGGAGAATCCCAGAGGTGCAAGGGTGGGCTCCCTTTCTTGAAGGTGAAGGTGACCTGCCTCGAAGGTGCAGACAGAAGGCAGCATACAAAAGCTGAGGGTCCCTCTACCCTGGGGAGGTCACAGGGGCTGCCTGGGGTTCTGCACAGGCTTTCTGAACATTCATGGCCTTTCAGAATGACCCTTTGCTTCTGGCATCTGGTCTGGCTCTGTCCCTGCCCAGCCTGAGGATGGGACATGTGTTTCTCTCTACCCCTGTCCCTGATGGGGACCTGTCAGACCCATGGGTCCTCTGGGGAGAGGGGAAGTTGCAAGTGATGCTTCTTGGCAGGGCAGTGGGTAAAACAGCCTTGACCTGCACAGGAAAGTATGATGTGACCCCATCTTTTTGGAAGCTCGGAGCAATTTTTTTAAATAAAACCTTGCACACATGCCCCTTTTAAAATAATTTAGATCAAATAAATGGGCATTGTAAAATTCTTAGTTCCTCAACAGAGGGACAGCTGAGAAAGGGAGGCTGCAATGCCCTGACTCCTAGGAAACTTGGTACTCTGATACTTAAGTGGGACACTAACAAACATAAAGCAAACCCTACAAAACAGGCCATTCATATAAAAATGCATGTGCCCAAAATGGGACCTTGCTGTCACCCTGTGCTCCAGGCTCTGCATGGTGACAAGGGGTTGGTTGTGTTCTTGGAGAGCTTAAGGAAGAAGGCGGCTGAATGCCAGCACCATCACCTTCCTTCTAAGGTTGTTTTTATTTTCCCTTATATCATGGGAAAATCCCTGCAGATTTTACCCTCCTAATGAGCATGATCTGAGGGTATTCGGATGAGATCGGTGTCCGTGTGAAGGAAAGCAGGTGTGTGCATGTGCACGTGTTATCTGTGTGTGGTGGGTTTTTAGCTGCAATTGCAGAAATGGTCTTTCTTTGGGGATGACACAAAGCAGAACTGGAACAGCCAAGAGGCAAATAAACGCACACTTTATGATGACTTACAAAAGAACAAATGTAGCTTCATTTACATGGCTATAAAATGCTGCTAAATCTTTAGCTCACCAGCTTATGAACACCTTGGGGAACTGGTGCAGTATGTCTGTCTGTTCCGCTACCTCACCAGAAGAGCTCTGTACCCATACTGTGTATATTTAGGCTTAAGATCGTCCCATTCACCCTGTTTTCTGCTTGGTGCAGGATTGCATGAACCCAGCCTAAAGCTTCACCTCCAAGCACTGCCTGGCAGGCTTATACCCTTGGGAAGGTGTCAGGTGCTACCTGCAAGCATCAAACACCACAGGTACACTCCCAGTGATCAGGGCAAGTTAAGATCAGTCCTGGGTAATATTTCTCTAACCTCTGCAGAATGCACTAAATAGCAAATATATCTGTCATGAGAACATTGCCAACTGGAGAACAAAAATTTAATTTCTGATGAAGTAAATGGGGGCTGGGAGGAAGATCTTGGTAAAATCCTGGGCTGGTTGCCCTGAGTCCTGGGTTGGGTGGCGGCACGGCATAAAATTATCCAAGGTTCCAGGGACAGTATGATGGACAGTTTCAAGGGAGACTTTTTTTCTTGTGCTAGAGGAGAGGGGTAAAAAAGATATAAGGGCTATACCTGACATTAGGCACTCTTGGGCATGACTGTTGAAGCCAGTGGGTGGTGCTGCCCTGGCTCACCAAGAGCAAGCTTAGAATCTGAAAAGCTGCTCCAGGTGGATGCGGCCTCTCTGCCCTGTGAGAAAATAGAACATACAAGCCTAAAGGAAGCTGCCTGCAAGGGGATCTGGGCTGGGGTAGAGTCAAAGCAGCAAGCCCCTGCCTTTGCCCTGCCCAGGTACTCAGCAAGCTGCATCTAGGACCAAGGCTTGCAACTCAGCCTCAACTAGAATAGGTTGGTTTGTGTTTGGTTATGGTTTTAAAAGAGAAGTTTTATGTCACCTTGGAGAGTCTGCACTTTTTGTGCAATTCAGATATTCCTTAACTAGGTGCTGTCTCCTAGCAGAATTAAAAAAGGGCTTTTATTTCATTTTATTTTGCCATTTTAATCTACTCCCATTCATGTTTAATAACTGGGTAGAGGGATGTTAAACAGCTTTGTTAGCATGGCCCCAACTTTCAAATGCTATTTGCTGTCCAGGCTGGTGATGGTGGGTGTCTGGGGGGGCCCTTCCAGATTTGGGAGAGGGGAGGGCTGACTGGGTTTATCCTGTTGAACCTTCTCTCCTTACCCATTTCCTAAGGGAGGCAGCTCTCCTCCTCCTTTATTAAAGATGAAAGACTCGTCCGTGAGAGGGTGCAGCCCCCAATAAATGTATATTAAATCAGCGATTAACACTGCTGGCTTCAGAGGCTGACAGATTCCTGGTGCGAGAGGGCATGCCAGGGAGGTGCGGGCAGGGACAGGCAGGAGAAACAGGGTCAAGCTGGGCAGG
>VWZY01011204.1:0-39758 GCA_013399075.1 Chloroceryle aenea
GAAGGGAAGGGAAGGGAAGGGGGCTGATCTCGGCACAGGACAGGGGAATGCCCAGGGTCTCACTCCTCCATTAACCCTGCCCTGGTGTTCGGTCACAACCCACCTTCCTGCCATCCTGCTGCATCTCCTGGACCCCATCTTAAGAGATAGGCAGCTGGCTAAGGCCACTTGCAGCTCTACCCCAAATGCATGCCAATAAAGACATACTTGTCTCCACATCTGGAGCTGCTGCTGCACCCAGAGTGGTGCTCAGCTCCATGCACAGGCTCCCATCTTGGCACAGGGTACCAGGGACCAGCAGCACTTCAGCTGCTGGAGCTCTGCTAGCACCTGTGCAAGCCTTGCTTTCCCAAGGAGAGCTGCAAAGGGTTAATTCTGCATCACAGTATCCCCCTTGATCTCAAGCAGCACAAGTTATTTGTAAAAATAATCAACTATATTTCTCTTTGACCTGCTTCTTGGACATGAGCAGCACAAGTGCACATCCTTTTGCTGAGGGACCAGACTCTGGGAGCTGCCCTTACCTCTCTGTTGTGTAAATACCTTTTCCTGATTCTTGCCTCCATCTATCCACGCTTCTGCTTGTGAGTCAATGGAGTGAAGGAGGTACCACAACATGTGGTGTGCTTTACTTGGTGGGAGATGCAGGGAAGGTATGAGATGCTTTCTTCTTTCTCCTCATCTTCCTGCAGGTATCATGCACCTGAGGTTTCAATACAGAATCCACTTGTGAGTGCTTTTGCTTTCAAAACTTGTTTAGATTTAATGTCAGGTGGGGTCATGCTCTCCCCACACCCCAGACCTTGCAGGGCAGACTCCTGAGACCTAGTTTCCCTCAAGCCAACAGGGCTATCTGCAGGCTGCAATGGGCATTTCCTACAAGGAAAGTCTTCCCCAGCAGCTCCCCAGATGGAGATGCCACACTGAGATGTCTCTGAACTGAGCAGGCTGGCTTCCAGGCAGTGGTTTGTCTGAGGGGCTCTCAGTGACAGTGTGCATTAGCACCCTCCTACTAGCGGGAGGAAGATGCCATGTCCCTGAAACACGGGAGAAGTCTTTGGTGACCTAAAAGCCTCTAAGCAGCATTGGCCCCCATGATTTCTTCCTGCCTGCCTGCCAGGAAGGACACCAGAGGAGATAAGTTTTTAACTCAAGACCTTGTCTTGTGACACAGGCAGATTTATGGAGAATTACGACTGTCGTCAGCCCAAAAGGCTCCAGAGAATGTTTGGGCACTCTAGAAACTCATGATGCTGCAAGTCTATTAAGGCATGAGAAAGAAAAGGTGGGAGCAAGGGACCACCACTGGTCTCCTTTGCTGGGTGTCCCCTTGCCACCTCCTGTCCTCTTCCCACAAAATCAGTCTCTCAGGTATCCTCCTGCTACCTGGGTGCCTCCTGCTGCTCCCTGGCCCTGCAATTCAGCCTGGCTTTGGGACAGAGAGGTCACATCTGGGCCATGAGGCTGGCACTGCACATTAGGAGGGGAGGTGGAGGCTCTCCTGGGGAGGCAGCAGCAGCAGAGCACAGCAACACCGAGATGGGCACAAGCAGGTTTGGGCTGGGGGCTCCACTTTATAGAGTCGGTGTGTAAAACTGTCTGATTTCCAAAGTATGGTTTGGAGGTTTGCAGCCATCTGCACCTGCAGGCATTGTGGGGAGAGAAAATGTGCCTCAGGGAAGAGAGCAAAGAATCAGGTGGGGGCTTCAAGCCTGTCCAGAGACAGTGGTTGGGGAGAAGAGATTTTGAAAGAAGAGTCAGTCACTGAACAAGGAAAAGAGGCACTCTGGAGTCTCAGCTAAGGACAAACCCAAAGGGCAATGTTACAAGAGAGGATTCTCCAGTAAGGACAGAGCTTGCTTGGTATTTTTTTCCTCTGCTATCATTTTTGTTTGGGGCTGAGCTGCTGCCACAGCTGGCTGTCCTGCCAGGCAGCCAGGCAAGGACAGTGGTGGTGCTGGCCTCTCCATCTTGGCTTGCACGTGGCTTTGCATGGCCTCACTGCTGTGCCCTCAGACTTGGACAGACTCACCAGCCCAGAGCTGACACGGGGATGCTGAAGAGACCTCAGGAGTTTGTTGGTGGCTCGTACGGAAGAGCCTTGCAGCATTCAATAGGGATGCAGCCCAGCAGACTGCTGGGGAGTTTCATCATAGAGAAGACCTTTCAATACATGTATCTGCATGTGCCCAGGAATATGTATGTGCATAGGAACCATCCTACTGGAAGGTGCAAAAGAGAGAATTTTTAGTTGTTTTCCATCTGAAAGAGTGAGCAAGTGAATCAGTGTTACTTAATTTTTTACTACTAGGAAGAAATATCTTGTGGAGGACACATCCATTTGGCATGGCATCTCAAAAGTCTTTTGCAGGGAACTGAAGGCAGACTTCAGTAATACCGTGTCTGGTGCATTTTTAAGATCTGTTTGCCATAGAAGATGTCTTTCCTCTGCCTCAGAAAATAGCAGACCTGGTGAGGGCACTTGTTTAGCAAATGCCTGGTGCAGCTTCCCAAGAGACCATCCCTGAGAAGAAATGGTGCAAAAGGTCTCCTTCACCTTTACTGCACCAGGTGCTGCTAAAGGAAGGGGTGACGTTCTGAAGGCAGGAAAAATGGGAATTTCAGTGGGTGGCCCATCATCTGAAGATGAGTGTATCCCCTTCCTGCAGCTAAGCAGCAGCCAAGGATGGAGGAGCAAGTGAGTGGGGATGGTGCATGGCCCTGCTCTGTCTCCGAGGGATGGGAGGGATTCCGGTGCCACCAACAGGGAACAAAAATGCAACAAATAGAGCTTCAGTGGGGATGTGTAGTAAACACACACACACAGTGTAAAAATAAATAGAAGAGAGGATGTCTTCAAGAAACCGTTTATGATCATTATTTATGTACATGTAGAGACTCAGTACCCTTTCCCCTGTTGCCTTAAAAAAATGTTTATAGCATTTATCTCCTGATTTCATCTGGCAGCCTCCATCTATTTCCCTATAAACGATGAATGAGAGATGTGCCTAGTAACTGTCTCTTATGGCTCAGTAAATACTTGAATTTATTTGCATATTAAGTCGGCCACATTTATATTGCGCTCGCTAAATGCAGCAACACGAAACACTGCACAGAGGAGGCTGGTCGGCCATTAACACGCTGAGGATTTATGGGAATGACTCCCTTTAACATTAATGGAAGTTATCTACACAAATCGCCTTCCAGTGTGGGAATAGCCCATAATGTATGTAAACACCTATTACTCACTGCTGTTTAGTCATTCAAAAGGATGCCCAGCCATCTAAACCACTGCTCTGGTGCTGATACTCGGTTTTCCTTAAAATACAGGAGGGGTGGGTGCTGTTCATGCAGGGTGTTGAGTCACATCTGAGCTGGCACACACTCGGAGGTGCCTGCAGTCCCTGAGGCTTCGGTGGCTACAAGGGAGAAGAGTTTTGCAAGGGTTGAGTCCTGGCTGAACCAGTGACCCCTGTGGGAGCAGCTCTGCTGGTTGGGGTGCAAGAGCTGGGAGAAGATGGGTTTCTCTGTGCCTCATAAGCTGCTGGTGCAGCTGGGTAAGGTATTCCCTGTTCCCCACCTGAAGACCCTGATGCTGCTGCCTTGCAGGAGGAGTTTAGTGACCTTTCTGGTTTCATCAAGCTTGGCTCTCCTGCTGTTTACTCTCTTGCCACTTTCGTGTAGGTCAGTGAGAAGCGTGGCTGGGCTCTACCCGTGCATGCAGAATATTACCTCTCCCATCACCCCCCAAAAATGTCCCCCCTGCAAGGCTGGAAGCTTTGCTGGAGCCCTCAGGGGCTGCTGGATTGGCCCTGCCTGGCTGTTGAGGCTGCAAACATGGACAAGCTTTGCTCTGGGGAGAAACCAGCTTTGTTCTCCCTCTCCATGTCTATTTTTTGCCCCTCCCGTCTGGGAGAAAGGCAGCAGCGGGTCCAAGTCCTGCTGCAGCAGCCCCTGGGTTGAGCTCATCTCAAATCCCTTTGCTCTACCAGGGCAGAGAAGGGTCCTCAGTGAAGGGTGAAGCCAGGTGCCCTCAGCCTGCCTTAGGGCGAGAGTGTTTTTGTTACCAACCTGCCACTCAGCCCTGCCTGCCCTCTGCTGAGCTGAGCAGAGAAGCTATTTGCTTGATTTATTTGCAATTGCATGCCTGATTTTCAGCTGGGCACAGGGGCTTCTCTACAACTTCCCAGACAGCGTTGAGGTGAAGCGTGGTGGCTTTGACAGAGTTGCACAATGAATGTTAAGAGGGGGCTCACAGAGCTGATCCTGAAAATCCACAAGTCCCAGTGAGGTGGAGCCTCACTGTTTTCAGAGGCCTGTCTTCATCCAAAATTCCCCTTTCCACAGCTCCCTGGGTCCAGCTCATCCCCCGGGGACTTCTGCTCCCTTTGCACGCACGAAGGTATTGCCCTGGGGCCAGGATGGGAGGACCTGCCCTTGGCTTGTCAGTGTGAGCTAGGACTGGGACTCACCCCGAGACAAAACCCTACACAGTGCTGAGCATCTTCTTTTTCCTGTTGGCCAGGGGGGAGAGATATTGCAGGTAAACAAAGAAAACTTTGTGGTAAGAGGACAAGCTCTGGGGGCATCTTGACCCTCACATGGGTGCACGTGGCACTGCTGCCCCACTGCTCAGGAGACAGCTCGCAGCTCTGGTAGTCCAGGGATATTTATCTCTTGTTGCCTTTTCCTTGACTGCGTTTAGTGGACGTACATTCATGTGGTTTGTTCCTCATGGGATTGCTGGAGTTTTATTAGGCCACTGAAGCTAAGCCTGAGCAAATATCCTTCCCTCTCAGAACATGGGCTTTTTGGTGAAGAAATACAGGAAAATGTAGCTCTTCTGTTCTTTACAGCTGACTAGATGAAGGTAAATTTGCTCTGAAACTAAAACCCAAGTGATTAGGCTGATGGGACCGATCACAAAGTTACTATTAGAGCCTGCTTTCCATGCAGCTGCAGCTATTGCTCCAAATCCCCAGCTGGTGTGGAGATGGACTCATTACCTGGGAGTACATTAGGCAGCCTCACATCCTCACCAGCCTGCACTCAGCACCCCTCACCCTGGACTCAGGGCTGGGCAGCAAAATCATCCCTCAACCCACATCCAGCTGAAAAAACCGATCCCAGCAAAGCCACAGGGTTGCTGCCCCAAGGCATTTAGGCACTGGGACACCTGCACTGTGCAGCTCAGCTGAGCGGGTGGTCACATCTGGCCCCATCCCTGCACGGCCACAGCTTTGTGTGCTTGCTACATGAGCACGCAGGAGCTCGTGCATCAGACACAAAGAGATGCCAGTCGCCCGTGACAGTCCTCTGGGATGGTTGGTTTTGAGCTGTGTGGCATGGGGGTGGACTCCTGGGACAAACCTTCAACTTCAGAGATGGTTTTATTACCGAGAATATTAGAGGTGGTAAACTGCCTGCAATCTCAGGTGTTTTGCCACTTATATTAAATTTACCTGCCAATGGTCGCTACCTATGACTTCTAATTAAATGAGGTTATTAAACTGGGAGCCAATATGACAAAAATGATGATTGATCTTTTATCCTTACCCATTCTTTTTACACAATTAGCAGTGGCAGTCTGTGGAGACAAGAGACCAACACCAAGCTGGCAAAGAAACTCAATTACTTGTTATTGCCAAAAAGAAAGATCTGCTCAGTTGAGCTACCGTTAACCTCATGGCAGGGCTTTGTCTCTCTGTCAGCTTAGATCGCATGCAGCAAGGAGGTCTGTCCAGGGAAGGGCTGGTGCAGGTGTTTATTTACCTGGGTAGGCTGGAGACTGCCCCATGCTGAGGAGAAAAGGATGGGGTGTGGGGAGAGGCACGCAAGGACATCCTCCACTGTGAAGTGGGAAAAGCAGGACTGAGCGAGGCTTCTGGTGGGTGATTCATTCTCATTAATTTGGAAGCTGGGGAGTTCTCCCAAACTCATTAATATTTACCTCTGCAAATCCAAAGGTCTCATGCATAGGAGGGGTGATGGACACACAGCAGCCCATCGTCCTGTCTGGGGGAAAGCTTCAGAGCTGGCAGGGAACCAGCAGGGGAAAGATGTGAAGCTCCAGCCCCTCTCATGTGCCCGTGGCAACTCAGGGCACAGCCTGGTGAATGCAGCTGACAGTGAGCCCCATGGGAGGCTGTGCTCACAGCCTCAAAAAGGGGGGGACGTGTGTCCTCCGGAGCTGGCAAAAATTGCCCTGCGTGCCCCACTCCTGTGCCTTAGGTCATCCCATGGGCCAATTCTCCCAAACATGGTGTGAGATTATAGAAACACCTGATAGGTAGGTCCAAAGGCAAGCAGGGCTGTGTTTGCCCCTCAGTTATTTCTTCCATCACCAGTATGTGGGAACGTATAGTCATGGGGGTACTCGTGTCTAACAGCAAAGTGAAATTGCAGAGGAGCTGGAACTGGAAATGATGCTCTTGTCGTGTGCACAGCCTGTGTCCCAGGCTGTGACAAGCAGCCTTAATTACTGTTTGATTAAGAAGTGTTGCTAGTCAGAGATATTTTAATGATTATTGTTAGTAAGTCTGGGAGACAGTGCACTACTGTTTTATGATTTGCTTTTTTTGGGAACAGAGAAATAAATGGCAACAGAATAAATAAATAAAGTCAGCCTCTGAAAAGGTCACATTTGCCTACAGACGCAGTTGATGTGCCAGTTTCTTATGCTAATTTGGGGGCAGTGAAAAGCTTGACACCATCATCCTGCTGCCTGGTGATTTCTAGAAAGGGCAGATCAGGCTGCTCAACATAGGTTGGGTGTTAAAGCATCGGGAGAAAAGGAACGTGCTGGGAAGGCTAGGAGAGTGTGCTCCTTAAGGGAGAGCAAAATTAGGGGAAAGCAGAAGGAAAAAGAAATAAATAAAGTCTGAAATCCCTCCAGGTATTGGGGAGGCTCCATTCATCACGCGCTGTGGATGGCACCGTGCCACAGCCCCTCACAGGCTCCTTGCAAGCGTGGAAGCTCGCTCTGAATGAAGTATGCTAAAATCATCTGCTCTCAGAGATGAGAAAGGAGCTAAGAGAGCTTGGGGGGAAAACCAGGATAAACTCCGAGTGGAGAAAATGGCTTTGGACAAAGAATTTGGGGCGTAATGATGACACTGATGGTGTTGGATCCTGTATGAATTACAATGCAAGAGTGTAAATCTGACCTTGGGCTTTAAGGTATGGAGGGAGGAGTCTGCAGGGGGTCACTTTGCCTGTTCTGCTATGGGTATCTAAGTACACATGATCCACTGGCATTTAGAGACTGCCTTGGACTTCCAAGAGCGACACGAGGAGCATTTGAATCTGCTCTTTTCTTTCCTGTGCATTTTCATAGAGATTTCATAACGTGATACATATTAATCATCTCAAACACTGTGCTTCTCCAAAGAGCTTCTCACATGTCCCTGAGTGACATGCTCGTGCACACAAAACAAAAAGAGGATGACTCACCTCTGTCCAACATCCCCATCCCCTACGCAGGGCTGGGCAGAGCGAACTGTGACTTGCAGATATTTTATTTGTCTGATAATCACTGGTGCTTTCTCACTGTCAGAAGAAAGGTTGAAACATTTCATTGAATAATTTTGAATGATTCTGCAGGGGAGGAACGTGGCTGGAACCTGGTGGTGCTTATGAAGGCTTCTGGGTTAGGGGGATCTTTGGGGTGGGGAGCAGAGCAGGGCACTTTCCTGACCAGGGCTCACACAGGCACCCTGAGTGCTACTCACCGAGCGCCTGCTGTGCTCGGTGGGTGGTGTTGGTCTCCCTTCCCAGGGGAAAGCAGATGCCACTGGTCGTGTCTGTGCATTGCTGCTCTAATAATTAATGTACTGGGGCAGTCCTCAGGCACTGAGAGGCTCCAGGAGATCCTGCTGTGACCAAGTATGAAAAGCTCTATTCTGAGTAAGTGAGAATATGATGCAGTGGGTTGCTGCTGTCAGGCTCAGGCTGTTGTGTGCCTCGGTCTGTGCATGGAGACATTTCTTCCTTGGCAGCCCCAGGTATTTCTGTAGAGCTGTGATGAGTTGTCTTTGCTACTTGAATTGTTGTCCCAATTAGTCAGAAGAAATGGAGCCAGGAATGGAAGATGTTGCCATTCTCAGCAAGAAATCTCTTGCCAGTTTTATGATATAGACATAGAAAATATGAAAATAATGACGTCTCAAGAACCAATAAACAATTCAATGCGTTGTGGGGGAAAAAATCACTGCATGCAGGGGATGAGTATGCAAGACTGGCTCCTCTCAGGTCCCATACAATGCTGTTTTGTCTGCCTAAGCTGGACTGCAAGAGTTGAGATACCTTCTGCTAGTGCTCTGTGTTGCTCTCACCAGTTAGTGTTGGAATTACATGGAGGCCAAACTCTGTGATTAGCTTCCCTGAAAGTTTTCTGTTGGTTTTCCTTGGAGCTGGTTTGGAAGTGGACCTTCTACTGACAGGCATTTGAAAACACAAACCCACTGAAAATTCATTCAATGAGACCTTTCATCTGGGGTGGGTTTTATTTTAAAGCACAGCAAAAGCAGCTATTTAATCAGTACAATTTTGCAAAACCTGTTGCCCAAGGTATGCAGACGATGACACGCAAACCAGCTGGAGTGGGTTTATTGGGAATGTTGAGCTTCTAGGTGGTGAAAGCAGAGTTCTTGCCAAACACAATGTAAAAATCATCTAGAAAACAGGAAGTGGTGGTTCAGTGGATGGGGAAATGGATCAAAACAGCCCTGCAAAGTGAAGGTTATATGCTTATTTAGCAAATGAATTACAGATGTAATCAAAAGGGAGCTAACTTTACTCTTGGGTGCTGCAAGCTTTAGAAACCATCCCCAGTCAGCAAAGCTTTGCTTCCTGGTCATAGTGACTCACGCCGTGCTAACTTGCCACATGATGTTCTCACGATTCAGTCTCAGGGCCAGGATATTTTCCCAGCATGTTTTTATTCCAGCTGTGTCTGCTCTGTGGTTTGAGCCCCACCTGCAGCTTCCCCCAAAGACAGATCCAGCATCCAGGTAGACAGCTAGCCTGCAAGCAGCCAGAGCTTGCCTTCCCAAAGAGGGGTGCACCGGGGTGAAATCACAGCTGGTGGCCTGAAACACCACCACCATCTTCTGCCAGCCTGCCCAGTGGTCACTTGGGCACCAGAGGTCTGTTTCTGGAGAGGAAAGCAGTCACAGTGGGGTGACTTCTAGTTCCCAAGCAGTCCCGGGTAACACAGCAGACTCCAGCAAGAGGTACACATGTTTTTCTTGTTCCTGAACTTCAACGTTAAATGAATATCCTTTTATTTATGCTGTCCAGTTAGAGTGTTAAAATGTGACTTGAATATAAACATATCTGCTGTACGTGGAAGTGAAAAAAGCTTTGAGCATCTTCAGAAACTGTGGTCCCTTATGACTCTAAAGGCCAAAACATGAGAGCTATTCCAGTTTATGCCAAAAAGAGGATGAATCTTTTATAAGTATTATTTCTCAAAATGTAATATAAAAGTGCAGCAGGTCCCTAAGGAATAAGGATAACTTTATGTGAGAAATGTGTGAAATTCCTCCCCTCTGTCTAAGAAAAGATATTTCCCTATTGACTTTTGTAATATCACTTCTTCGGATTTAGAGGGTTAATTTATTTCCTGGGACGGACAGCTGGGGTGAGCGTATCAGCTGGTATGCACTAGCCAGTGAAGTGTCTTGGTGTTGGAGAGAAATAATCCCTGAGCCAGGGGCTGGCTGTTACTAGTGAGAGAAAGGGAGGCAGAGTATGGGGTGATTTGGAGGCAGAGGGACTGGACACTGCTGCTGAGCCCACCACAGGTCCCCAGCACACTGCTGGGATATCATTTGTGTGGGACAGGAGAAGGAGTGGACTGCTTCTCTGGTGCTCAGACTGCCTGGAGAGTACATTTTAATGGGAAAGGGGGTCTCCCAACTCTTTTTCCAAAATGGGCACATGAGTCCTGGTGATTTCATGCAGTAGATATAATTTGGCAAGGAAGGAGGCAGAGAAGTTTTATTCCATCTTGTGGGCCCAGGAAAGGTAGGGAATGGTGGAGGTTGTACCCAGAACAGGGGCTGTCTCGCTGTTAAAAATTTATTTACTTGGCAAAGTAATTAAGGATGCTATTATATAAGCCATAATGAAAATGCCTAGAGCAGCACAGGAGGTAATAAATCCCAGCAATGGCCATCTAGACCACCTCAAGCTGCTCATCATGACAATTTTCTCTTTAGCACTATAAAGTTCACTCATATTTCTTATTAAACTGCTGGAAGTCCAGTGGATCTGGGGAAGACAGGACTTTTGTTCAGCCTGACTCCAGTTTCTGTGCCACTGACTCCTTCTGCTAATTCCAGATGGTTTCAGGGATCAGCTCAGGTTGTGCAGTCCAGCTTGGCCCTGGCATGGCAGTGGCTGGGGAAAGGCTGGAGCTGGGGGGGAAGCAAACTGCTGTCCTGCCAGTGTCTACAGGGGTGGAAAGCTCTTTCTCATCCCATGCTGCGTTTAAATCACAGACATTTCAATGTCCATGGGAGAAAGTCACCCAACCCCTGTATCCAGTGCATGAGGTTAGCATAGAGTTGTCCTGGGATGAACACATACAACATAGGTGAGTCACGACAGCAGACGATGAGAAGCTAGGACCTCATGTGGCAAACAGTCTGCCATCAAGGGGACCTTTCCTCACAACAGAGCACCCCTTTTTCTTACAAAGAGAAAAGAGGGATAGGTCTCAAATCTTCACTGCTGTGCTTAATATTAGCATCCCCCCTGGATCTCATCCAGGCTGCTCCATATGAGTCTCCTGAGATAAATCTGAAGCTCAGGGGCCAACCTTCGACAGGTAGATGCAAGTTATGCAGCACTCCTGAGCCCTGGATATTGGCATGAGTCCCGTTCCTCTTTTACTTAGTAGTATAACTGAAGTTAAAGAGAATCCTGCTTGGTCCTGAGTGTGACAGGGACTGAAATTTCATGCTCTCATGTTTTGGGGAGTGCCCAGGCAGGGTGTGAGTGGGGCTGGGGTGAGTCTGCCTCTTTTGCTGATTCTCAGTCAGGTCTCATTGCAGTGTGCACCAGGCAAGTGGGATTACCCCAAATCCTTGCACATCTGATTGTTCCTATCACACTGGTGAGCCTTTCTCTTCACTATTTCCATTTGCTCTCCTCCATCACCTCCATGGAATTGTGCACAAAATTCCTCCTCAACTTGTCCCATCCCAAATGCACCCCAGAAGGATTCTGGATGGTGAGAGGGCAGATAGGATCTAGAAAAATGAGAAGTATGGGGTCAATGCCTCTTCTCCTTGTGTATCTCTTGCCACTTGACTTGAATACATTGACCTTCGCTGAGTTAGGTACCTGCTCCTTCTTCCTGCTACATAAAAATGACAAAATATTATTAAATGAGGGAAGGGCAACTCATGGCTGATTCAAGAAAACACTGGAAGCAGTTCAATTGGATATTTGGATCTTTAGAATCATACAATCAGAGAATAGTTTGCATTGGGAAGGACCTTTAAAGGTCATCTAGGCCAACTCCCCTGCAATGAGCAGGGACATCGTAACCAGGTCAGACTGCTCAGAGCCCTGTCCAACCTGACATCGAATGTTTCCATGGGGCATCCTTCTATGAAGTGAGCTAGCAGCTTTGTGAGGCTTACCTGTTTATGGCAGGCACTGGTTGAATATGTCCCATAAATGTAAAAAAAGTATAGAAAGCTGGGGGTGGAAGGAGAAAAAGGCATGCAGTTACAAAAGAAGAGACCGGAGTACTGCCAGACAAGCAAGAGGGAAAAAAATGTATCAGCCAATTACAGACTGGTCTGGAGAACTGAAAAGACCATAATATAAATGTTGCTCATTTCACTTTTCATTGTTCCAAATCTTTGCCCCTGAAAACTTAACAGAGAGTGGAAAGGATCTGTGGCTTGTGGGTGATGAAAGCATCTGGCTTCTGTGTGAGACACAGAAGATGAGAAAGAAAGTAACTGCATTCAAAGAAGAAGCTGGTGCTTTCTTTGCTGGTCTGAAGGTTGTAGATAAATAAGATGTTGCTTTGTGTGCCCGTAGTTCAAGGAGGGATAGCTTGTTAACCGTGCAAGTTCCCTGGTAACAAAGCTAATGGCAGGAGGGGACTTCTGGAAAGCAACCTGCAAATTACACTGGCAAAGTGTGTGATCAGAAACAAGGGCGTCTCAACTAGCAGTTCCTTGGCTGAATATGTGAAATGGGACCTGCTGCAGTACAAAGCCCAATTTAAATTTAATTGCTGGTCCAGAATCTACGGGCTGAAGACCTATCAGGGCTACAAACATTCATGTATTTATAAAAGATTTATTCCAGTCGTATAATTAATTAGTAACAGACATCCTGGGCATCTCTGCATCTCCAGCCTTTGGGGCTTGAGCTGGGGAAGCTGAGGCTGGAGGAACTTGGTGCTGGAAATCAGTCTGATAGTCTAAGGAGAAAAGAGTGATGTGCTCTGCATTATAATTCTCCTGGTCCCTGAAAAAGTCACTTGGTTCTGGCCTCCAGATGGCCAGAGGCAGGGCAGCCAGAAAGCAAGTTCAGGGCCCACGGGACACATCTCCAGCTGCCTGCTGCCTGGAGAGGTAGCAGCCCTCTGTTACAGCTCCCTAAATCCAGAGGGATGCCAGTGCAGGATGCAGCGACCCCTCAGCATCCTGAGCAGCAGTGTAATGGTCTGTGGAGGCAAGGGGAGGAGGAAACTTTGCAGACTGTCAGTGGCCAGGGGAGGACTCTCAGAGGAGGTGAGGAAGATGAGGGGATGGAATGGATGTAGGCTGATAGGAAGGCTTGGCAAACAGAGATTGCAAGTCTGCCGGAGTGTTGTAATAAATACCACACTTAAAATGCTCAGCTCTTGTCCTCAGCTCTCCATCCTGCCTTTCCGAGCTTGCAGAGGGAGTCTGCATGTCTCTGGACTGCTTCACTTGCAGTCCACTACATTGTACCACTCTCAGGATTTCAGGAGAGGAGATTTTAAGAGGCTCTTTTTAGCAAACTGAAATTGCATACCCAGATGCTGAGGCAGTAGTGAGGAGAGGGACTCAGCTTGTTTTGCTGGGACCTTGTCTTGCAAATGGTAAATCCCAGTCTGTGGCAAAGACCTGCAAGAGGAACTCCACCCTCTCCTGCAGCTTGGCAAGGTAGGAGACCGAGTCCAGGCACTGTTTTTTATTCCTTGTTTCTCTGCAACATCAGAAGTGCTGCTACCTCCACATAAGAGAGAGAAAGGAGGAATTGCTTTTTTTTTTCCTCCCTTTTTCGTGCACATTTGGCTTGACCACCTCAGCAGAATGACCCTTGCCACTCAGGTGGCCTAATCACATCCATTTTTCACATCTTTCCTTTGGTGCTCTGCCCACACTCACTCGCTCTCCGTAAAGTTTCATTTCCTCAATTCCCCACCGCAGGCTACTTGTCTGCAACAAAAACGTCAGGCCAAATGAAGAAAGGTAAGATCAGGAGGCAAGGCTGGCCTCGGCTGCTCCTGGGGGTCCCATTCTCGCCAGGGTTTTCAAGTTCTTCTGGCTCATTAAGCAAACCTGAGTGCGAGGGGGCACACAGCTACTGCTTTACCTGCTGTCACCAGGGTGCTATCCTTCAAAAGAACACCTCCTCAAGGACAGCACTGTCACTGCTGCTGAATTTAACTTAAAAAAAATAATCGGGCTGTAAGATGACACTGAGAGCCATTTTTCCTTTCTTTTGCTCTTAGTACCAGGGAAAGGAGCAGACATCATCAATACTTTTTGTCTGGATTTTGATGAATACTGTGCTATTTCCTACCAGTTCCCTGCCCCTTCATTAAGGCACCCAGATGCTGAGGGGGAGAAGAGGGCAGGGTACAGCACCAGGCACTGCTTGCATGATGCCAGCCCAATGCAGTGACTGAAATTGGCAATCTCAGCTTTGCAGGAGCTGCTCTCAGCACCTGAAGAACAATCCTGCTGCAGGACCCCTTCTGGAGGTTTCTGCTCCAGTGGGACATGTTTGCAGAAGTAAAAAGATGCTTTCATCTCTGAACTCAGATTTAGATCACAGAATGTTAGGGGTTGGAAGGCACCTCTGAAGATGATTGAGTCTGGAGTCCAAGCAGTGCCAGAGCAGGACCAAAACTAGGGTAGATCACTCAGAAATGCGTCCAGACAGGACTTGGAAGTCTCCAGAGAAGGAGACTCCACAACCTCTCTGGGGAGTCTCTTCCAGTGCTCTGTGACAGTAAAGAAGTTCCTCCTCGTGTTGAGGTGGAACTACCTATGCTTGAGCTTGAATCCATTGCCACTTGTCCTATCACAGGGCACAAGTGCAAAGAGGTTGTCCCTGCCTTCCTGACACCCAGCCTTCATGTATTTATAGGCATGATCTGCTCTAGCTTTGCCCTGTTCTGGCAGGAGGGTTGGACTTGATGGTGCTGGATAACACTAAAATAGTTGTCTAGTGACACTGAGATGACCTGAAGTGCCCAAGACATCTTGGCAGATGTGACCCGGGGTGTAAGAGATGAAATGACTGGAGGCACCTATACTGAGGTGACAGACAGAGATTTGAAATTAGGTGGGGAGAATCCCATTCTCCATTTCCACAGCATGCACAGATAGTTGTGTTTGGTTTTTTTAATGATTGGTTTGGGAAGTAAGGCCTTTCTACTCATATCATGTTGACTGGACATTCTCAAGGGCTCTATGTAGAAACTTTCTTCCCGGGGTCAAAATGAACAAGGAGTCCCTCAGAGAAGCAGCTTCTTCTCACTTCAGTCCCCAAGGCAATAGGCAAGAAAAGTGAAGAGCTTTGCAAATCGCTGTAGAAGAGCTTCATGCCATGGCTGAAAATTACCCTGACCTTTGAGCAATGGTGCGATGGGGGGGTCTCCATGCAATGTCATTAGGCAATCACATCCATAATAGTTCAATGTTTTTATTAGCAAAAAATCCTACTGCCTGCTTCACTAAACCCTTATCATTCATGCACTATGTGGTGCTGCTTTGGTATTCATAATGAAAAGATGTGTAATGCCTCATGTCCCTTCCTACTACCCAAGAGGAGCATGCAGGAATAAAGCTTTGCTTCCAGATCAGGCAATGCTTCTCATTTTGCTCACCTACTCCACAGGCCATCATTTCTGAGCGGTCACAGTCAAAGAGCTGCCCTGCTGTGCACAGAGAAGTAGGGGAAAATAGTCCTGTTACTGGCTAAAAGTATTCCCTCCCTCCCGTTTAGTAAAGCAGAGTGTGCTTTCCTGAACAACAGCTGAAGAAAAGACTGATGGGATTGCAAGAGGTTTATATCTTTTCCCCATATGGCTGTTGGGTATGTAGATTTGGGAGACTTGAATCTCTGCAGGGGACAAGAGGTAGAGGCAGGGCTGCAAGTGGTGGCAGGGACTCCTGGGTCAGAGTGTTCTTTGCAGCTGGGGACCAGTGGCTGTACTGGGAATGAAGGGCATTCTCCTCCAGCTGCTGTGAAACGGGCACATTTTCTACTCACCTGCACTTGTGCACCTTCCTTTGGCTCAACGCATGAATAACTTCTTCCTTCCCTATACATCATCCCCGGGCCAGTCCAGGCATGGGTTTGCATGAGACCTAGTGTAAACCAACTTTTAATGCTCATCCTCTGGAATTACTGATATAAAATTTAATGTGATATTTTTACCTCCAGCCCTTGCAGTTATTGGAGTGCAGGTTAAAAGCTGCATTTATTGCAGACATTTATTTTTATTAAGAATGAATCTTTGCAGTCCATCAAAAATACTCAGCTTGGGAGGAAAGGCACTGGAGCTCCCTCTGCTATCAGCCACAGTTGCCAGCACAGTGAGCTGTGCTGCTAACCATATGGCATCTACACCAATGCATGATGCAGGGCAAGCACAGCCTGTTAGAGGCATCCTACAGGTCACCAGTGTTGGTCTAGGCCATGGTTTTCTCTCTACACCTGGCCGTCCATGAAGGCAGACTGCTGAGCACAGTGTGCTCCTCGGGATCATCTGAAGTCATCCCAGAATTTCTGCTGCCCAGAGGGGAAAAGACTTAACCCCTCCTGCAGCACTGACCCAGGAGTCAAGGTGGGGAGTGGTGTTTCCCTGCTGCCTCGTCTCTGGGATCTGATGGGGCAATGGGGAAGGCAGGATCGGAAATTAAATTTCCAGATGACAGCGTCTGAGAGACAAGTAAGAAGAAGTTACCCTGTGTCTAGCCCTGCATTTAGTGACGAGAAGCCAGAAATGTAAAGCAATTTCCTCCTGTTATTTTTTAAACTAAGAATAGGAGAGTGGTAGACCCAGGTCAGATTGAAACAGCACCATCCTTGGCTGTCAAAAGCTAGTGCCTTAGGAAAAGTACAAGGACAGGGCAAATGTATACTGATTTCCATCCCCAAATACTCTCCCGGGTTATTTGTACTACAGTGATTCCTGAACTGAGGCGGTGCCTTTGTTAGTAGCCTGTAATTTGCTTCCTCCTATTTGCCCTTAAATTGCATCAAATTTTCAAACCTGCCCTGAAGCCACTGAGCTTTCCAGCTCCTGAGCCATGGGTCAAAACCAGGCTGTGGCAGCAGCCAGAGCAACCCCGGGACAGTCCTTCCAGAGTAACACCCTGACCTTCTCAGGGTGCAGTTGGACAAGCCCTTGTCTCCCTCTGATATCCCTGGCCAGTCCACAAACACTGTGTGTTTTTTCCAGCCATCCCAAGCTGGCCATGCTGTTGGGGGTGACACTTCCAGCCAGAGGCACTTTCTCCTTGCCTGCTGTCTCCTCACTGCTGGGGAGCACTCCTGACTTCCAGGGTCTGCAGCAGCGTAACACAGCAAATGCCACCAAAGGCACTCTCCATTTTCCTTAGTGGAGAAGAAAGGAGAACAGAGTCACGGCTGGGCTTGTAAGTAAGGGTAATAACAACAGCTTGTATACCTCAGCTGATTTCTTGTCCTTGCTCTATCAATTCAAACACGTTACACTCAGGTAATTCTGTGCACAGTCCAAATGGATCTTGTGCGTCAGCACGTGTGGCAAGGAGTTTTAAGAGGTTTTTGTCAAAACACGGTGTCAAAAGTGTTAAAAGCAGAGAGAGAGGACAACAAAATTGTGATGGCTTATTAGTGTGTTTCCTGACAAACATGTTTTTAATACTTCACCAGCAGAAAAAGAAAGAAACATTTCAGCCAAAGAAGTCCTCTAGAGCAGCAGCTCTTTTGCTTCAGGAGCTGTTAACTCTCAGAGTTTCTGGGGTGCCAACTGCTACCTTTAGCATCACAGGAGGATATAATAAAGGCACTGCAGCGAGGTGTTCAATGCAGGTCCATATCTTCTGTGTCACAGACTCATGGCCACCAGTGGCCCCAGCTGTAGGAACCTCTGCTCTTCCCCAGACAGGGAATAAACCTGTGCCAAGCTCCTCTGTGAAATTTTGTGTTGCCAGGCTGTGTTGAAAGCAGACCAAAGTGCAAAGACTGAAGCACTGGTCTTTCATATTGGGGTTTTGTACCAAATCCAGTGTAATCCTTGCATTTCCCTTCCTTGCCGAACTCCCTGCCTGCAGCCAGCCTGTAAATTAACATCTTGGGGATGATTTGTTTTGGGAGGTGGCAGAGACACTAAGGGTGTCCCTCAGAAAGCACTTTGGGGAGGTAAATGCACACTGCCAAAGACAGAAGGAAAGCAGCAATGCACAGGACAGGCAGAGTCCTTCCATTTGACTCCTGCTGTGGCAAACCTGATGCTTTTAACCCTGGAAGTATCCTCTCTCTGCTGTCACATGGGACTTCTATTTAGTAAAAATCAGAGCTCCATGGCGGGCTTTGAGGTGGTTCCCAAGCTGTCTGAGCATGCCTGGAGAGTGCAACAGCAGCCCTAGACAACATGGTAAATTAGGCACTGCAAGTTTGCTCTGATGTGATGTTAGACATGCAGTGTTTGCATGAGAGCTTTTGACAGACGATGTTGAAGGCTGGAAATTTTGTAGTCAATCTTTACGTCTTGTCATATGCAACGGATGTGTCTGAACTGAGCAGATACTACTAGCTATTAAATGCCCTCAATTTTTAATATATCACACACCCAAAAAAATGCATTTTGTGGATGGTAAGGCTGGGAGCTCTCTATTTTTCTTATCCTACAGCTGACTGTGTAAACTACTGACTGGCTAAGACCAGAGAAGTGAGATGCTTGTTAATGAGTCATGCTTATGAAGTTTTAGCTAGGCAAAATGTATTTGTCTTTGAAGCAGCCCCTGGCTGCAGACACTTGCCACCACTATCAGGTGGTACCTTTCCCACTATGTGGGTGAACAACCCTGATTTCATTCCCAGCCGTGTCAGCTCTGATCACACTTGGGGCTGAAATTGTGAGATTTGAAGTGTAGTGAGAAATGTGTACATGTCATAGTTTGTAGCTTTGGTAAAATACTGTATTTGTTTGTCGCAATAAAGAAACCTTCACTTCCTTTATGGTTTTTGAGCTTAGAGGATGCTCTTGGACCACATCTTTAGGCTTTCTCTGTAGCTGAGAGGGCTAGGAGTCTGCTCTGTAAAAAGGGAGAGCAGGGAGTCTGCCGTTATCACTGGCCTGAGGGAGCATGAAATTGAAAACATCAGCTGTCGAAAAGCTTATCATAAAATCATGAGAATTGCTTAGACCCTTATGCCTAGCAATGTGTGCAGGCAGGACTGGGATGAGTATTCTGCCTGTGTGCAGGAAAGCAGATTCCTGGACAAACCAGCATCTGAAAATGTTGGGTTTTTTTCCTTATTGACCTTTGTTAGCACGTGACCCTTGCCAGAAGCTGAAAAGAATGCTGTGTATTCCCTTGGTACTCTGTATACAGTTGTATATTTATTTTCTTTATTAAAACCTGGGCAGAGGAAAATGGACCAGATTCCACTCCATTACCCCTGCTCAACTTCATCAGCTGCGTGGAGTTGTGGTGAAATAACAGCTTTTGATGGAGTACATCCAAAAGTCCACTACTAACATGTGTGGTAACAGATGCTATAGAATTGCAGAGAGTAGATGTTTGGCAATTCTCCTCCAACGTGGCTGCATTGTGCCGGCAGCCCATGGTCCAGTTCAGCCTCCCTGCTCAGGAGTGCTGTGTATGAAGCAGAGGGAAGCTCACTGTGCTATTGGTAACACTTCTGAGGTGAGGGAGGATTTGGAGAACCACAACATTCAGGAAAAAAATCAGGCTGGTGGGGACTTTGGGACATCATCTACTCCAAACCCCCTCTGAAAGCAGGCACCCAGCAGTCAGATGGGTGCAAGGCACCTTCATCATGCCTACCTGCAGGATGCAGGGTTAAGGTGGCTGTTGTGGTATTCACCTATTAGACACCTGCAACTGAAACCCTGCCACATGACCCAGCTGCCCGTACTGTATGGGGACTCTGACAAGGGTTTTGTCCCACATTGGAGAAGCTGAGACAACTGTGTTCAGGTGAATCACACCTGGGAGTGCACATCTGTGGTGCATTTCTTGCTGCTTCATGATCGATGGTAAAAGGCAGAATGACAGCATGAGAAAATGACCTTTGGGTGAAAAAAAGAAAATGAGAAATAATTAAAAAGCTCTTTAATTTTATTTTTTTTTCCTCTCCCTTCTGGTTGATTGATAGCCCCAGGGCAGATGAGCCACCTGCCGTGCCTGCCCACCAGCCTGGCCGCCGAGGAGATGCCGTCCCCCAGAATGGTGGGGAGGAAGCGAGGACGGCCCCCGCTCCAGCCAGCGCCAGTCAAACTTGCTGTTCACAACCTCTACTCGGCACCCACCGGCGCTTTGCCGGTCATGAAGATCCCAAAGAAGAGGGGGAGAAAACCTGGGCACAAGGTAGGTACATAATTTTCATACTCCTTCTCCACCTCCTGCTGGATTGAATACTTTTTTTTCATAGAACTTCATGTGAAATGCAGGAACGGAGGCAGTTATGGAATAATGGATTTGTTTTGGGTGGAAAAGACTTTTAAGATCATGGAGTCCAACCATTAACCCAACTCTGCCAAGCCCACCACTAAACCATGTCCCCAAGCACCTCATCTACTCGTCTTTTAAACCCCTCCAGGGATGGGGACTCCACCACCACCTCCCTGGGAAGACTTTTCCAGTCCTTGACAACCCTTTCTGTGAAGAATTTTTTCCTCATGTCCAACCTAAACCTTCCCTGGCACAACTTGAGGCCATTAAGTTGTGCAAGCATGGGGCAGAGCAATGCAAAAAAATGTAAGAGAAGTTGATTTCTCTTCTGCCTGAGCTGATGAAAAATAGAGGGAATCTCTTTTTTTAAAGTTTACAGTTATTTTAATTTGTGCTGTTTGAAATGACTTGTCTCCCACAGTGTTGTCTGAAATGGCTGCACAGCTTCTGGGAAGTGTTTCTCTCTCATTTGTCACTTTCTTCTCTCTCACTAACAGTGATTAGAAACAAAATGAAAAAAAATGAAAGGAAAAGGAATACCAGGGAGTGGGAATAAAGCTAATTTCCAAAGGAGAGGAAAAAAAAAAAGAAAAGGCCATTTTAGAAAAGTAATGAGATCTCACTTACTGAGGGAAAGGCAGTTTTGGTTATTTTCCTGCTCACTTTGGGGGAAAATCGTGCTGAGCTCTCAGTGCGACCCTGGGTGGGAGGCAAGGCAAAAAAAAAACAGAAAGAAGGAAAGGAAAGGAAAGGAAAGGAAAGGAAAGGAAAGGAAAGGAAAGGAAAGGAAAGGAACCCTAAGTGTCTTAGGCCCTTCACATGCTGCTGGTAGGCTGGGGGTCTCCTACCATACTCTGCACAGTGGGCTCAGCACCAGCAGTAGCAGGGCCACCACTGTGCCTCAGACCAGGCAGAAATGGGAGCACGGTGCTGAAGAGAGGGGAATTTATTCTGGGGAATGAAAATGAGCTACGTTGTAGTGAGGGGGTCCTGTTGTCAGTAGATTGTTCCTTTATTTTTCCATCCCTGTCTGCAGCCAGTGAGGGGCACTGAACATTTGCTGTGCCTGTTCCTTGTTTTTAATGGGAACGGGTAAGGACGCGCAGTCTGATGCAGAAGGAGAGCAAATTGCTGACTGTTGGAAGATACTGGCTGCTTAAATTCTTGATGTCAAAACAGACAAGAGAGTAAAACAAGCAGTGCAAGTGCAGGGCCTGCCCTATCCTTCCCTGGAGAAGGTCTTGGCCATGGGTGTTGCCAGCTCTTCCCTGGGTCTGTCCCAGTATATGGGGGCATAAAGGCTGCTGGCCAAGCTCCAGACACAGGGACCAAACGTCTCAGCTCCTTGGGTTTGGACTTTATCTAGAGAAGGCTAACTTTATCATTGCCCTTTCCACCTTTTAACCTCCTGACAGACCTTCTTCCTCCTCCCATCCTCCAGCCACTCTCCAGTCTCTTTGCCAGGCAAGTCACCACCCCTCTGCATCCCATTTCCACAATCCCCTTCTCTTCTTCACCTGCCCTGTACAACACCTGCTGCAGCAGACATCAGTACCTCAGACCTCAATGCTTTCTCATCTTCTGCCTTCTCCTGTGTCTCTCCACCCTCTTCCACCTTCATCCATACCTCTCTGCCATGGAGGCACACTTTTAAGTGTTTTTCAGTGTGTGCTGAAAATAGATCTTGCATGTCTAAGAAACAGTTCCAGCTGCAAGTTTCCAATTTCTTCTGTAAAGCCTTAACTTTGGAAACATGAAACAACAGTAGTGGCCAAGCAGAGCCAACCTGACAGCAGGATCAGGTGTTCCTCTTGAGGATACTGTAGAATTTTATAGTCGTAGTCCAAAATAGCTATAAATTCAAGCTAAGACTGGGGCAAATACTCTACTGTTTGATAAAATATGGACTATGGAAATACTTACTATTTTTCACGTCATATTAGGTTAAAAATCTGGGACAGAAACATTGTTTTACTTGAGGTACTTGTTATTACGAGGTTATTATTTATTACATTTATTTTACTTATTTCAAGTCATAATTTAAATTATTATCAGTAAATCTGGGTCACTTGTAGGCTCTTCAGTTCAAAACCATCCGAATCTGGGATAAGAATATTTTTGAGATTGGGTGAAATTGAGTCCCTGATAGGATTAAGTGACATGCAGGGTACCACAATGACCACCTCGTATGCAGAGTTTTGGCAGACCCTATCCCTTCTGCTCCTGCTTGTCCTGCTGACCTCTGTTTCTTACACCCACCTTTACATTTGATTCGAAATTGAAAAACATACTGCTGGAGTTCCACCCCAAATGTGGGTGTCCTGTTCCACCCCAAATGAACCCATTCACCCGTGGAAAAGCCTTTCACCAACTACCACATATTTGTAAGCAGAAGTGAAAAGGGAAGCTTACATTTGATGAACATTGCACTTCAGATCTAGGTGGCCAAGCACTTGATTGCTGTTGCCCCCTCTTCTTCTGAAGGAAAGCTTTTCTCCCGGCTGGGTACCACACACGCCTCCTCCCCATCCCCAAGGATTTAGCAGAGAGGCAACAGCATCCCTCTGTCAGCAGTGAATCTGGGATGCTGTTACTCCTTGGTGAGTGATGGCAAGTAAAAAGGCATCCTTTTAGAACCAACGGCTTCAGTTCTGCAGTTGATGCTCCTGAGCTGTAGCATCCGTGGCGCTGTTTATTTGAGTTAAAGGTTTCAAAAACCAAAACAGCATTTTCTGTGAGGAGCCTTTGTACACTGGGCTGAAATGAACCCCTCTCCATCCAAAGCACTTCCCCAGTGTGAGTCAAAGATTATTTTTTTGATGAGGAACTCTAGCTTGATTTAATTAGCTCGCTAATTGTATGACTTTCAGGTACCATGAGACTTAAATGCATTTAAAAAAATTATTCCCTGCCCAAATGGCAGGGAACCAAATTCTTTATAGCAACCAGATAGCTGAATTATTACAGAACAGATGGAAAAATACTTCTGAATTTTTAGCAAACTAGGAATTTACAGCCTAGCTTTAAATGTATTTTGACTGAGATATGAATAACAGGCATTTTTAATCACATGCTCTTTAAAGCCACATGACCCTTTGCCTGTTTTCATTGATATTAAAGCAAATATCTATGTCTTCTAAAAATGACATTCATCATGTTTCACCACCAAGCAAAGTCCTTTTCCTCGCTATCCTGTTTATTTTTTTCCCATCTTTGGTTATAAAATTTCATTAGCTGTTTTTCCCAAAACCTGTTTAGTACATGATGCAGATCTATTTGCCATAAAATGCTACATTCTCCCTAAGCACAACACTCTTTCTGACTGTCTAAATCTCCAGGAAAAACTCTATTCTGGAAGCCTCAGGGGTAGGTGAGTAGAGAGATGGGGTTTATTTCTCTTGATGTAAGTATGGGGCAGCTGGCATTGTAGGGGGCACGTGGTTTTAGAGGACATCTGAGCCTCGTGTGTGCAACAAGGACCACCACATCCCTACCAGAGGGCAATGGTGAATCCATCTAAGCAGCCCGAGGGCAGTTTTTCCCCCCCCGTGCTACTACTGAAGTAATTCTCACCTGAGAAAGTGGTCCCAGCCCAGGTCAAGCAGTTGGCCAGGACCCTGCAAGCTCCTGCCACGGGGGGTGGGCAGTGATAGTCACCGTGGGCAGGATGGTGTGTGGAGTGACAATTTCCATTACAGGGCACACGCTCCCCTGCTGCCCTAGAAGTCACTACTAATGATGGCAAATAAGCAGTCAGGATTTGGACACACTGAGTTGGAGATTGCACAGACCGCCTTAAAGTGCCCTTGATTATTCTCCTGTCCTGTGATACAGCCTTGGATTTCAAGGTTGCAGAAGCTCCTCTTAAGGTTACTTGCCTCATTCAGTGCAAAACACTTCGGGGATGTAGGAGGCTGTGTGCAGACTTCCCTGCGTCATTTGCTGTGTGGAATAAAGGTATTGCATGACACAAGAAGAAAGGGTGGGAAAGCCCTTGGTCTGTGTTTTGCCTTTGCCAGGACAGCATTGACACCTCTCTTTCCTGGTGACTGAGCTGAGTCCTGGCCAGCCTCTCGCTGAGCATCCTCACCCCAATGCACAGAGAACACAAGGTATAGCCAAGGACCCCTAAATGAGGGCTCGGAGGTTCTGTACATCCCTGGTGCAGGTTTAATGGCATCTTCCTACTCAGCCTATGGAAGCTCACACGGCAGGACCAGGCTCACCCTTGATGCACATCTGTGTGCACATCTGCAGGGCCAGGAGGTGGTTTTCTTTCCAGCAGCAAAAGCTCTTGTGTCCAGGAGGTCCATCTGCCTTCCTGTCTGGAAGGACACAGTCCTAAGGAGACGGGGCAGACCCCAGCCTTTTCTAGTACATGTTTTGTCAGGACAAGGGACAACTGGTACAGGAGAACTAGGAGCCATAAAGATGAGAACCTATGATCTGAGTGGTATAAGAAAAGTACAGGAGAAGTTTGCATTGTGGTTCATCTTGTTCCTTTCTTGTATATTTTATTATACAAGCTGGCAGAGAACTTGTTCAGAAGAAGAAGAAAAAAAAGTTATCTGGGAAATGCTCTTCCCCCTCTTTCACCTTCCTTGGTGCGAGGTGACAGGAATACCAGCTAGATGAATCTTGGCTTCTCTGAAGCTGTGTGCAGATTATAACAGAAACTCCAGACCTCAACAAGGTCCTCCCTGTCCAAGGCCACTGCAATTCAGAGAAGCATCATGTCCACAAAAGCCCATGCTCTTGCTGCATCTAATGCACCATGGCTTTGGTAAAGTAAATACACTTATTTCCTACCTTAAATCCCTGATCAGCTTGATTTGGTCTCTTTTCCATGGTAGAAGGTCTGTAAAACTGAGGGGGAGTTGCTGTACATTTTGTTTTAAAGCAACTCTTGCCTTTTATATCTCATGCTGTTCATATTAGAACTTATGACATTTGCTATTCAAAAGCTGATTCAAAAGCCTTAATGTGAGGAGTTCCCAAAGTGCTCTGACAGATTTCCTCTGTCTCCTTTCCTCTCTCTCTCTTCACTGCTTTTTTTTTTTCACTTCTGTGCATATGTGCTCTCTACTGCCAAACTCTCAGTCACTCAGCTGGTTGATTAGGTTGACTTTTTGATAGAGAAGAATCAGTTCAAGAAGGGATATCTTTAAATGAAATACTTAGATATTTACACTTAATGATATTCAGGCACTGCTCAGGGTTTCAGTGTGCAGGAGGCATTCAAGCCATGTTTGCTAGTGTACTGCCTCTTGTAATCAGGCATTGGTTTGTTTTGATCTAATGAAGACACATTCTCTGCTACCCCTAATAAAATGGCATTTATCTATATCCAGAGGCTGCAGAGCACACACTGCTACAGTTAAGTTTACAGTAAACTGTTTGATAAAAGAGCAAACTGCCAAGAAGGGGCTTCCAAGCTAGAGAGTTTATATAAAGTCTTGTCCTCTGTTTATTTGCTCTTGAACATAAACCTGCCTGGTCCTCCAGGAGACAAGAGAAAGGCAGAGAAAGAGGTCACTGTCCCACCTCCCTTGGCTGATGGTGCTGTTCAGGCAGTGCACTCTCAGACAGTGCAGGGGCTGGAGAGGGGGCTTGTGCACTTGTGCTCGGGGCTACAGGGCTGTGAGCCACTAAGGGCATTGAGGAGCCAACATGCAAGTGAAACAGAAGTGACTGGCTGTTCTGATTCCAAAATAGGATCTACATAGGAGTGTGCATGTGTGAGTGTATATATGTATTTTCACATATATGTAAATATACATGAGTATTTATGTCTATCTCTAAGTAAATGTATATATTTTATATCTATGTATATACTACATACAAACACACATATGTATTTATTACATGTGCACATATGTGCAAGCAAATGCAAGCCTGGAAGCTTAGCAGAGGGGCTACAGTGCTGGTCCACTTCATTATAGAAGAGTCATTCACATGTTGGTACAGAAAATAACAAATCATGGTGCTTCTCACCTTCTCACCTGGGATAAACCCCAAAGTGGACCTTCAGTTTTGAAATGCTGTTTTCCTCCCATATATTTTAATTGCTTGGAAAACAACCTACACAGCCAGGAAGGGCTTGGTGGAGGTCTGGCAGGCAAAAATGACACCCATCTCAGCTAAGATGGTCTTTTTGTTTGTTTTGAGGGGACAGACCCCAGTACAGGTTACTGTGCTACTGAAAGCAACAGAATCCCTGAATTCTCTCTTAGTAAAGCCCTTGCTGTGATTAGTCAGTAACTGGGGAATGATCTGAATTCCCAAAGATGTAGCAATGAAACACTCACTTGGATGGCACTATGTCCAACAGCCTTCCCTTTCTTTTGTCCAGCTTTCTGTTTTTACTGTTACACTCAAACAGTGACTACTATTTTAGTTGTAATCATAATCATGGAAAACACGAATCTTTATCCAAATTCGCTTCTCCTCTCCACCAGGAATGGTCAAAGGTTAGTTTGTAGGTAGTAGTCTGGATTAATTTCTACCAAAAATATACTTGGTACAGCATTTCCAACTCTGAGAGAAGCAATACTCTACAGGGCTAAAAATTCTTCACTTGTCACTTAAAACATGTTACCTTTGGCCACTGAAAAGCACCACCACCAAAAGCCCCTGCCCAAAGAGCAACCTGGTGCAGTATATGTAGATATATGAACCAGCCAGCAGTGTGCTTGGCTGCCTGCTTTCACCCCTGCTTCCTTTTGTAGTGAAAGGAAAACCAAGAACAGTACCTTCAAGCCACATCTATCATGTCAACCCTTTATAATTATGGTGACTTAATCATTCCTTGACTGGTGAGATGCTGCCAGGTGCCAGCAGCGTAAAGATGGAGTGATATTACACTGTCAATTCCCATGGCGTTTCACCCCTCCAAGCCAGGCTGCAGGTCATGAAGATTACTGGGTGCAACAGCAGAGCAGTTTGTATTCACTACCTGGCAATAACACACTGTGGACCACTCTCTGAGCTTATTTACATGAGTGTCAGCCCAAAGTAGCCTCTTGCTGCCACCGGATTTACACAAGATTTACAGTTCCGTAATCAAGAGAAGAATTTGGTCCTAAATTATGATGTAGTTAAAGATTCTGTGTTTCTGAGTTGCAGGGAATTGTTTACACCCACATGAAATGGGTCGTAAAATGCCATTGCGCTGATTTGCTAGAGTGTTAGACCCAATTTGCTAAGGTGTAAATAACTACCCAGTGGGCGGTATAATGTTTGCATCCTGTAACTTAAGGTGTTGCTGTCTGCTGCAAATCAGTCAGGCTTCAGGGCCCAGTATGCTCCTGGGAGCAGAGTGGATGCTCCTGGCCTGGAGAAAGTGATGCAATAGCGGATTGCTGATGAGTAGGAGCTCATGGGGTGTGACATACATGGGAAAAATTGGAGTACCTTGTGTGTACTTTCATTATCGAATCCATTATTTTTTGCAGCTGAAGTCTCGTGTCCTGATGCCTCCTTTAGCAATCTCTCCACCGAGAAGCACGCCGGAGCCGGATATTAGTTCAATCCCCCAGGATGCAGCTACGATACCCAACTCGGCCACCCCACAGGCTCTCACAGGTACCCAGCATCAAGTGCTCCTTGGCCAAGGGGTGAGCAGGAACCATGTGCTGACAGCCAGATGTTGTGCTCTCCAGAACAGATGGAGCTCATGCAAGTGGGGTGTTTGCGGATTAGGCTGGAGACCCGTGACAAAGAACAGAGATGTCCTGCAAGGCCATGTTTTGACTGCCATGTGTCAAATTTAGTGGAGATGGCAGATCCATGCCCCTAGAAATGCAGACATCAACATCACCCGAATGCTACCATTTTATACTGAATGCTCACCACATCAGATGTGTTGCAATGACCAGACTAAACCCCAGTGTGAACATGAAACATCTGTTACAGCTGTGGGTAGAAGAAGGAGGGAGAAGGTCTGACTCTAGACAGGGTTACCAGCACATAAACCCCAATGTCTTATCACAGCAGCAGACCTGGTCATTTCTGACTGTAGTCAGGGAAAACACTGTCTTATTCTTTTTCTGTTTATATTACCAGGAGTAACACAGGTCAATGCTTTTAAACTGATGTAAACGAGAAGAAAATCAACAAGACAGTTGATTTACCCTGAGATTTCAGCAGAGAAATGGATTAGATAACATTAGAATCTAAACACAACACATAAATCCCATTATTTCTTAGCTGGGATGCACAGAGGAGAAGTTTTCCATCTGCTCTGGTAGCAGAATGATAGTAAACGTAGTGATGATGACAATAATAATATATTTTATTCTCATTTATCCCTTCACATGAGAAGATTGCAAAGTGCTTGGCAAACATCAGCCAAGTGGCAATTCATAGTGCCACCCTGAGAGGTGTGCCCAGTGCTGCTTTAGGAGGGGGACAGCAAGGCACAGTCATTTTGGACCCTGCAGATGCAGCACCCGGCACCTCCATGTGCCCATCCCCGTGCCATTGGCACCTTTCCTCCCAGCACCTTCCTAATGGTGCGTGTAGGCTCCCACCAGAACCCAGTTTGCAGGAGGTGGAGGGCATGCTCAAGCCAACTTTTACCTCCTTATCTGCACTGAAAGCACCATAAGGGCCCCTGCTCCCCAGCCACAGACCAAACATGCTGCCTGCAAGCTGGAGAGTCCCTCACACAGCCAAGCCCTGGCCAAAACTGGCAGCTTCTTGTGGCAGAAGCCACATCCTGCAAATTCAGCAAGGTTTGGCACGGTGGCATGCCAGGAAAGCTGCACCCTGACAGCCCCCTGCAGTTCACGCATGCTGCTGCTGCTGCCTTTCAGTACCGTACCCTTTGGTTTGCTTGGCACTCCGAAGGTGTAAAGTGCTATGTAATGATAAGTATGATTGCTATTATCTTCCTGTTTACCCAGGATATACTGCTGGAGCCTCTTCTGCTGTTCAGTGAGAGATGGAGTAGCAGAGTGCACTGTGACAGTCGCACTAGATTTTCATTACGGTGATGCAAACTGTAAATTATTTCCAACTTTACACAGCTGTCATCATGTCCTCCACTCCGCTTGATGGGTTTTTTTGTCACATATCTGATTTCTGTCAGAGGATAATGTTATATTGTCTGAGAGATGACAGCTCGAGCACACTCAGCCAGCTATTATAATATGTCTCACTTTAGCCTGACTTAAGGCTGTGTCTTAGTCGCCCTTAGTTACCACAGTGATATCTCTGCTTCCTCCAAGATGCAGTTAGTCTCAGCCAAGCTTAAAATAAGTTCATGCTAGCAAGAGGAGAGCACTAATTTTTTCTGGGTATTGCTGGCAGGTCTGATGGCATGTCGAAAATCTGCCTCTGCAGGCAATGGCATGTGAGAGGAGGCACACAGGGCTTGGTTGCAGAGAGGCTGGGGCACCCCACGCAGACCCCTGTGTGGCACAGTCATGTGGCTGTGGTTCCAAATGGGGGTTCATCACTGCATGTGATGGACTGTTTCCCCCAACGTGATGCAGTTTGCAGAGTTCTGGGTTGGACATGGACAGTTAGGAAGCTCCTGAAGACCGAAGTCTCAGTCATTGCACAGTGCAGCTCAGTGCAGGAAAACTCTCCAGAGGTAACAGCTGCATTAAGGTCAGCAAGAAGCCAAAGCTTCCCAAAACAAAAATCCAAGCCAAACCACACCTCAGGCTAGAGTTTCCCCATTGCTGTAAGGCCACACCTTCTAGTCACTGTTTGGCACTCCCTGGGCATTTTTTCTGGCCACCAGCTGCATGGCCAAGGTAGTCTGGAAGAGAACAGACCCCAGGCACAGGCAGGAGCTTCTTTAGTTGCACGTACCTGTGCCACCAAGCAAAGCCTAAACTCAACTCACTTCACTTAGGCAATGGGTGATCGATGCACGGAAGCCGGGCTGTGCCACGGTGAGTGGCAGTGTTTCACTGGTGAATGGAAGAGCTTGTGGAATAAATAGAAATGTATAAAGTTAGCATTTGCGAGGGGGCTCTCAGGGCCATTTATTGATATCTATGTGGGGATTTTGTGTCTACAGTCTGCATTTATGTCAACAAACAAGCGAACCTGGGGCCGTACCTCGACAGAAAAAAGGTGCAGCAGCTCCCAGAGCACTTTGGACCAGAGAGACCGTCGGCAGCCCTGCAGCAGGCTGTCCAAGCCTGCATCGACTGTGCACTCCAGCAAAAGGTGGTCTTCTCGCTTATCAAGCAGGGCTACGGAGGAGAGATGGTGTCAGGTAAAGCATTTTTCTAAGGGCCAGTTGTAAAGAGCTGGAAAACTTAACCTGGTCCCCAGCCCTGACTGCCCTAGCTGTCCCGTTCATGCCAGCATGCCATGCATTGCCATCAGCTGTTGCTCTGAAGAAAAACTCGCAGAGTTCAGCTGCTGGTGTGCCCTCTGCCTGTAGTTCAGGAGCCAAACCTGCTCTCAGCTGTAGGAATTGCAAAAGTCCCGTGGCAGTGCCCCATACAGCAGGACTATACAAATATATCCATGAGAAGCAGAGATCAGAGGGAACTTGCCAGGAGCTCCTCATCTTCCCACAGTGATGTTTCTTGCTGTGTCCTGTGTCCCACACCGAATCCCCTGGACCAGCTCTCAGAGTGAAGACGAACTTTTAATTACAGCAAGAGTTTTGTGTCACCGCATTGTTTTAATACATCGGGACACACTGGGAATGATGGGAATATGGGCTCTCCAAGCAGGAGAGTAATGTTGTGCACCAAGCCTGCCAAACCCCTTGGTCTCAGTTCCTCTGAGCTGGTTCAGCTACAGGTACCTGAGCTCAGAGCTCAACATTGTGCCCAACTTCATGCCTCTTCTAATCATCAAGGAGGGGCAAACTGCCTCCTAGCCATGGTGTGGCTCTGAAACTGCAGCTCACTCCCAGCCCAGCAGCAGTGCAGACAGCAGACTTTCCAGTGTTCCCAGGCTTTGTCTCACAGATGCTCAGCCAGCTGTGGAGCATGATCCTTACAGCAGCCCATGCCAGCAGGAAATCTCTGAAGTTATCCTTAAGATTTTAAGACTAATGTAATTTATACTTGTTAGTAGTGACTGAAGGCTGTAGGACTAGAAAAAGCCTTCCAGATGGTGTAGCTCAGGCAGGTGTATCATGCAGTCCTGCCTGGAAACCTGTTGACACCTAAATGTGCCCCTGCTACAACTGATCCTGGTGGGTCTGTTCTCCTTCCATCAGGTCACGTTGACCCTCTTCGAAAAAGTAAGGATTGACGTGTACTTTCTCATGGTTTTTTTCCACTCATTTTTATTACTGCAGAGCTCAGGATCAGCCAATCCTTTCTGTGCAACCTCGCAGTCCTCCATTGACAAAGCTTCCTAGCTTAGAGCATCCACCCATTTTTTTTTTTTTGTGCCAGCATGGATTACTTCTGTTTCCTCTCCAGTGCTTGTGGTGTCCTTCCAGCAGAGCCTGTTGTCATCTCCATCAGCTTTCACACGCAATCATTTCCAGTTTAACGAAAGATTCCCCACACTTTACTGAATTCTGGGTAGACCACATCTTCCAACCTTCCCTTGACTATAAATACAATTAAATCAATAAATACAGATCCATGATGAAGCTGGCAGCCCTCAACCCTTGTACCTTTTATTCATTCACAGCCATGCCTTTAATTCTTGTCTCCCCATTATCTTTTAAAACCTTGGGTATTGCTGAAGTCAGACTAATAGCACATCATTGGCAGGTCACTTTCTTTCCCCCTCCTTAGACCAGGGTATCATAATTGCCTCCTTCCAATTGTACAGTGCAGTTTTCGGTTGGATGAATATATATTAGAAAACCTTGCACTGCTGCCCATGCCAGTCGTCATCTTTCAGCTCTCCAGAGGGAAGGTGATCTGGGTCACACAAGCTCAGCTCCAAGTTCCTCCAGTTTGCTTTGTACTTCAGGTGGGGTAATTATTTGAAATAGTTTAAGACACACAAATACTTGTGTGAAATCTTTTACCCTGCTCTCATTCTTCTTCCTGCCGTGCATCTCCAGGTATTGAATTGCTCCTGCTTGCTTTCCAGTTTCAGCTTCCTTTGAGGGGAAGCAGCATCTCCTGAGCCTGTTGGTGGTGAACAGCATTGGGTACGTCCTGCGCTTCCTGAAGAAGCTCTGTCGCAGCCTCTTGTGTGACAATCTCTTCAGCAACCAGCCTTTCCAGCAGCGCAGCTCCGTGGCAGAAAGCCCAGAGGTGTATGAAAACAGACGGATGGAGGCAGGTAGGTTGCTTGATCAGCTTGGGCTGAAGAAATTACTGTCTTTTTTTGGTCATGTACTGCACATGCTAGAGAACTGCAGGTCTCTGTGGGGCCTTTCCAGTGGGAGGCAGTGGGCTGATTTGTAGTATTTTTCCCAGTGGCTGCAATGGAGGCTTTCAGGTGAGAACCACTGTGTTAAGGAGCCCCAGCAGGCATAGGGATAATTTTGAAATTATTTTGTATCCCTTTGTTTCTTTTGTCTCTTTTGCTAAGGAAACAAGGGTCGTATGATCACAGAATCACAGAATGTTAGGGATTGGAAGGGACCTAGAAAGATCATCCAGTCCAACCCCCCTGCCAGAGCAGGATCACCCAAAGCAGGTCACACAGGAACACATGCAGGCGGGTTTTAAATGTCTCCAGAGAAGGAGACCCCACAACCTCTCTGTGCAGCCTGTTCCAGTGCTCTGTGACCCTCGCCATCAACAAGTTTTTCTCATATTTATGTGGAATCTCTTATGCTCCAGCTTGCACCCGTTGTCCCTTGTCCTATCATTGGACATCCCTGAGCAGAGCCTGGCTCCATCCTCCTGACACTCGCCCTTTACATCTTGATAACCATTCATGAGGTCACCCCTCAGTCTCCTCTCCTCCCAAGCTAAAGAGACCCAGCTCCTTCAGCTTTTCCTCATCAGGGAGATGTTCCCCTCCCTCCATCATCTCGGCGGCTCTGCACTGCACTGTTTCAAGCAGTTCCCTGTCCTTCTGGAACTGAGAGTCCCAGACCTGGACAAATATTCCAGATGCAGCCTCACCAGGGAAGAGTAGAAGGGGAGGAGAACCTCTCTTGACCTAAAATCTTGTTTCAGTTGTCTCCCATAACTTTTGGCCTCCTCAAGCATACCTGGCCCTGGGGTAAAAGCCTCAAAGTTCCTTTCAGTTTCAGTCAGGCAGAAAGGCAGAAGGGGAATTTCTCTCTCCATTCAGCCACCATATCAGACACTAAAGGATGTTCACTGACTACCAAGACTTCTCTGCTTGCAGGCCCATTGCAGTGCTGCCTGTCCCCACTCTCCACATCCCTCTGCTTGTGCACTGCCTTGACTCACTAATGCATAATAAGGTAATGTTATTAGCTGTAGCACACTCAGCCCAGAGCCCAATGTCACCTCCACCACTCTCTAAACCCTCTAAACGAGAGTTGTGATTGCTAGAGGGGTTTGCTTTCCTACTAGTAGCAGCACTTCATCCAGTTTAAAATGCCTGTGGGCACCAGTAAGGTCCTTGCCTTAGTGCTTGACTGTGTGGGGTGAAGCCTGGAGGGGCCGTGTGGTGAGGGGCAGATGCACCCAAGGGTGGTGATGGTCTACAGAGGCACCTTCCCTGAGCAGCACTAGACTTGCAGGTGGATGGCATGCCTGGGCTTCCTTCTTGCCCATGCCCCAGCATAATGGGATGCAATGCTGGGCCCTCACAGCCCCCGTGGATCTGGGAGATGCCTGCAGCCCCCATCTGCAATCAGCAGTCAGAAAGCTGGTCTGGGGCCCTACTACAAACATTGCAAATGTTAGTTTAGAGAAAAAGAAAGATGCAAAGTTAGGGCCCTGAACCTCTGTTTCACCTGCAGGCTTCCTCCTGACTTAAATTATTTTTCCTTCTCTTTTATTAACAACACTGTGGGCGTTTGGGGAGCACACAGTCCCTCAAGCATTCAGTTTAATTGCAGATAACATGCTGGCAGCTGAGGGAAAGGTATTTTAGTGTCCACAATTCTAATCCATGGATCACCTGTTTGCCAGGAAGACCCTAAGTATGTGCTTTGCACACCAATGCTGGGAGTGGGCTGTGCACACAGTGCAGAAATTGCCCTTTTTTGTGCAAAGAAATCCAGCTGCCACTCTTACACACAGGGGAAGAAAGGTAGGAACTCAGATTGGAAAGCAATATATTCTTTCCTCTGGACTAGGACATTTGCAGCAACCTGAATGTTTCTGAGAGGTCAGGGGATTCTGCAGCACTAAGCGAGTGCAGCCCAGGAGGCCTGGCATTTGCATTTGCATTTTAATTTGCATTTACTTTTGCAGAGCAAAGCTGTATGTGATGGAAGACAAGTCCACAACCAGGGTTTATATAGTGGCTGTTATACTCAGAGCATCTCCCTCACTACATAATTTCAATGCAGATGTTCCCAGCATCATTCCCACCATCTCTGCCCAGCCACAGATCAGGCAAGAGACATGGCTGTAGGGAATGTTTCTCTTTCCTGCCTTTCCCACTGCTTGGGGGAAAATTAATAGTCCCCCATGGAGGCAGCATGGGCTAGGCAGCCAGGGCTAGTTCTGGCCTGGGCTCTCCTCCCTTCTGCCCAGGAGTGGGATGGGGGAAGAGGGAAAGGCTCCAGCTTGCTCACCCCGGTGGTCTGATAACCCCTGACCTGCTAGGCAGAGAGCTGTAGCATGGGGCAGCATGACTTGTTGAGATTTGGGTGTCTCCCAGCTGAAGTGGGGATGGAGGAAGAGTGATGGATTTTCCACCCGGTCCCACAGTGAGAGAGGCTGTGATGAGCAGTGACATTTCCAGAGCAGCCAGGTACTCAGGTGGCTTTCTGAGCTGACAGTCCCAAAAGGAGACCCTCCTTCCACCAAAGATTGACAGAAATGTGGTGAGACAGGATTTGAGGACACTTTCAGAACTCTGCTGATTACTGACCCTGTGTACCAAATTTGGAGAACCTTGGTTGCTCCGCTGAAGCCTGTCCATGGGCCTGGGGCTGGCTGAAGGATTGCTCACCAGCATTTCATCAGCTACCCCCCCGATCTGCCCTGCTGGGCCCCAGAGCACAGGGTGGAGAGCTGGGGGTTGGTTTCAGTGTAGCCAGGTTGGTTGCAAAACCCACCTACAGGATTACTGCTCAGCCCCAGAGTGCACAGGAAGGCACAGAAGGAGAAATTCCCTCTGCCACATACAGCCCTTGAAATGGGAAATTTTGGAGCGAGGAAAAGCTGCCTCTTTCCCAGGGCAAGTCGTGCCCAGCTCAGGAGCTGTCTCTCTGTAGCTATGCAGCAGAGGAGCTAGAGTGACAGCCTCATACCCTTCATGCTGTGCTCAGCCAGGGCCAGGCAAATATGCAATATTCCTGTTCATCGTGTCAGGCTCCATTTGCACCAGTGGAACAGCTCCAGTTTCAGGCACGGGGGCTTGAGACACTTAGTCTGTGTTTAATACTGAATTGCCTAAATCTCCTTCCATCTCCCTGGGAGCCAGAGTTTCTCTTCAGCAAGGTCAGCAGAGTGGGGACCTCTGCTACTCAGAACAGAGACAGGGCTTCCCTGTAGTGACAATAATGAGGAGGACAGTAGGAGCTCTTCTCCCAGACAGGTCTGCGAGGACGCCTGTTGGGATAGAACTCGCATGGAAGGAGCGGGGCCATCATAAAGTACCCCAGGAAGCCATGCAAAGCAGCCACATTTTTCATTGTTTCTGTTCTCTGGCTTGTAATCGACATGTTTCTTCTTTGAAAATCATGTGCTTTTCAGCCCCTGTGTACCAATGAATTTAAGACATGTATTGACTTTGGTGCAGTTACTCTTGATTTACGCCGGTGGAAGTGAGAGGGGAAGCCAGCATCGTGTCCAGTCATGTTAATCCACTTACACCATACAGGAGTTACCTTTTAACCTTGCCCCAGAGCACATGCCCCTAAGCCATTATTCACCTGTGCTCCCAGCAAGCTGCCAGCTGCTAATGGCTGTGTAGAGGCCTGGTGGGATTTGTTGATGTGTGCATATAGCACCTACAGCGATGTTCTACGTGTCTAAGAAGTGAGCCCTGCTGGCTGTGCGTTACCCTGCCCTCTCCCAGTGTCAACAGCTTCACTGCCTTTCCTTGGGACATCTGGGGACATACCCCATGGCTTTTCCTCAACTATGAGGGGACTTTATGGCTCAGAGAACAATCTCTGGGGAGCAGCTGTGGGATGACTCCCAGGACTTCATTTAGGAAGTGCCTGGCTTCAGGTTTACATTACAGTAAATCCTGAGGTGCTACCTGTCCTCACAGCACCTGGGTTCAAAGCACCTCTGGACCTGCACCCCAGAATGTTCCATGAGAGCAGTAGTGCAGTTTGAACTAAAGTGATGGCAAGATCTGGGGAGACTCTTGAGAAAATGCTGTAAAGTGTGCCAGGCGCTACATGGATGGGAAGCAGAGATCCTGTGAAGTGCCTCCATCTACACCCTCTGTGTTCTACCTCCCATGCTGAGCTAATAGAGGCTTGGATGTTAGCCTGGAAAGGGACATTTTGGGAACACCTACATCCTGTTGACATGCACCTATGTAATGTTAGACTGCTATTTTTCAGAGGAAAGCTGTTTGCCATAAAACTTCTTGCCAACCTGATGGTGGTCACAGAAACTGAAGTATTTTCTCTGATGTGGGAAATACAAAAACTTGATAAGCAACTTCTTTCTCCTTTCAGTCAATCCTTTCCTTGCTCTTTCCATCCCGAACCTTGGGTTTTAGTTATTCTGTGCTGTTAGACACTTGCTGTGCTCCATGCAGATCTTGGTTGCATGTTGCTGCAATTTTCTTCATGCAACGACCCCTGTGGTACCCCCGTCGGGGGGGAAGAAGGGAAGATCTGTGAACAAGGTCCTTGCTCCTCTCTCCATGACCAGGTCAAAGTTGTATGCATGGACACCATATGGTGTCCCCTACAACTGTCCATAAGAGAGAAACACCTCTTCTTGTGGCAGTGGCTGGATGCAGGGTCCTATACGAAGCATAAGCACAGCAAGAGGTAGAGGTACCTCATCAGTGCCTCTAAATACAGGAAGGTGGGCTTTTCCTATCTACAGGCTCTTGAAAAGTTGGTACAAGAGGTGCTATAGCAATGCACCATAAGACTGTGACTAGTAGGCAAGATGCTTGTCTAGGAGCTAGATTTTGTCAGAGACTTTCCCACTGATTCCGTGAGCAAGTCACCCTCCCCTGCTTTGCCTTTATTGGAGCATCTGTCCAAAGAGGGCAGTAATTCTTACCACCATCTGCAAAGTCCTTCTAAAACAGCTAGGGAAAAATGAATAACATGATAAAAAACCCACGTATTATTACAATCAATATTTTCAGTTCCAAGCACCAAATAAACAGTAGCTTAGAAATTTCAAGCCCTGAGAGAGCAAGAAAAATGTTGCTTTTCCCCTTTCGAGTACCTTGCCTTGTTTAATCTTGTCTTGTTGCATGCTATGAGGAACAGTGCTCCTGGCTTCTCAGCACACTTGGAGTAAATGGCTTTTATGGCTATCAATAGCTTCGGCTCTCTTCAGCATTTAATTACCTGCAAAGGCCATTTATTGCCTCATATATTCCTCTGCCATGAACATTATCCTTTAAACAATAAATAAAATATTAAGGTCACTCTTAAAGAGGGAGCAGAGGAACTGCACAAGCCATCCAGCCACGGCAAAGTCTAATATAAAAAGTTTGTCTGGTCTTTTGGGCATCTGAATTGATTGCAGGGACTGTTGTAGAGCAGAGAAAGGGTGGGATGGCTGCGGGCATTTCTTTCTTCCTTCCTCCATTCTGTGCTTCATAAGCCTGTTCATCCACCAGCAGGCTGGGTGCCTCCTCCCTCTCCAGACCTGACTCAGCTGGCCCCTGGGGAGGTACAGGAACAGTTTAGGGTGGTATAAGAGGTAGGAAGTAAAAGCAGGAGGGTGAAGGAAAAGAGACAGTCAGGCAATGCTCCTGTGGAGAGGTTTAATGAGGGTGGTAGTAGAGCCTTTACTGCTCTCTTTAAACCCTTTAAACCTAAACCAGAAAAAAAAACCTAATGAAATATATACTAAGGAGCAAATCCTGGCAGGAAGAAAAATAAGAGGTGGATAGGACAGTGAAATTCACCTGTGATATAATGTGCCTGAACTTTATAGAATTGGCAGAGCTGGATAAATTGACCCCTCTGACCTTTAAGTTGCATGATTACTGTTTGCTAATTCCTAAGAGTCTCTTTCTGTTCCTTTAACTTTATGAAATTATATTTCCTTATAGATGCTAGGCAGTGAAGCTATGAACAGACATCCCTCAAGCAGATAGCCCAAGGAAAATCCTTCCTACATTCTGCCAGGCTCTTTTACCTCCACGGTCTGGAGAGGGTGCAAGAAAGCCCATCCTTTTTGAAAAGCCTCCCCAGGTGGGTGGGCACTGCTCCCAGCAGTGAATGAGGAGAAGCCCAAAGGCTGTTTCTGTCCTTCAGCCCAAGATGAGCTCAGAGCCATGGCACAGACACCAGCAGTGCTGGAAATTGCCTGGGCTGCAGCCATGGAGGTTAGAAGAGAGTGCTAAGCTATGAAATGTAGTTTAAAGAAGGAAGAAAAGAAGCTTTAATTTTCCATGCATGCATAAGGAAAGTGGATGAAATGATGGACATAAATGCATGAAGCATGATGGATGACATCACATCCACTGTAGAAAAAAATACCCCTGAGTATAAGCATTTAATTTGAGATTTACATGCTCAGTCACGTGGAGGAAACATAAAAGCTCTTTTAGAGCCCAGCCAGGTAAATAATTTGATTGTAACTTGTTTTATCTTTGTTTTAGTTGGTTAAGACTTTTTCATAGAGCTATATTACTCCTTCAGGAGATATCTGAAGTAAGGAGTCTGGGCTTTGATTTTAAATAACTTCAATTTGAAACAGGATTTTCCATTCCTAAACTTCTAAAATATTGATAGAAATAACTGTGATCCAATACACCCATATTTCAATCAATTAGATCAGGAAGCCACAGGCCAGAAATGGTGATGAAAAATCTACCACCCCATCCAAGTGCCACATGCATTAGACCCACTGGATTTTTTTAGGTGCAATGGTGGGGAAAAAGATGATCCTCAGCATCCTCACCTTGCACCAGATTAGATCATATCACTCAGGAGCCACCTGCGATGTGTTGCTGTAGGCTCTGATAACCCATGAAAGCTGTTGGCAATGAGATGTGTTGCTCCTTGTTGCTGGGATGCTGTTGCAGCCCGGATAACAGAAGGATCAGTGGCAGTGGAGGGCACTATGAGAGTTGGCAGTAATGGAAGCAAACTGTTACTGTTGGCCATGGGGTGCAGTTTGGTGTTTGTGCTGGGACAGTGCTGGCTGCAGGCAACAATGAGAAAAGGGAGGTAGGTGAGGAGCTGCACCACCAGCAGCTGGGCAGGGGAAATACATCCCCACCTCTCACTGAAAATAAGCTGCCAGTGGAGGTTTGGGGAATCAGGTAATTTATGGTGAGTTTCTTCATGGAAGAGGTAAGGTTACAGAAGTGATTTAAACAATAGAAGAGCAGACAGTAAGATGGATTAGTAACTGGTGGGACAATAGAGTCCAGAGAGTGGTGGTAACCAGTGGAGTCCCCCAGGGATCAGTTCTGGGCCCAGTCCTGTTCAACATCTCCATCAGTGACACTGCTGACAGGACAGAGTCTTCTCAGCAGGTTTGCTGATGACACGGAGCTGGGAGGATTGGCAGAGACACCTGAAGGCTCTGCGGCCATCCAGCCAGACTTGGACAGGCTGGAGAGCTGGGCAGAGCTGAACCCAGTGAGGTTTAACAGGGTAAGTGCAGAGTCCTGCACCTGGGG